>BJBW01002648.1:51864-77311 GCA_004320125.1 Scolopax mira | reverse complement strand
TATTAGGAAATATTTATTTCCTGAAAGGGTTGTCAGGCATTGGAATGGGCTGCCCAGGGAGGTGGTTGAGGCAATATCCCTGGAGGTATTCAAGAGACGCGTTGACATGGTGTGCTCGGGAATATGGTTTAGTGTTGGGTTGGTGTTGTTTTGTGTGTGGTGTGTTTTTTTGGTTTGGTTGGTTGTTTTTGTTTCTGTTGGTTGGAGTAGATGATCTTAAAATGTCCCTTACAACCTAGATGATTCTGTGATTCATCTAAAGCTGGGTTGTGGTGCAGCAGTACACTGAAATTTTCTTCCCGCCATATTACTGCTAGCAGCTGAAGTGCATTTGCTTATGAATAGGCAGCATCACAGAAAGGGGACCATAAATTTATGCTACAAATCATGAAAGATGGTAAAATATTTGTAAACCCACAAGAACCTATATTTTCATTAGACCAAGGAAAAAGATGGCACCAACTCCAGATCACCAGCTTGTGAAGACATCTTCCTTGTGATCTGTCTGTGTTGACTGAATTGTACTTCTTAATATCAATATATTTTCAAGCAAAAAATTTAGCATGCAAGTACCCTTGGAAGATCCACTTTTAAGCACTCTACAAAGGATGATCTTTATGGATGATCAATACCTTTCCCATGGGCACAGGCAGCGGTGGTATTTACTACTTTATAGCAGGAATATTCTCTCTATCTTCCTCTCTCATCTTTCCCCATGACTCTGACTAAAGAGAAAACTAAACATTCAGCCTACCTGCTGGAAAGTCTTGGAGATTTGCAGCCAATTGATCAAGTGTAGTGAAAGAAACTTAGAAGTGTTTAATGTTGTAAAATATTTGCTGTCACATTTGTAGTTATCCTCTTAGATTGTCTGGAAAAAACAAGAGATACGTCCAGCATGCTTAAAATGTAATTTTTCTCCTTGGTTATAGCATAGACTTATGACTATTTTACTGCCTACTTTCTCCCCTCTGTCACATTTTGACCATGTTTGAATGATACAGTAAGTTCATTTTGAAGTTTATGCCATTTAATGAGAATTAGCTGATTGGGACTTAATATTTTATTCCCCATAAAGGTAGAAGAGCTTGTTTAAACTTGTCCAACACTTACCCTTTATCAAGGTGGTAACAGTTATTTCTGACCACGCGATTTCCTGAATTATAGAAGATCCTTTTGATGTCTTCTGTAGAGCTTAGGAGATTCTATCCCTTTTCTTTTCTCAACAAAGGGCTGTTGGGAAGGGGAGTAGATGACTGCCCATGGGCTTTCTTTCCTTAGTGCCTCCTATTGTGCAAGTTACCTTGCTCTGGTCACAACTCGGTGAACCCAGGAGGAGAACTATGGAGCCTGCACTGCTTTTGGAAAAGCTCAATAGTGAACCCTCATGTTTGGCAAGGAGTTCATCTTGTTTACATTTTCACTGCCTTACACTATGCAGTGCATTTTATACAGATACAGCTGATGCAATTATATATATACACACATATAATTGCAAGTACGTATTCAATGTGATCTTTGTAAAGGGAGGGAGCTAGAAACTTGCTTCTTGAGAAGCAATAAACTAAACATCTTCCTTATATTTCTACTTTATACATTTATGTACCTAATAATTTGAGACATTCATGGGCTTCAAGAACCAGTTTTGCTGATCACTAGTATATACACTCACAATGCTGGAATATATCCAACCAAAGTATCAGTCTGGATAATGATTTAAGGGCTTTGGCTGCCACAAATCTGGGGTCAGCAAGTCCCAATTGCAGTCACCATGCCTGTAAAGCAGGGCTGGCTGTGATCGTTTAGAGCCCCAAGGTCAGCTTTCAGAAAACCAGTCCCTGTAGTTCCTATTGGTGTTGGTGCCTGGGACTCTGGGAGGAGACCCTCTTTTCCTCCCGCCTGTGTTACCTCCCCTGGTCTCTCAGGCACAGCTTGGAGACAATGCACCATGTGGGGCTCAGTGCTCTTGCTGAGGTAGGAAGATGCAGGAGGTGAAGAAAGACCAGCCAGACTGGAGGGAGGTGCCCATCTGCCACTGCTAGCTGCACTGGCCACCACAGGGGCACGTTTCCTAACCTGTCTCTTTTCCTTCACAGATGGTGCTGCTGGCTCGCTGCGAAGGGCGCTGCAGCCAGACGTCACGCTCGGAGCCCATGGTTTCTTTCAGCACTGTCCTCAAGCAGCCCTTCCGTTCCACCTGCCACTGCTGCCGGCCCCAGACCTCCAAGCTGAAGGCCATGCGATTGAGGTGCTCGGGGGGCATGCGGCTCACTGCCACCTACCGCTACATCCTCTCCTGCCACTGCGAGGAGTGCAACTCCTAGGGACATACCCACTACAGCAGTGAGGGGACTGGGATGCTGCTGTCAGGGAAGGCTCCCAAGAAGTCACCGGAGGTGACGCCGATGCTCCCAGCACGTGACTGCAGCTAGGACAGGACTAACCAGGCTGGATTGGATCTGAGGGGCTGAAGCATAAAATATCCTGGATGGTGTTGGTACTGGAGTGTGGGCTGTGACAAACACAAAAGCACAAAGGCTTGTTTTTAAGAAGCCTTTCTTTTTTCTGAAAGGATGTTTTTGTGAGTTTCTTCTTTTTCAGGCTGAGCTCTGACTACAGAGAGGTGCTTTTGCTTTAAGCCGAGGGCAGCAGGGGAAAAGAGAGGAAGGTCAGCTGGATGACAGCACTGCTCTCTGGGAGCTGGCGTTCGGACAGAGGATGGGCATCAGTTCCCACATACGACCTCTTAACCTACCAATTTATTCTCAGTCTCCTAGTTATACTGACCTTCAAAACAAACTGTGTTGTTGGCAAGGGTTATCTGTTACTGATCTAGCAGCCAAGTGCTGGATAACTTAAACTGTGGTTTAGCAGAAATTACAAATAAATCATTGAAAAGCAACTGGATATGAAATGTAGAGCTGGGGTTACCCAGCCCTAGCCAGCTGAAGTGATTATTTGCAGCATGCAGCTTCACAGTTCAGTGCTGAGCAACTCCTGAAAAGTGAAAGGTCACGAGTCATATTATGCCCTTCTAAAAGCCTGAAAATGTGACACATCACATCTGTCACAGAAGCCATTATTCCAACACTAAAAACTAATCAAAGATTAAAATGACATGTACTAAATGGAATCTTTTCTTAACTTGGGTAGACCTGTTGATCTGCAGAGACAAAGCCACCAGAATAATAACTAGAACAAGGATTTATTTATATATATGACTCTGAGGCCATCGAGTGACTACCATTTTGCCTTTTAAAGACAAGCAGTCCCAGGCACACGGGAGTAACAGTGACCTGTGACTGTCCTGGTTGACTCACCATCCAGCTTGACAGCTGCTTGGAGTATCACACAGCTCTTGGCTGGGCCACATGCCCATGCGTCTTTTGTGCACACACACAAGGATGTAGGAGGCTGTGGCAAGGTCGGCACAAGCCCAGACGTCACCCACAGGTGAAGCTGTCCCACAGCCAAGGCTGCTGGGTCCAGCAGAGCAGGGGTATCCAGTGCTTCTCTGTAAGAAGCGAGGCCATTATCTACTTTTCCCTGTAGGAACATTGCAGAAAGAAATGTCTTGAGGAGCTGAGTGATTTTCAGTCATTGTTAGGGTGAATAGATCTCAAAATAACAAAGGTGTCCAGCGTTTGGTCCACCTATTCAGTGCTATCCAGTCTATAGCAAATGCCATAAGCAGCAGCTCTGGGAAGCACACTGAGTTTGCAGGGGGTCTCCAAGGTCTGCCAGGGAGGGAAGGTGCCCCATGGTCTACAGAGGAATTACTGTGGCTGATTGGGCAAAGCCAGATTCCTTTTTCACTGCCTCCTCAGGGGGAATATATATGTGGGATGTGAAGGCAGGCAAAAGACACTGGCCTTGCAAGTGAAATCATGGAGCTAGATGGCTGTGCGGAGCAACAGGGGACAAGTACACCCACAGACTGGTTGGAGAGGTTTGTGGTACATGGGAAAGACTGCCTCTGTCTTCCAGAGAAGACTTGGAGATGGCCAGTTTTGAACAACACAGAGCTGTGGGCAAACAAAAGGGTAAATCAAACTGTTAGAAGCGGATGGGCTCAGATTAAACTGTCAAAACTAGGAGTGATGAGCCCCAGTGAGCTCATTAGACACCACTCGTTGTTTCAGTGCTGTCAGTCATTCTTCTCACATCTGATGCATGTTCTGAACATCAAAGGGTGAGCAATGGGAGCATGAGCTGGGCATTATCACCAGACTATATGAAAGATTATATGTGCATCATTTTTCCAATCTCTTTCAACCTTCAGGATCTAAAAATCCCATTATCCAAAAAAGCACCACCCCCCACTGTTAATTATATATAGAAAATTCCAGTCCTTATCCGAAACATCAGCAATACCTTTGATAACCAAATAACTATACCAAAAAATATGTGTGACCTCTAAGCATGGGTATAGAGACTGCTGCACATGAACAATGCTATGCTCTTATTTAAGGAATGGGGAATATTTAAGGGTAACTGCTATATCCAGCATGTCCCGTCCCCCTGCCCCGGGTTGTGCTACCACTGGCGTTTTCTTCTGGTGCAAAATGGGATGCTGGGGGACTGTGACACGAAATTTGGGTGACCATTTGCAGCACTTCTGCATGGCTGCGGGATGTGGCAAAGCAGCGTGGACCTGATCACAGTCCTCTGGTAAGGAGAGAGGAGGGCTTTGAGCGGAGACCATGCCTGAGACAATTTAGAAAAAGAGAGACTATTTATAGTAAGAGAAGAGCTTGGCTGATATTTATTCCCACATCCCCTTGCTATCATAGTGCCAGAGCTATAATTGCTCAAATCAGTCTCACAGAAGATATTCGTGTTTCAACAAAAGCTTTTTTTTTCCCCTCTCACACCCCACATTCCTTCCACTTTTGCTCCATTTCTCTAATGAAATCATCGCCTTGTGACCACAAAGGCTGTTGCCAGGCATAAATGTTGAGGTGAATTTAACATTATCTAATTTAACTGTTAAGTCGAAAGAATATAACAATTGAAGTCTTCGAAAGGAATATAACAGAATATGCTATATTCTGTTATAATAAGTTGAAGGAATATAACAGAAATTATGACTGACAAGACAAAGCATACTTGTAAATAGCTAGACTTGGATATTAAACAATGAATCAAACTTTCAAATTCTCCTTTTGGCTTTGTCAGGCAATCTTCATATTAACATTTAAAAAAAGGAAGAACTATTCTTCAAAACCAAATGCCCCAAAGTCATCTATCAATCTGTATTTTGATACTTTTTTATTGGTATTTTAGGTAAATAAGTGCTGAATGAAGCACACAAGTGCTACCTGTGTCAAAATTCAAGAAGTGTATTGAAACAAAAAAAAAAGAGGCTTCAGGTGAAAACCATAGGAGACTAGTGAGGAAGAGTCCAAATGGTGCTTAGGGATGAAATGGCTTCTTGATTTCTTAGCCTGACTCCACTCTGGATACTTAAGCTCTGTCTTTCAAGTCCGACTAATGTGCAAGTGCTTAAATTGTGCAACAAAAAGGGCAATGTACAGTTGTCCAGATAATGTTGTGGAGCTTTGCCTTTGCTCAAGGACCCTGAGAGGGCTTTCTCCTTTTTCCCCTTCACTGCACCTTACCTTTCTGGCACTATCTTCCCTCAGAGAAAATCTGGTTCAACTGTGACCATCCTGTGATTTGCTCAAGATAAGATGTGATACAGGCTTTCAACTGTCACCACTGTATGCCTTCTTTTTTCTTTTATTTTTTTAAATTTTTTTTTATTAAGTTTCTGAGTCCAGTTTGACTTGCTTTTGAAAGCCATCAGTCCCAGTAGTGGTGGTGTTACATTTGAGCTAGAGGGATTGCACTCATGGAGGCCAGGAGGAAACACTAGACGTTTTCTGGTACCCTTTGCTTGTAAGAAAAGCCTTATAATGCATTTTGTGCCTATCAGAAATAATCTGATTTTCCAGAGTGAAAGAGCCCATGACCTAGAAAATTTTAATTATTCTACTCCCAGATACAATGGGTCTGTTAAGCACTTAAACATGCATAGATATAAAAATGGTTTGCTGGCTCAAGCCTTATATGAATCATTAAGCTGAAGAACTCACTGCTTTCTTAGAGATGTCCCCACTGACTTTCCTTAAATCTCACCTTGCCCTCTGAGCTTGGAGAACTTCTACCAGACAGCTGATCCTGAGCCTGACTGTCTCTTTGTGGCCTTTATCAGGACTTATGTGAGCTACTGTCACCGTGCTTGTGGCAATAATGGAGAGGTGAAGTTCACTGATGTCCATGGTACACCACAACCTGCACTGGGCCTTCACATGAGCCTTAGTTGAGACCTATTCAGCAAGTCCTTGCAGATCTGCCATGAAGCCCTGAAACTCAAACAGGAATGTGTAGAATGCAGCCAGAATATTTTTGTGGAAAAGGAGAAAAATAAAAGATGGGAGGCTCCAGGAATAGTTCTGTGCTCTGCTGCTTTGTGCCTCACCTCAGTTCTTAGGATCTGATATGAGAAAAGAGAGGTTCTTGAACTCCCTTCTGTGGGTGAGTGACTTTTCAGTGCCTAGTCCTACATGTTTAAAGACAGTAGCTTCTTACTGTCTTTGTCTGAAACAGTATTAAACCCTCTAGGAAACACTGTTCTGTTTAGCAAGGAATTTTTCCTCTGACTTGGGCCGTGGTATTTTTGAAAAATCCAAATGCCATTAAAAAGGTCAGGGAGGGTGTGTCGGCCTTTCTTTGACTCTATAGTTATTTAAAATACAAGGGCTGTGGAAAAAGAAAAAAAGATGATATCCAGGGTAAAAAGTGACTGACAGCCTTCTAAAATTTATTGCATTATAGCTAACAGGTACTGAGACAGATACTCCTAGAAAAGTGCAGCAGGCTGTGTGGGAAAGTAACAGCTCAGTAAGTTTGTTGCACATGTACAATAAGCTGGTTGGAAATCCAAATAGCCCTTTCCTTTTGCAAGCAAAGGGTCACAATCTTTATTTATGGTTCAAAAGAGAGAGGACAAGTAATCACTTCTCTGCAAACTATGTTAGCAAGCAGGCTAATGCAGTGAAAATGGTTGTTGGTGCTTCTATAATATGAAGAAGACTCTTTATGTACATCAAAATACAAAAGATCAGAGTTCACTAATGAGAATAACTAATCTTGTCTGGCCTGCACCAAAAATGAATATTTCAAAATGATTTGGTTTGCCTTTTTTTTTTTTCTTTTTTTTCTTTTTTTTTTAATAGACCATTTGAGACAGGTGTAGGAATTAAAAATATGTGTGAAATGACAAAGGTACATCTATCCATCTGTCATTTGTCCAAGTCAGAAATAACACTTCCTTTAGATGCCGATCAGCAGTACATCCCACAGAAACAGAATTTTAAACGCAGTTAATCACATGACCAAGTAATCTACGTATAGTTATCTCATCCTTTTTTCTAGGAAGAATTAAAGAGCCAGTCCTGTTTTCATTCAGACGCACAACTGCTATGCCAAGCTCTGCATGGATCTCAAGACTTCTTAACACAAAAACTAACGGAGGTTAGCACTGATGTTGTGAAGTGTAGGCAATCATTGTATGAAAACGAAGATTAATTCAGGGAACAGCATCAGGTGGTGTACAAGGATTCGTCTCCCCCAGCTCCCTACCCTCAGCACTAGAGACATCATCTTACTGGCTCTAGTTCTGCATCCAAAATGATTGATGCTCAGGAGGAGAGGCGGAAGGCCCGCTTACCTGAAAGCATCCGTCCCCAGCTCTGTAACAGATGGGGGTCAGATCAGATCCCCTGTTGGAGCAGAGGAAGGTCTGGAATCAGTCTCCAGCTGTGCAAAACGGAGGTGGTGCAATCACCAAAGCGGTTGTCACTAAATGCAATGCAGTCTGAGTGAGCTAAGCACACTCTTGAGCATTGGCAGGAAAATCGGGCTGTTCTTTGGACTTGAGATTTTTGTACGTCAAGTGACTTTATGCAAATGCAAGTTCCAGGTAGTCCCTGTATAAAAGGCAGAGAGAACCTCTGCTGATCACAGAGGCTTCTGTCTGAAACCGAAAATGTCCCAGACATAATTACAAAAGTCCCAGACAGTGCATTAGAAATTAAGATTTGCAGAATTCACACTGATAATGCTGTGTGATAACGCTCATTTTCTTCATGCCTTTCACCTGCCCTGCACCTCGTCAACCACCCTGCACCTCTAACACGTGGAAACAATTGTGCTGTTGGGATCCTTCAGCCAATGTCAGACACATCTCCACATTGTCACATACAGAGCCTGTCCAAACATTCGCAGCAACTGGGGATGGGATGCTGGAAGAAGAAAGCTGTGACCTGCTGCAGCATGACTGTGCAGACTTAACCGATTCTGATTTCATATGAGCTAGATTATGTTCAAATATTCCCACTCCAGGGACTAGAGTTTCTACTGACACGCTTATTTTATTCCCTTTGAAGTGCAAGAAAGTCCCTACACTGTGAGAACCCATCCCTGTGCTTCCAAATTTCTCCCATGTTGTTTCTTTGTTTATATTTGGTGCTGCCTTTAACACCTTGTACAATGAGGAACCAGGTAATCCATACTCTCCAGTTTGGAAACAGCCTCCGGGGGGAAATACGTGCATCGTCCTCCTCTGTACTGAAGACTTCTTTCCTCTTTTGCATCTTGTTTCAAAGATTGAATGATGAGCTAATTCTGTTTTTTCATCTGCAGACACAGTAGAGTCCGGAACACTGGGGCTACCTATTTTGTGACGTAGTGTTGTAAACTCACTGATGACTACTTTGTGATTTTTTTCCCCTTAACCTGTACTGATATACAGGTAGATGTGTATGCGTACACACATATGCATACAGAGAGAGAGAGACAGGGAGGGTAAGACTGTATTTCCTCTAGAATGGGAAGAGCTATAGTTTCTATCCTTGACTTGGATAATCACAGCTTTGTGGGAAATTATTTGTGTTACAGTCTTTCAATGAAATATAAAAAGGAAACATACAGAGACACACACAAATCTACTTTTCTATATTCATAAATATATTTTGATGCATTTGAACCTCAATAGTGCCATTGCTGTCAGACAGAATAACTGCACAAATGACCCGGAATGCAGTAACGAAAAGGTGATAAACACAAACCGATGCTAGGTTAGCAGCACACCTGCCTGCAACGGAGGCAAAAGGCATTATTGATTCTGCTCCTACGTTTTGCTGAGTAACCTACGCTTTTCCCGGGAGGTGGAGCACAGCGTGAGGTTCGGGCATGATGAAATCCCCGCGGCTTCCCCTTCCTTTTCCGGGAGAGCGCAGGGGCCGGGGCTGAGCCTTTAGATGGAGCTCACGTACCGCCGCTCCTGGGAAGAGCAGCTCCTGCAGGACTCGGGAAAGGAAGAAGAGCCAGGAAAGCAGAGCCGATCTTCCGATTTTCACAGCTCAGGTTGGTAGCCAGGCTCCTCACAAGCCGAAAAATGGTTTCTTTTGAAAGCTATTGGAAAACGACTTTTGTCCTGCAGACAATGTTGAATAGGGCGCACAGGACATAAGGCTGCTAGTGGTCCACCTTGGCTAGGATACATTCCCAGGGCTGGAGGTGTTGTGTGCACCTGGCTACCAGTGAAGGACGAGTGTGATATCAGAGACTCATTGTGTATGCCCATACAGCCAGGGAAGCTCCCTTCAGGTCTACCTCGTGTCCCAGTCTAAATGGATCCCACGGACCTTCAGCTCCAGAATGAGCCACAGCGTGGCCCAGGAGGAGCACAAGACAATGGATGCATCTGGTACCTTTTGCTGCATGGCTGCAGAAGGCTGTGTTGGGTTGTGGGGTGGGGAGGGCAGTGTGGGGGCTGTGTGACTGGGAGGAGGACCATCGCACAAGGGAAGTGCAGTAGAAAGCATGAAGAAGCAGGTTTCTGGGCAGGTTTTGTGCTCGGGAAGGGAAATTTGGCAGGCTTGCATCTACTGCGAAGGGTGTCCTTCCCAGTTCTTGCCCTCCCTTCTGTGAGATCTGTCTAGCTGGGAAACGGGCAGAAATAAGTGGAAGAAAGCTTTATGCTAGCAGCAAACCCTGAATAATTGGACTGCAATTAACTCGTATCTGAGGGCTCGCAATTTTCTCTAACAAAGCCAGGCTCATTACAGCTGTGTTAATTTCACACTGTAAAGGTGATACCAGGCTTGACAAGCAGGGCTTGTGTCAGCTCAGGAGGATGAAGAACCTGGGCATCCTAGAGAGCACCAGGGGATAACTGTACACAACAGAAGGGAACAGGGGTGGTCCTTAAACATGCAAAACATGAAAAGGAAAAGTAACAGCGCTCCACTTTTCTTACTACATCTAAAGCTGACAGTAATATCATACCATCCTCACAGAAGAGCTTGACATCATAATCTCAAATCTTGCATACTACGTTTTTACATTCACAAGCCTACTGGGAGGAACAAATGTTTGTGACAGCAAACTTTTTAAAAAGCAACTCTACACTGAAACTGGCCAGCTGCCAGCTCTAGGATGGTGAGGATATGGCATGGATATCAAAGAGGGATCAGAGGTTCCAAATGCCCTGTTGAAGCCCTGGCAGCCAATGGAAAGGTTAAATTTATAACAGCTGCCCCCAGTTTGCTGCCCTAGGGCTGAACTAAAACATTTAGTGATTAGATCAAGCCTGGGCTGTGGGGACAGTGTGCAGCTGGCTTGTTCTGACACTGCAGCTAGAGTGGTGATGTGTGCTAACAGCAGAGTTGTTCTAACACTCTTGTGACATTTTATGAAATACCATGACTATAAGCTCTTGCTCCTTCTTGCATTTAACATAAGTTGACACGGGGTTTGGCCAGGGACAAACAAGGTTGTTATCACCATATCATCCAAGAGAGTCTGTCTTACAGCATCTGAGTTTATGAAGCTGGGGCACCTAAATGGGAGGCAAAGCTCAGATATTCAGTTAACACCCAAGGCGTTTGAATAACAGATTTTTGTCATCCACCTTCCTCTTTATACTTAGATGATATTTAAGTCTTTATGGGAGAGAATCAGTGACAGGCAGAAGAGAAGATTTAAAGGGATGCCTCCAAGGAACATGTGCCTGCAAAGGAAAGTCCAGAAGGGCAAGAGGCATTTAAAAAAAAAAAAAAACAACAAAAACACACAAGAAATCCTAAATACAAACTAGATTGGCTTTGTAATTCTGCAGCCAGCAGAGCTATTCTTGTTTCTTACTTTATTTCAGTTGAATTCTCCCAAATTCCTTGTCTTTTTCTCAACTTACACAAGAAAAAGCAGCTGGATGGTTCTGAATATCTGTAAAATAGGAAATTGTTTGGTGAGCTGTTTTCCAGACAAAACTTCATCAGCTGAAACTACAACTGTACCAAAAATCCTTTCCCATTTTGCAATCTCTTGTATCAGTATCCAAACCTCTCTCTAAGGTATGTGATGAGAAGTTTTGAAAGGAAATCAAGTTACAAAGGAAACAATTTTTAACAGTGTTGCCGGTACATGCTTGTCATTCTCTTATTACTTTATTTTCCTCCCCAGTCCCCTGTTTTTCACAGGATAAAGCCTCATTACTATAAATATAGATAACATAAGTAATTTAAGATGATCTCATAGGTCAGGGTTAGGAAGACTCACTATCCCTCTCACATGACAGATCACTACCCACTACCATAAGAAGTTACTGACATCAGCAATAACAAATTCCATTGTTGCAACATTAGTCTTATTTGCACTGTAAATAATGCTTTTCGTGGTGGTTTTCTTCTGCACTCTGAAAATGTGTACCAAAACCATGGTTAGAATATACTGAATACAGCATATTATCCCGTGTGTTGCACAGAACTTGGCGGGCAGGATTTGGCTCACAGACCAAGGTACCCAGATTCAGGCCTGTGTCTAACCCCCCACTGCAGTCAGTGGAGATACAGTCGAGACTACCAAATCTCAAGTCAATTCACCTGACTAGACATTAGTATACACCTCTGGGTGAGCTGAGCAGCCTTCTAGACTGAACTGATTGTCCCGATTCGATGTGCATGGGTTATAACAGGAGGTTAGACAACCCAGGAGGGTAGACGTGTCCTCTCCAGTCTTAATCCGCAAACTGAATCAACCTGCTATTTCTTTCATCCAAATAAAACAAAACAAAACAAAGAGCAATTCCATTACTGTAATTCAGTAATTACAGTATCATTCTTATTGCAGAAAGTCACAGGTACAGATCAATATACTGTATACACAAAAAAAAAGGATGATTTTAACTCAAAGAACTCAGACACAGATATAACTGCACAGCAGCTGTGGAGATCAATAGGAGTCACAGGGATGCTCTTAACATAGTCTCTCTAGTAATATCCTCTAAAATAAAATGAGGAAACGTGGTCTAGATGGAAATTCTGAGAGGTGGTAAGCAACCTCTCAGAGAATAGTTACTAGTAAACACCATCAAAATGGAAAACTACGTCAGCTGGAGCCCTTCATATTTTAACTGATGGAATAGGGGAGGATGCTTACTGTATTTGCACATGGTATTAAGCAGGGGGGGACTGCAAACACAAGTTAGTATTCAAAGCAATCCTGACAAATTGAAGGCACTGCCGAAAGTAAACAGAAGGGAGACCTGAAAGATATAGCAGACAGGAAAGAGTAATCAGCTGCATAAATATAAACCTTCACCAGGAGGAGATATGGGGGTTATGGGAGGTCATAGCAGAATGTAAGTCAATAACATCATGTTGTTATGAGAAAGCTAAATGCAATACTGGGAGGCATCATGAGGTACCTGAAGCAATCCTTACGCCTTATTCAGTGTTATTGAAACTTCAGTGGAAATAGTGTGATGAGTTTAGAGCTCAAGAAAGCACTAAATGGAGAAAGCATAGATGAGAGAAGTTCTAATAGTCAGAGGGCATGAGAACATAGCCTATAAGAAAGAATTGAAGGAAATGTGTTGTATAACCTAGAGCAGAGAAGGCTGAGGGAAAATCTGCTGAAAATATTACAATATGCAAAAAGCAGCTGCAGGGATTAGATTTTTAATATCCGTAATGGAAAAACATGCTTACACAGAAGACAATGAACGACTTGAAAAGGTGGCTATTAAAACATATCCTTAGGTGCATTTAAGAACAGCTTCTATAAATATTTATGTATAGTCTATCCTAACTGTGGATGTTGCAGTGAATTAGATGATTTCCACAGGTCTCTTTCCATGCCCCTGTGTCTAACACTGCGTCACAACCATTTTGTCATAATATCTTTCTCTTGAGTAAGTTAATGACTCATGACTCCTGAGGAGAAGGTTAAAAAAATTGTGCCACTGAACTGAGCAGATGAGGTCAAGGCATGGATCCTTATTGCAGGAGCTGCTGCAGAAAAATCATGTCAAAGTGATTCTCTGATCAGGAAGCATAAAAATAGAGTCACTTGCAAGCTGCTGTTAAAACTGAGCTAAAACAACAGCAGAGTTGCAATGTTTTGAAAATGTAAATATACCATGAATTTGTTTCACGTGATGGGGCAGCTTGCAAAGGCCTGGCAACCTTCAATTTGGGTCATTGAAGTGTGGACTAAGGTAGTGTCTTTGTCCTGAATGTTCTTTGGCAAGAGGAAAGCTAGTGCTATCTTGCAGCTGTGAGCATGAGCTCTCAGTGCCTGCTGCAGATACCCCTATAGCTTTGTAACCCAAAGTCTTAAAATCTGCTTTTACTCTCTCCCCCCGCCCCTTCTTCTCTCCAATGTGAGAGAATCAATGTGACTTGATTCTCTTTCTCCTGGTTTACATTTTTAGTGCTGTCCTTGTTTATTCTCTGTACTTTCCAAAGACCTTAAAATGCTTGTCACATAAGCAGGAGGCTCAGAAATCTCTTTAGGCTTGAAGTCTGGTTCTTGACACAGTCAGTATCAACACTAATCCTTCCTCACTATAATACTCCAGCAATGAACAGATATGCTACTGGTCTACACTTCAGTGTCAAGACTATAAGAAATAAGATACCTTGGTTTTGAATAAAAGAACAGAATCTTAGGCTTTATAGTTAGAAAGGTATATAGGAAAGGGGATGTCCAAAAGGCAGAGGGGAAAGGTGTTTTGCAACCTTAGAAAATGGCCCAACAGAAAATATTTCGATGGGAGAAGGTGAGACATAAGGATATGACTTGTAACCACAATGCAAAAAGAGATGTAAATGCTGATTCCATAGAGAATAGGCAGACAGAGCTACACTGACTATGAGGGCAATCATCTCCTGGGAGTGTCTGCTAACAGCAAAGAGCACAGGTTAAGTGAAGATGTGTGAGGAACATCAGCCTTTCCCTGAGTGGGCTTTGCTGCACATACGCCCCTGATAAAGCACTACAGCTCTGAGATCCCAACTCAGGAGGCTCCTGGGTATCTTCATCAACTTCTTGTAATGCAGTATCACCTTTTACTAACCCCATTTTTCACTAGAACTCATCAAAGCAAGTACTCCCACTTTGAAAATGAGCTGATTATGCTTTCCTTCTTTTCTCCAGACCTACATGCCCCTGAAAGTCCCAGCTGAAGATGGAGTTATGTTTGTGTATTCCCTGTTTTCCTACATACTTACCTGTGCTCATGGAACAGCTTTCAACTGAACTTTCAACTGAAGCAAAATTAAAATGCCCTGTCTTGAATTCAAAAACAAGCTAGCAGGGAATCACAAAAACAGACCTTCAGTTGCACCAGGAAGGAGGGAGGTCCAAATTCTCACCCTCTGGATTCAGCAGAGTACCTCATCATACAATATAAAGATGTCCCACACCATGCTTTTTTTTCTGGTTTTAGGGTTTGTAAAGTTTCTTTTCTCTCTCTGCACTGACAAACAGCAGCAAGAGCCTGCTGGACACCAGCTCCTCTGCTGCCTTTCAACACCTCAGGCAATAAGCAGCTCCATGTTGGCTGGTATTCAGCTCTATCCATCTGTATTTTACAGTCTGGTTGGAGCATGAGAGGCAGCATGGAAACAGCATGGTTGCGGAGAGCTCTTCTCTTTTTTGTAGCAAGTGTAAATCCTTCAGTCACAGAGAACCACAGTTACGTAGACTGCTGGGCAACACAAATGCTTCTCAGAGCTCATGAGCGTGTGTGACCTGGGGACCATTTTGGATAATAACTACGTTGTGGAATATGACCAATGTCAACAAAGAGATAGGGTGACATTATCATAGTTTATTTGAAGATTAAATTATATTACTTCGTCTATAATCTGTCTTGAAAATCACTAAGGTTATGAACCTTTTGGAGAGGCATACGCCAGCCAGTAGAATCCTTTGCCTCTATCTCATTTAATTGCCATGGCCTTTTCAAATGCCAGCACTGAAAATTTTTCTCTACAGGACATGTGTTCAGGCTCTGAGGCTTCATAGGACTACACTAATATCCAGAATGTATTTTTAAATTGTATTCTGAAGTATGATTCTGATTTTGCTGGATTATGAATCATTGCTGAGTACTAGACAAATCTACCAAAGCTCAACATGTAGAGGAAAAAATAACCTTGTTGTTGATAAAAATTGAGATTTTCCATTTTGCTGCTTCATACAGTTAAACCAGGTTGTTCCATCACTTTCATTAAAAATAAAAACGGCTTCTCTTCTCCTGGCAGGCAACATATGTGTTCTCTCCTCCTTCCCTCTCCCTCAGGGACTGATACTTTGATGGGAGCATGATTAGACAGTGGAAAAAGAAGAGGAATCTTGCTAGAACAAAACCAATGTCAAGAGAACATAGCAAAAGACCACACTGTTCACAAGAAAGAGAACAAACAGGTACTTCCTAACAAAAAGCTGAGAGACATCACCTTTTTGCTTGCTTATTCAAAAGCAAATAGTGACAAATACAGTTTGCCTTACATTGAATACAGATCAAAATGCTAAGATGATCAAGCCTTCTTTTTTTTTTAAACAGCTCTAATCATAATCAAAACAGTTCCTCTCAGAAAGAATGTTGTTCTGTACTTAGGAATGAATGATATAATTTTATTTTTATGCTGTATCACTAAGCTGTGGCCAGTCACTAAAATTCATTTATATTTTATCTTCACTTCTCACTAACACCCAGAGGTTATGGAGTCTGGTGTTCTTTGCTTAGTGATCTCTGTATTTTTCATCCCTCCAGCCCATGTTACCCCTCAGAATTTCTACAGGCAACTACGCATCTTCAGCACAGTTCTAATTGGAAACACTGTGAGGGTGATGTTAACTCCATGATCGTTTGCAGATCACTTGCCATAATCTTGCAGAACACCATGATTTGAAGACAAACAGTTCTTCAGGATTCACTTACAGAGTACAAAGAGTAATTTCCTTTAAAATTCAGAATGACATTATTTGGTGGCTAATAAGCAACACCATTATCTCTGGAACAGGTCCTTGTTCAGGATGCATTTTACGATTTGGTGGAATGATGAAGACCATCAGGCTATGAATGTTGGAAACTGTTTTAAAGAAATTACAGTTACTCCCCATGACATCATATTATCAAACCTTGGTCATTTGGGCAGAGATCATGAAGGCACAGTGCCCCAGAGCCAGGTTCCAAAGTCCTCAAACTCAACAGAGAGTGCCCTGGCCACATATGTATATGTATGCCTGCAAGATGGTCCATAGAGGAACTGTGCTCTGGGTCTGCAGAATCCCTGTGCTTATCTTTATTAGAGTATGTCCTATCCACAGGTTTCTGCAGTCATTGGTCAACACTCATATGGAGATCAGGACATCCTACATAGGCTGTTAGCAGAAATATTTTCGAGAGGGGAGTGAAAACAAATTACAACTATTCCTAATGAAGAAATCACTTAACATCAAACAGCTTTCAGAGTACATGTGCAAATATTTGTACTACCTTAATCTCTTGTCACCATTAAGTCCTTCGTCTAAGCTTTACCTGCACTTCTCTGTGTACTGTTCACTCCAAAAGCCTTGCACATCTGCAACCTCTTTTCCAAACATAGCAAACCACTGTGAAAGCAGGTATAGAGATGCTGCCTCATCACAACAAGATGAGAGCTAGACATAAAATTTCGCAATACAGTTTAGAAGACACGAGCACTGTTTACTTTACAAAAGATTATGCAAAGAAAAACATGACATGGAAAATCCCAGGCATGCTCTTGGGAGAGAGAAACTTTTACATGGAGCAGAGTTCCCCGGAAGGAGTCTGTTATGGTTTAAGGCATGACTACCATCTGCCTTCCAGTTCAGAGTGGCTGGAAAGACTGCTCAAGTGAACAACAGCACTTATTTTGCTGGGTTCCTTTACACCTTCATAGGCCAAAGTCTCACCATTTCCTCACATGGATTAGCAATGTATTCAGCATCAGCACTGCCTGAAGTAGTATGAATGCAGCCACCATCCTGGCTTCAGGAGGCCTCTCTGTCCTTCCATCAACACGGAACTCATGTGAAACCTGCAAGTTTACCTCTGACCGGAGTAAATCAGACCGGAGTAAATACAGACACTCCTGCCCAGTCCATCTCTGCAACATGTTTGCAGTAGCACTGAACCTAGAAGACAGTTTTATGCACAGTGATCTCCTAGGGGCGTGAAAATGGTCCTGGCTTTCTCTGGGAGATGTCTCAAGGGTGGAATAGAGAGTCTTAAGACTTTGACTCCTAGGTACAGAATTCAGTGGCTACTGGCCAGCTTCTGCAAGATCTCTTACCACTCACCATGGGACCAAGTCTACAGGGCTGTGCAATGGAGCACTGATCATCCATGCTGTGCAACACCTTCCTGAGAGGAAAACCTATACCTGTTTCTCGAGGGAATGATATTTTGTAATGCAGTAAAATCCAGTGTTCATTGGGATATGGATACTGAGTGCCAGTTTAAAAGATACAGGTACACCAAAGAATCTCACTTCAGAATACATTCCCTCATTAAGCAAGCCTTATGGTTATATAATGTTTATAATCCCACAGTCTCCTATGCAAATGTCAGGACTTTTTTTCAGAAATACCACATGTATTTGCTAACTAATCGTAGTGTGTCTACTTTGCTTATCTCTACTGTTTTTATTGGCCAGTGAATCCCAGATGAAATGCTGACTATTCTAATGAGCTCAGGGCATTTGAAATCACTAACCAATATTCCAAAGGCCATTTCTATCTGGTATTGTCTATACATATTCTCCAAGTATGAAAGTATGCAAATATACTGAGTTTATCAAAATCTTGCATCAGTGCTGAGGCATTTATTACTGTGAATTCATAAGACCTGACTGACAGAATTGCTTCAATTGCTTCACTTGACTGACATAACTTAAAAGTCACATTTATTTGCCATAAGAATTACCAGATGAGATATTTCTTGTACCTTTGTCCAGATGTATCTGCATGGGTACCAGTTCCAGAAACCTGTGTACCTTAGACAAAAGTCTGTCTAACTTCAGTGAATTCCTTGCACATGTTAATGTTCTTCTCATCTAAAATAACGCATGAAAAGCAAACCATTTTTTACATACCCAGGAATTTTAGAATAGCAATAAAACCCGTAAGACAGGTTCTCAGAAAAAAAGTCCTTGATACACTCATGAATCTCTCCACTGGTTCCGACAGTCACAGACCAAGATCACAAAATACATCGGTGGTCAGCAATATGCCAAGCAAAAAAAAATGTGTCAGAAGTTGCAGATGGCTATAAACTACCCCCTCACACCACAGCCTGCAATACTGAAAAAATCCAAACAATGAAACTTATTTTGTGATCTATCATCTCCAAACTGGCAGAGAGACATAGCAAGGCGAACCAACCCACAGGTGAAGTAGACATATGCACAATATAAACAAGAAGAGCAAGCAGTGGTACCGTGCTCAGAAAGACACCATAGCAGGTTCTCTGACCACTGCGCTGACATTGCAGATACACGCAAGTAACAGGAATAGGCTGAGGAAGTTCAGGCTCACTCAGCTGTGGTAGAGAATGACACCAAACAAGAATAATGTAAAAGAAGACAGACCAAAAGGATGTTAGAAAAGCAGACAAGGCTTCAAAAAGAGAACAGGTTCAAATCAGGTTGTGGTCTGATCCTAGGGCATCGTTTGGTGTCCAAATATAAGAACATTCAAAATAAAAGGATGCCTGTTTGAACAAACTAAGCAGATGAAAATAGCTTTGCAAAATACTTCGCTGCAAGTGCCTGCATACAATGAGTTACAAACGTCTGCCACATCACCATCAGGTATCAACCATCCTTCAGAAGGGCATAAGAGAAAGCAATGGCTGCTGTATAAGAAAGGACATAATCAGTCAAATGCACATGACGTCTTAGGACCAAAATTTTAATCCCAACAGAGAAAATGCAGATGGCTCCCTTTGGTTTTCTCTGCCATCTTCTGTGTAATGATAAATGCCAGAAGAAGGATCACTGTAGTTCTCCTCCCAAGCATGTAGAGAGTAGGGTCAGGTATTTCAACATCACAAGCTTCTGTTTTCACACCACAACCTAGATGGTTGATGATATGCTAGATTCTAGATTCTAGGTGATATTCTGATTCAAGAATCTACTTCATGAAGATAAGAGTCAGGACCAGGTGAGGTCTTAAGCTAAAATGGTTACAGTTGCTCTCAGCCCTGACAACCCCATTCAATGCAGTTACCAGCAACAAGAAACTAAATTTCCTTGAACTGAGAAATGGAACAAGAGATGAGGTGCCCTGGTGCTGTCCAGCTGGTTGCTCATCTATGTAAAATAACAGCATTTTAAAATTTTCTGTCTAGTACTGACTTCTTCTAAAATCTACCTTTCGTGAAAGACAACTCACAGTAACACTAACTACATGCTGCCAACTTCATGAAACCAAAATACTGAGCATGAGAAATGTGAGAGGAGATCAAATAATATTTTTATATGAAAACTATTGTTCAGTGTCTGTATATGACAGTAGTTAAAATTCCGATGTATCTAAACTCAATATATTTTTATTTCATTAAAACTGGAAGATTGCCTTTCATGGATCTCTAAACATAAAGTGAATAGAGAAGGCTCATTTTGCAGAAAGCAAAGAGACTTATGACTGATCCTAGCTGTGCTGTAGAGAAGTGCTAATATAAACAAAACACCTCTGCAAGTTAGGCTTATTAAAATTACCAAACTTTTCAAAAGAAGCAGGCTATAAAATGGAAGACAATATGTGAAGACACACCTAAATACTTAGAGAGACAAGAAATAGCACAAAGACAATATGAAAAAACATGCTTATTGTTAGATCCAGATTCTATGGATTTTAAACTATTGTACATCTTGTAAGTGGATAGTTATGCATTTTTTTAATTCTTTGGAGATGGTTTGTCTTTTATGGAAAATAGTTAAACATACGAGGAAAAGTTGATGAGGAGCTGGCTTGGGGAATTTATAGGGTAATTAAAGATTTTGGAGAAAGTTTAAGCCTGAAAAGAGTGAAAAATGTGTATACAATAAAAAGGAAAAATATGGAGTATGGAAAATCTACCCCAAGCCTCAAAGATCAAGTCATGACCCCAGAGGATTTAGCACAGAAAGACTTGGATTAAATTCAGAACTTTGCAATGCCAAGATTTTGAATGTTTCGAAAACACAGAGTGCAAAGGGCAATTATAAGAAAAAAACTTAATTCAGGTCCAGCACACAGCTAATGCTGTTTGTGTCTGTAGGTGCTTAAAATCTGTGCTATGTTAATAATTAGCAAGGCCCCAGTCTTCCTATGTAAAAGAGTTCTCCATGTCTGCTCAGGGAGCTGTATCAGCTTTGCTTTAGGGCAGTAAAGGGCACTAAGGAAAGGCACGAAGGATGAGCAGGACAACACAGGCCTTTGCAGAGCAAGGAGACAATTCATCTTGAGGTCAGAACATCCTGCTGCTTCTCAGAAGCAAAGGCAAGATTCTATGGTCTTGGGGTACAAAATAACCCCAAAGTGGTAATTTTCCATGGAAGATTTGTATTGATGTCTCCTTTTCTTCAAGGGTATGACTATTAGTTAGCACTTCTGTCATCTTCACTGAAGAACTCTATGAGTTCCTAATTACATACCTGGAGTTCTAATAATCTGAAAGTTTATTATAATCTAAAGTAATTAGTTAAGCATCTTTGGAGAGAACAAGCCATCTCAGGAAGAAATGTGTCCCACTTCTCTTGATTAACTATCCTAGTATAGAATAAATCAGTCTCTAGACTGATCTCTTCCATTGCCCAGAGAAAGGAGCTTGTTGGCCAGTGCAGATAGTCAACATATGATGAAATGAATCCCACCTGTAAAAACTATAATGTTGTAACTTTCTCCCCTTTAAATTTGTATTTTTCATTAGCAACCATGTTTCCCCATCTGTAAATTATTTTCAGGGCTCTTCACTGAAGCCACGTCAATTTATATAGGACCATCTTGGACTGTGGAAGTGGGCACAGAAGTGTAAACACATTCCCCTAGCAGTCACAGCAGCATTACCACATACACGCATAGTAATACACAATGCATACATTATAGCCTCCTCAGTGATAATAACCTCCATATCAGTACACGATAGCTCATTATTTCAATGCTTTCCTAAGTCTGCACTGTAGGAATTTACAGAGTATCTTCCTGTATGCTTTTTCCTGCAAAGGAATATGAGGGTTGCTACTGAGGATCATCAATTTCACCACAGCTAACAATTAGGGAATGAAGCATTAGAAGAAGCATGGGGGAAAAGACATAATTAGAGAATGAGGAACCAGAGGATTGCAAACCTAGGAACTCTTTTGCCTCTGGTTCAGGTGAAATAGGTTGGCAGCGAATTAATGAAGGCTAGCAGTGGCCAGTCTGAAAGGGAGCTGTCTTTCAAGTGACAGATAGAGACGGTGTGCTGTGATTTCCATAGATGAGAAGCAGCAGGACCAGCATGATTAAGAAAAAATAAAAGGTCACCTGCCATTATTCACTAAGAAAACATTTGACATAAGTGAGAGGCATAACCTGCCTCTTTAGGAACTCTTCGGATTAGTTTATTAGTGAAAGTCACAGCAGACATTTTTGTTAAAAGGATGAAAGTCTTTAATTCCCTCGTGTGTTCTGAGGTATGCCAATGCATGTTACACGGGGCACTGTTTAGAGGTATGAGAAGGAATTTCACTGCTATCATTCGCTTTGCACCTTCGGCCTTTGCTCATCTAGTTCAAGGAAAAAAAAACAAGAAAAAGAGCTCCAACAGACTCTAAACAAGAGAAAAATTAGGTATTTGCAAACTGTTGTTTTTCAGTTCATAATGTATGCCTTCTGGTCACCGCTTACAAAACACTGATTATTTTTTGAGCAATAACCTTTGATTGCAAACTGAAGTCTGGCTCTGTCTGAAGCAGGAAGATACTCATTTGGACTGCTCTTTGCCATTCCAGATCATGTCCTGCCTGATAGTCTCTTTTGTGGTATTTAGGCTACAGGGGAACTGAAGGACTTGGGAGCACCTCATTCAGACTAATTTTTCTACATGGACAATGGGGTGACCAGTGCTTTGCCTTGCCCTGATGCACAAATGGAGTTCAGTTAAGCTGCTGCTGTTGAGATTTTCTTTCTTCCCCCCCCCTCTTTTTTTTTGCCTTCTAAAAGACTTTATTTTTTTTAATGCCTTCACAAGTACTTAAAATTATTCTTTACGTTCTGTCATTACCCTTGTCTGCATGGGTCACCTGTGAATCTGTCTGCTAGGACTTCTGCATGGTGGAAACTGGCATCGCCTGTGAATGAATGCAAAGGTGTTTTTTTGAATTGTTAGGAGTCCATGTCACAGATGCCAGATGTCATGCCACAGTGCCACACACGTCCAACAGATACCAATGCTAATACCAACGTTCTTACCAATAATGAACATCATGGCAAACCTGACAGTTGGTTTCTTTTGGAGGAAAATTTTACAAAAGAGAAAAATAATAGGAAACGGGATGAATCTAAATGACCAGGAAGAGATTAGCATACTACAAGGATGATCCTAAAGTTGGGAAAATAATTTATGCTAGTTTAATTTTTCCCCTCCTTTTCTTTGTTGGCTATATTAGTAACTATGCATATGCATGTATTATTACCATAATTGTTAGTGATCCTTGCATCAGAGTGGTGGTTAGATCAGTCACAGATTTGTAAAAAGAGGCCCATTAAAACAAAGAGTGGGATAGAAAACTAGAGACTATGAAGTAGGAGTAGCTGGAATGGTTTGAGACAACACATCAGTTTCTCTCCACTCCTTCCTGGGGTTTCATTACACAAGCAGTCTTGATGAATGAATACTCCATGATATCTAATGAGGCAACATGTGATTGATTCCTCATTGTGTTAGAGCCTACATGGCCTCCCTCCACTGAATGGGAGGCTGCCTCTATACCCATTACAGGTGCTTTTGGCCAGGAGGATACTTAAGTAAGTCTAAAAAGACAAAGAGCTAATAAAAAGAAAGCCAAAATTATTTGGTGGTAGAATGCTGTGGTCTAGAAACTTGTGCACTTGTATTTAATTATTATTGTATCAGCAGGGACCCAGCTTTGCTGGCCTTTCTGAGTAACCCGAAAATACACAAAACAGTTTTCACTCAACTTCAGGGGCCTGAAGGCAGCACCAGTCCTGACTGCCCCATGTCAGCCCTCCAGGGCCATCAGCCCCTACCCCAGTAACACCACAGCCAGGCTCGGTACCAGCTCCCCACAGTCCTGCCCAGCCATGGTCTTCCCCTGAGGAATCATAGAATCTTCTAGGTTGGAAGGGACCTTCAAGATCATCTTGTCCAACCATCAACCTAACTCTGACAAAAATAAACATCCACATAATAAACAAAATACAACACCATCACTAAACCATATCTCCCAGCACCATGTCAACCTGTCTGATGCAGTCTTGCTCTTCACAAACAATCTCTTTGTTATCTTTCTCTTTGCAGTTTCTTGATGACAGTGATGCCCTAAGATTGTGTCTAGACTTACCTGTGCCTGAATCTCTGACCATCAGCCTAAAACCTGTAAGGTCCTTGTGGCCTGACCCCAGCTACAAAGGTCTGGGACTCACTGTGGTATGCCATGGTGTCAACCCAGCCTGTGTGTCCTTTCTCCCTATGTGGAGAAAGTGGCTGTGGCAGGGAAGGGCTGGAGGCAGGATGAACACCCAGGGCTTGCTGTCATGGACCTGACGCAGTGGGAGTTTGCATCCAGCCCCAGGAATTTTGAAGAATTCCTGGTTCTGATCATATCGCTGTTGCTGAAGCATCCTAGCAATGTAGCTTGCAGGTAAGGGAGGAATCTATTCTGATGCTTTGATTAAAGGTAATGTCAACATATATTACCTGCCAGTAGGAACTTTCAGCTGTGAAAACTGTCTTGTCCTGAAGCAGAGACTTTCCCACTGAATATGATGAAAAGAGACTGTAACACATAACAAAAAATGAGAATCTGGCTTATTAAGTGCACTGCTCTTTAAGTTAGAAGCTGCTATTAAGCAGAAGCCGAGAGGATGTGTAACTTAAAATGCCACACTATCATCATGTGCCTAAATTCTACCTCTTAGTCTTTGTATATTTGGAGATCTTTGTCTTTGACCCCTACTCTATCAACTTCCCACTAATTTCTCAAAATTTATTCCAAGTTGGTGAGTACTTTTTCTACCAGAATGTATAGTTGTAGTATAGTATAGCATATAGTATATATAGTGTAGTATATTTATACCATCTTATTGCCACAGTGTCTAAGTGCCTAACAAAATTTGTAAAAACAATATACTTGTCTCAGACAAGTTCTCTTCCAATGTGAGAAAATGTGAAGGCTCTCAGTTGCTTTGTTTTCTCAGAAAGTTTCCTTTGTTTTTTATCATTATGCATTCAAAAGATAATTCAACAAAATCCAGGCAGAAGACTCTTTACCTTTTTAATTAGTTAGAACCACATCGCATATGGGAAGTAATGGGGCCATAAAAGCCAAAAAAAGAATCCTAATATGATTAGACAAGAGGGTTCCAGACAAAAAAAAAAAAAAAATCTTTATGCCATCAAGGAGGCTTTATTAGGATTATGTATACCATTCTGGTCATACTTGTTGAAGAGAGAGACTTTTGGACTGAGACAGGCATACAAAAGAGCTATTAGGATCAGCAAATATGTATCCCAGTATGTGGGGTCACTAAAGTGCTTGACAAGCATCAATATGACAAAAAGGAGAAAGGGGCATATGGTATCTGTTTAAATGCATCATGGTGTAAACATTTTGGGAGCAAAAACTACTGAGATTAAAAAAATAAACAGACTTACTGTGTGAGAGAGGAGGGAAAAGCTCTCAGCCAAGCTTTGGGAGGCGTGACCTCAAACACTCCCAGGGACCTTCACTGGGACTCCACTGGACTACAGGGCATGCACCACATACCCTCGATTGCAAGCAATTGAGATTTCAAACACTCTGTTACAAACACTCACATAAGAAAAAGAAAAAGAAAAAGAAAAAGAAAAAGAAAA
>BJBW01002648.1:22394-51681 GCA_004320125.1 Scolopax mira | reverse complement strand
AATAGCCTCCCCTACCTTTCAGTATTTCATATGGGGTTTGAAATACTTCATATACAGTAAAATATCCTAGACTTTAAACACATTAGGTATGACAATGCAGCTTTCTGCTGACCCCATCAAAAGCAATATATGTACTAGTTAACTAGCGACCTCAGAAAGAAATCCAGTTGAAGTTCTCACATTCACTGGTCGATTTCTCACATTCAGAAAATTAAAGGGGAACAAAAAAATAATGTGCACAGACAAGGCAAGCAAATTAGGGCCACTGCCTTTTCCTCTTCCTCTTTTACTCCTTTTTCTTTTCCTTCTATCTAACCTCATCTCTTCTCTTACCAGCAACCAGCCTGAACTTCAGAGATATAAATGAGATAATTTCAGAGATATAACATTCTGCTAAGCACATAAAAAGTACCACATGTCCCTTGCCTTGTAATGAATTTCCTCCTTTATTCCTAGAGGTGACCTGGCCCTCCATATGATGGCTCAATCCCTGGCACTCCAACATCCCTTGTCCCTCTGGCTTGCTTTCTCCCAGCCAAAACAGGAAGTACTGATGGTCGTGAAGGAATCGCATTCCCACGAAAGAGAAGAGCTGTGTGTGTTTTCTGGGTAGCACTGCTGCAATTATTAATCGAATGGTCACAAAGTAATAAAGATATCAGGTAAATCAAATGAAAAGGTCATACTTCAGATATTAGAACTGCGATAAACTGGTTTCAGCTAGGTATTGCTCTTTCTCTAGTTTTTTGTTGGTTTGTTTGGTTTGGTTTGTTGTTGTTGTTGTTGTTGTTGTTGTTTTCAAATTTAATCTTTCCTTTTACCCAAACTTCCCCTTATGCTGAAATCATGGAATTTAGTGCACTATTTCTTCAGGTTTTGCTGGGCTTTCAATCTAAAAGCTGGACTTATCTGTCAGTTGGCACACAGCTTGGAGAAAGACTGGGTAAAATACAAGAAGAGGAGGTATTCAGGTGAAGAAGGCTAGAAAAGGGATTTAAAAAAGGACAGAAGTATGGAGAGCGCATCTTTAGGGGATGATAGAGGGGGAGCGGGGAGGAAATCGAGGTGGAAGCACATGAAAATTTTTTTAAGGAAGATGATAAGGGTAGTGAGACACTGGAACAGGTTGCCCAGAGAAGTTGTGGATGCTCCCATCATTGGAAGTGTTCAAGGCCAGGTTGGATGGGGCTTTAAGCAACCTGATCTAGTGAAAGATGTGTAGAAGCAGACACCAACATTTCAGCCTAGAGAAAAGGAGGCTGAAGAGAGACCTTATCGCTCTCTACAACTACCTGAAAGGAGGTTGTAGAGAGGAAGGGGTAGGTCTCTTCTCCCAAGTCATAAGCAACAGGGCTAGAGGAAATGGCCTCAAGTTGCACCAGGGGAGGTTCAGGTTGGATATCAGGAAAATTTTTTTCACTGAAAGGGTTGTCAGGCATTGGAATGGGCTGCCCAGGGTGGTGGTTGAGGCACCATCCCTGGAGATGTTCAAAGGATGGGTTGACATGGTGCTGGGGGACATGGTTTAGTGGTGGGGTTTTTTTGTCAGAGTTGCATGGGTGGTTGGACTAGATGATCTTGAAGGTCCCTTCCAACCTGGATGCTTCTATGAGTCTATGATTCTATGATTTCCATGGCTTTTGGAGAGCAGAGGTCAGCGAGCTCGGTGGGCTTCACTCCTCAACCAGGGGTACAAACGGCTCTCTCCACAAGCCTTCTGTGAGGTAGGAGAGAAAACATCAAGGCACCTACATGGCTCTCGCCGTGGGCGAGCGGGGCCAGTGCGAGGAGTCAGCCATCATCTGGAGGGTCAGCGGCCTGTGTGCCCTCCCCGTCACCGGCGGGTCCCCTCACCGGGCACACTCTCGGGGACACGTCGGGGCCCGTCGCCGCCAGCCTTCGGCCTCACAGGGGGCGGCAGGAGGCGGCGCCCATCGGCGGGGCGGGGCGGGGCGGGGCGGGGCGGTGTCCGCCCGGGGGACGCCAGAGCCGGGCCGGAGCCGCCGCGGGGAGGGAGCGAGCGGCCGGTGCGGGGGCAGCGCCATGGCTGAGAGATACGACGTGGTGGTGGTCGGGGGCGGCATCTCAGGTGGGTCCGGCGGTTTGGGGCGAGGGGGTCCTGTCAGCCCCGGGGGAGCCCAGCCTGGGCGGGAGATCGCCGGGCGGGGTGAAGGCAGCGGCCGGAGCGCAGCCGGATCGGGTCGCCCCGCACGCCCGCCCGGCCAGCCGGGGGCAGGGAGGCGGTGGTACCGACGGGCGGACGGACGGACGGACGGACGGAGCATCGCGGCAGGAGAGGCTACGGTGGTGGCCTCCTCCTCGGCCTGAGCGGGTCTCCTCTGGCAAGCCCGAGGTGCGAGTGCATTCCGACCAGCTGGGGAAGGCTGAGCCGTCACCGCAGTTCAGGCTGAATACCCTGTATTTTTTATTCTATTATTTTTCATTTTATTATTTTTCATTCTATTTATTTGAAAAAATTCATTATTTTTCTATTCTTCTTATTATTTTTACTCTTTATTTCATTCTTTAGCTCTCCTTTTATTATTTTATTATTTGTTATATTAAATAAAAAAATTATTTTTATTATTTATTTTTCATTTTATTTTTCTGTTTCTTCCACTGTCCAGCCCCAGCATCCCCTGAACCTCTGTAATTCTCACCAGAGCCCCCGGAAGTTTTGGGCAGGCGAGGCCCATATGCATTCTGCCTCCTCTTCACCGGGTCCAGGGTTGCTGGGCAGAGGCCCTTGGTCATGAGTGACTAATTTAAATCCTGTGGTTCCTTCTGTTTAGAGCAGGTAGAATCATAACGGGAAAATGCCTGAAATCCACTGGATCATTTAGTAAGTTTCTAGTTCCTCATTCAGCACAGGTATGGACTTGAGAGCACGAGCAGCCTGGCAGACATGGACAGCAGGCATGGAAGCGATGAGTGGCAATCTGCTGGTTTTAAACTAATCCTGGCTAGAAAACCTGTGTGCCTGCCCAGAGTGAATCTGTCATGCGTTTTGTTCTGAGATACTTGGTGCCAAAAAAAAATGTGTATGTGCAGTGGGGTTTGGTGTTTTGTTTTGTTTTGTTTTTTCTTTTTTTTTTTTCCCTGTGCCTGTGATATATCAAACAGTTGCTTTTTGGCCTATTAGTGATGGAGGTGAGATAGATCCTGTGCTCTATGTCAGTCTCCTCGGTGCATAAAGAGTATGCATATGCCCACAGATCCAAGTACTATCTCTTGCCAAATTGCAGATAAATTACTCAAGGTGTGTTACAAAACATGATTGTAGTCGTCCTTTTTTTTTTACATGGCTTTTAATTTCCACTATTTATTTATATATAATTCTAGATATCTGTTTAAGCATTATATTTAGGTGCGCAGCATGCAATTTGAATGATATACAAAATGCAATGAACAAAAGCATTGGCATTATTTCCTGAGGGTGATTCTTTGATAACAAACTGCTGAATAATTATCGGAAGTTTCAAGTACGATTTTACAATTAGCAAAAACCAACCATCACTTTTCTGTAAAGCACAGTTGATTCTGAACACAATGTTACAGCTAATTTTTAACTTAATCTGTTTTTCACAGTGAAAGTTGATTACAGAAAATTAACCAGTGTTAGCTATTTGTTCATGCCTTCTAAACAAAAATGTTTCCAGCGGTGTGTTTTTGTACAGCAGTAGTGCTA
The DNA here is from genome assembly GCA_004320125.1 of Scolopax mira. Taxonomy (NCBI): domain Eukaryota; kingdom Metazoa; phylum Chordata; class Aves; order Charadriiformes; family Scolopacidae; genus Scolopax; species Scolopax mira. The sequence continues at coordinate 47,993 of BJBW01002648.1, read as the reverse complement.
CAGGTTCCCAGTGCTGAATGAGTCGGAGTGAAAGAGTGAGTATAACAGCTTTTAATATACCCTTGTTTTTCGTGGTTGCCATGGGAATATTCTCATGGCAGGTCTGCACAGCCCACATATGTTTTTCTGAAAGAGCAGTCGTAACAGAGCAGCAGTGCTTTGTTAAATTGTGTGCTTTGCTCTTGGCTACCTGCAACCAACAGCAAGTTGTGGGGAGGGGTGGTGTAAGGAACCAATTTTCTATTTACTCCCTTTTACACCAGATCATCACCAAAGCACTCTGAATTCATTCTGTAGCAGCTTTTCTCCTCACACAAAGGCTGGGAAAATATACATGCACAAAAATGACTAATGACTAAGCACCTCTCTTCAATCACTTTCCCTTAGCTACGATGTACCACTCCTAATTGACCTCTGTCTTCTGCCCACATACTTCTCTGTCAATCATTGACCTTGCAGCCAGGTGATGAAAGTATGGTTTTATATCTCCTTGCTTGTATTGAAAATCCCTGCTGACATGGCAGACTGCTGCAGAGGTCTCTTCTCCTGCCCATCGGAGAATGAAGTATATGATTTTAAAAAGGGGTTGCTCCTTGGAGACCAGGTTTGTTGTTGCTCTGGATTTGATGTGTGCGTTCCTTCAGAAAGTCACTGAGACTTCAGAAAGACTGAGATTCTACTGTTCCTGCCTCTGGGTGAGGAGGGCATCAGTCAGGGCACAGCTGTAAAACAGCTGTAGAACTCCAGTAACCTTCAGGTGTGCTTGTGTTAGCCACTACGGCCATAAACAAAGCCGGTAATCACAGAAGAAATGGAGCGTTGCTGTACCTATCTGAGGATATAAACAAACATCAGTTGCAGAGAGCACTGCACACTGTTAATTTGTCAGCACTTCTGTCCATCTTTTTATATAGATTGAATCAGTAGGGTCAAAAATTTAAAGAGCACAAAACCTGATAATGGAATAACAGTGCAGAGACTTTCACAACCCTGTTTTCCTCTGAAGGGGCCGATGTTTTATCTGAAGATACCAGTTCCTTTGCTGAATCATTTTCAGTGTCCTTCATTGCAGGTTTGTTGAAAAGCAGAGAATAAAACTAAAAAACTGGCTAATATAAGTGTTATGTAACAAAAATCTACTCAAGATTAATCTTCATTGATTTCTTTCAAGTCTAAACAATATGGTCTGTGGCTTCTCTGGAGATTTCAGCTCACCTCAGTACAGCTGATGACAGCAAAGACCTTTAAGGAATAGGAGGGTTTACTAAGGAGTAGATTCTGTTTCATAGGTAAAACTTCTGCTAAAGACCATGAAATTTTTGTGAATGCTGTAGATTATAAAGGAGTATTTTAAAAGAAAATTTACCAACTTAAAAATGCACATATGAAAATGCTTAGCCGCACACTGTATATAGTATGCCTGGTACTAAAGAATATTTAGATCAGAAACATAAAAGGTCCTCATAGAGGTGGAACTTGTATCATGACAGTTTCTTCTGGTTGCTCAGAACCATCTCTTTTGCTTTGAATGTCTCCTCAAGCACAGGGATGGAAATGACTATGAGAAAACTATGACGTTGTGTCATCAAACTTGCTTATCTTCTTAATAGAGACACCGATGACAGAAATTTTCTTAAATCAAATCTTGGAATCTGTTCAGAGGTTTCATTTAAAAACTTCCTCCACATGTTTTCAAAAGTGCCTTCCTGTCCCTGCTTTTGCCATGGGGACCTCTTTCCTTTTTTTGTTTTCAAACAAGTTACCAGATTTTATCCTAATGTTATGCCAGTCCTACATAAGAAAATGCTTCTCTTAAATTTCTCGTGCACAGATTTTACAATCAAAGTGAGGTCAGTTGTTTTTATTTTTTTTTTCCTGAAAGGTGAAGCCTTTTCTTAGTTATGTTGAATGTTATTTGAAATATGCTTAGTGTTTTCCTGTTCACAAGCAGCCTGTCATGTTCCTATAATTTTAAAACCAAAACCTACCGTAAGATAAAATATTCTATTGAAACATTAGGTTTTAAAAATATTTAGACATCTATTGTTGTGTTATTGATTTATGACTGTGCTCTGTACCCTTCTTCTTAAGCCTTGCTTTGCATTTGTACGATGATTTAATACACTGTATAATTACAGTAGCTCTCACTGCCATCTGTTGTGCCAGTTTCATATTACTTAAAAAAACAAACCGAAACAATAAGAAAACCCAAAACCAGATCAGGTGTTTTGCGGGCTATTATCTGGAGATGTTCAATCTGTTTTAATATAGACTGAAGCAGAGGAAAAAATTGTTTTTCTAAACTGAACTGGGACATGTTGTAAGAAAAGTATACATGAGATGCATAACTTCCACTAGTTACTTGATTCTTTTTGCTCTCTGGTAGTAATTTACAGTGTCATAATACTCCTCCTTTGAAAAGATAGTCTACCAAAGGATACCCTATTTTTGGAGAACATCACTAGTCTAGCAGTCCTGTACTAGCTGCCCATTTGGAGAGGAAAAACCCCAGACTAAAATGAAACGTGGGCATGGATTAAATAGCTGTGCATGATGAAATGGAATGTATCCATCTGTGGGAGGACTGTGACCCTCTCAGAGGAATGTGACCACCCTCTCTCTGGTGCACTCGGGCAAAGGGAATCTGGGACATTTCCCTGTCCGTTGGCACAATGAAGCTCTTCATTCGTATTTTCAGTTGTCTGTATCTGCCATCAGGGAGTTCTTCCTTTTGTGTTCAACTACTCTCATGGCTACTGCAAAGGAGTACGAAGCAGTTGGATGGAGCCTGCAATTTGTCTTCTAGATTCTTCAAAAAAACCCCACTTGGTAATGCACAGTAAACAGGGCAGAAAACAGCTGCATAATGTTGTGAAATAGTTTGGTAGCCTAGGCAGCAGGGACAGCACTTGTAATTCACTGACTGATACCTCCTAATTGGTCTGAAAGTTGTTTTGATAAGAAGCTTTCCTTCTACCTGCAGGAGCCATCTCATCTCACGAGGCTCAGAGTGATGCTTCATTAAGAAAAGCTTTTCCATTAGCTTATTTAACTGTTATAAAAGGGTGGTATTAGGGAAAGTTAATTCAGTCTGTTCAGCAAAATGTGAAAAACACCCTGGAAGGGACAAAAAAGGTGAGTTGGTGGCAAAACTTTGGGCAAGGGGTTCCTGGGTATGGAAATAACTGGTAGAGAACCCAAGTTTGTGGGTACCAGTTGATATTAGGATTACAAACTGTAAAGGACAGAAGATTTTCTTATGCTGAATTGCGTATTTTTTTTGACAAACAAGATGAGACACAAGAGAGGCTGAAAGTTCTTTTTAAGAAAGTGCAGTGCATTGTTTATTTGGACAACCACCTGCCATGGTGCTTTTAGTTCATTAGATTTGTCAGAGTCTAGTCTAGCACTTGACTAGAACGTAATCACACTGCAGGTGGTGGTAAGTATTCATCTGCATTAGTGTATTGGTTCAGATCAAGTGTGTACCCTGTGCAAATCTCTTGATTGGCCCTACTTATTGCTCTCCAATGTGTAGGCTCAGAGTATGTGCATTGGATTCCTTTTTGTGGGACACTAAATGGGAAGACGTGTTCTAGAACTCACCTTTTGAGCTCTAACCCCTAATGGAATGCTAAGCCTGTAGAACCGTACAATAGCTACTCTGAAATAAAGGCCCTTTCATGCATATAGTATGGATACTGGGTATTCAGGATGCAAATGTTTTACTTTGCAGATCTTCTGCTGTTCTGCACTTTTTGCGAACCTAGACACTGCAAACTTCCTGTCTTGGGATACTTTTAGTTTTGCAGATCAAAGGTAGTAACGTGGGAAGAGTAAGCATTTCCATTTTTGTGCTCATCTTCCTTGAAGACATGGTTAAAAATTATTTACTAGGTCATCCTGACCACCTGACTATGGTCACATCCTGACCATCCTGTGCATCTACATCCTCTGTCTCCATTCTCTGTCTTCCCCTTGCCTACTTTGTTTTTTTTTCTTTAATTTTCTTGTAGCATCAAGATACTATCACATTCTGTCTACTTGTGGATTTAGTTTTGCTCATTTTACTCCTTGGCACCATCAAAGACAGGAGTAAATTTTAAAGACGTGATTCAGCATGCTTCCCCTACTCTAGTGAGGGACCCTGGTGTCAGCCTCCAGCAAATAGCAAGATGTCAGTCACCACAGTGATGTGAGCCTGGGTCAAATGCTGGTGCCTGCAGTCCCAGAGGCTGTGAGGAGCAGTTCACTGCTCTGTCTCTATCCTGGGGGTTTTCAGGCTGTCTGACATCTCAGGAGTATGTGAAGACTTTCGTGCTCTATAACTACCTGAAGAGGGGGTGTAGAGAGGTGGGGGTTAGTCTCGTCTCCCAAGTGACAGGAGATAGGACAAGGGGAAATGGCATCAAATTGTGACAAGGGGAGGTTTAGATTGGATATTAGGAAACGTTTCTTCACTGAAAAGGTTATCAAGCATTGGAATGGGCTGCCCAGAGAAGTGGTTGAGGCACCATCCCTGGAGGTGTTCAAAAGGCGGGTAGACATGGCCCTCAGGAATATGCTTTAGTAATTTTTATTTCCTATTTCTTATTTATTTTTTTGTCAGAGTTAAGTTGATGGTTGGACTAGATGATCTTTAAGATCCCTTCCAACCTAGACGATTCTATGATTCTATGACTTAAGGGCAACTGGTGAGTGGAGGTAGTCTTATGGAAAGTTGGAGAACTAGGGCAGAAAGCTAAGTGGGCATGTTTGTACTGCCTAAGTAGGCAGCCTGAGCAATGCGGGCTTGCACAGCCCTGATAGTCCCAGAGGTAAACTTCCAGCGCTGCTTTTAATATCATAAACCAGCAGAGAATTTGCTCTCTATTTACATATCTTACACAGCAGCTAATGACAATGAATTAGGCCTTATGCATAATTTAGTCAATTGAGAAGACTTTTTTTCTTCAGAAATTACTATTCTGTATGTAAACAATCTGGGAGATTTTGGCGCATTTCCCACTGGCACAGTTTCCTTCTCTATAGCACAACTGACAGCTGTAGTTAAGTAGTTCTGTTACTTAAAGATAAAAAGCCACATTGTCTCACTGGCCCTTCCTAGAAGAGGAGTCACTTGCCTTTGTGTTTTGCCTCAGCTCTGTAGCAGCTATTCACAGCGTGCACTGATACAATGGTGAAATTTAGCATGGTTATAAAAGTTTGCTGAGCAATGTCATAGCAGATTGAAGATCTTCCTTTGGTTTTCCTTTGCAGAGAATGTGTCTTGATGCACTTACAAAGCTCTCAGTTACATTTCTGAAATCAGTCATCATTCATAGAATAGTTGGTGTTGGAAGGCCAGTTAACTTAGTTCATCGCCCCTGCAGTGAATGGGGACATCCTCAACTAGATGAGGTTGCTCAGAGCCCTGTCCAGCCTGACCTTGAATGTGTTCAGGGATGGGCCATCTATCACCTCTCTGGGCAATTTATTCCAGTGTTTCACCACTTTCATCATAAAAAGCTTCTTTCTTATATCTAGTCTATATCTACCCTCTTTTAGTTCAGAGCCATTAACCCTTGTCCTATTGCAGGAGGCCCTGCTAAAAAGTTTGTCCCATCTTTCTTATAAGCCTTCCTTAAGTACTGAAAGGCCGCAGTAAGGTCTCCCCAGAACCTTCTCTTCTCTCAGCCTGTCTTCACAGGGGAGATGCTCCAGCCCTCTAATTATTTTTGTGGCCCTGCTCTGGACCCACTCCAACAGTTTTATGTTTTTCCTGTACTGAAGGCTCCAGAGCTTTACCTGGGCTTCAATTTCTTGAAATTCCATTCATCTCATTATGGTTTCAATTGTTTAATTTTTATATGTTAATTTTAACATGATTTTCCTTCTGGGCTGATAAGCTATTTCACTCTTGTAAACTTATGTCAGATATTAAGTTTCTTGCTGCCTTTTAAGGTGATTTGTCAAAGTGTGGTCATTCATCTAACTGACTAGCTTTATTTCCTTACAGACTAATTCTAAGGCTTATAACTTCGTAATGTTGTGTGATCCTTGTTTAGAGATTTTTTTCTGCTGATTTCAGTGGTCAATGAGAGAGTGCAATACAACATGTTGGTATTTAATCTGTGAGTCTATAGTGTTCTTTTAAATAACCCACCCATGCACTTGGATTTTGCATAACCTTTTCTGTCCTCTTAGTTTTCTGTTCGAGAAGCTTGCTTAAAAGTAATGTCACTGTGAAGTCCCTTAGAAACTTTATTTGCCCCACAATCCATTATTATGACCAGTATTTGGGGCTGGAGTGCTGTAGAGAACAGAAAGAGGAATGGGTGCAATATGTCAGTTGTGGGGACCCTCAGTTGGCAAAACAGGAGATGCTGGTAAGTACCCGTCAAGCCACAGAGGAGTTGCATTGACTTACTCAAGAAACAGTGATAATATTATTTATGGGAAGAACAGGCTTCCAAGGAGAGAGAGAGAGTGAAGTATTTTCAGGGACAAAGCTGCCCAAGGGAATTCAACCAATTTTTTTCTTCTTGCCCCTCTCTTCTTCCATCCCCTATTCTCCTTTGTGCTGCCCTCACTGCTAGACAGGTGTTCCCACCTCCCTAGCAGATCATAGAATCATATGGGGTTGGAAGGAACCTCTGGAGATGATCTAGTCCAACCCCCCTGCTGGAACAGGTCTACCTATAGCATGATGCACAGGAACATGTCCAGGCGAGTTTTAAATATCTCCAGAGAAGGAGACTCCACCACCTCTCTGGGCAGCCTGTTCCAGTGCTCTACCACTCTCACAGTAAAGAAGTTCCTCCTTGTGTTTAGATGGAACTTCTTATACTCAAGTTTGTGCCCATTTCCTCTTGTCCTGTCACTGGTCACTACTGAGAAAAGACCAGCCCCATCCTCCTGACACCCTCCCTTTAAGTATTTGTAAGTATTGATCAGATCCCCCCTAAGTCTTCTCTTCTCCAGGCTAAAATGACTCAAGTCCCTCAGCCTTTCCTCATAAGACAAGTGCTCCAGGCCCTTAATCATCTTTGTGGCCTCTTGTTGTACCCTCTCCAGCAGTTTCTTGTCCTTCCTGAACTGGGGAGCCCAGAACTGGACACAGTACAGATGTGTGGGACTGCTGTACCCCTGGCACCCACAGCCCCAGGACTCTGCTGCCTGGACTTAGAAGGGATGCTCTTGGTGACATCAGGAGCATTAGCACCTATGGATAGAGAGAGGGAACTGCTTAAGAAATGACGGACATCAGGATTTTTTTGTAGGGGGACTCTGTGTGTGTGTAGAAGAACGGAGGGCAGGGGACAGGATGAGGGGAAACAAAGTGTAGACCATCCCTGAAAGAAAGGGTAGTGCAGTCTAGAAAGTTTCAGACCTTGTTAGCTATTTCTGGTAGCTGGTGTGTATGCCAAAATACATCATAGATGTGCTGATTATTAACACTGATGTAACACTGAGGAGTCTCTGTGTTGATTAGAGCCTCTGTCATCTTGTCGTTGCAAGGATTAGGCTATGGTGGTGACTGCTGTTTGACACTTCATGTTTCAGGTGGTTAAGGAGTTACATGAAGTTTCTATTATATTTGTAAGAAGAACAGATTTCAAATTAATTTTGTACTATACAAATTCTCTGTGTTTTCCAGTTTCAACCATATAACTCAGCTGGGAGTGAGGGAGGTGGGGAGGAAAGATGCTTTTGTAGCCTCCTGCTTCCCAGCCAGCTGGTCTTTATCTTGATGGTATAATTCATATATAAAGCCTTGAGTGCAGTCTGTTTGGTTGACTGCACACGGCCACAGCTGATCAAACAGCCAGTTCATACTATGCATCATGATTACCTGGATAGCTTGCATATAAACTCACATCCTGTTTGCTTGAGTGATACATCTGTGTTTGAATGCATTAAATATTGGAGCAAGACACCTCTTTTGTTCCAATATGAGTTAATTTTTTATAAGGCTAGCTTAACCAGAGACTGAATCAGTGACCTATGCTAAACAGTGGGTACAAATGAGGAAAGAGTGTAAATTCTATTATTTTTCACCTTAGATACTTTTCTTTTCTTGTGTTCTTCCTTTATGTTTCTTTTTTTTTTTTTCCATGCATTGTGTCAGAATAGTACAAAACTAATGGTAGCATTTTTTCTTTCGTAACACTGATATTTTTATGAGCTGGTATTTTTCATAACACTGATATTTTTGTTTGGCTCAAACTTTCTCCTACCTGCACTTGGAGATGGAGGGAAGACAGTCACTTGAAAATCTTATTCAGTGGTTCCCTTTTGGGCTTCTCTGTGTAACATCTGTGTTGTCAGCCTTTGGTGTCTCAGCCTGGTTCATCCTGAGCTGGCCATCAAGGAATGAATTGGGTTTTTTGGGATATCAGCAAAGATCTGACTGACATGTAAAATGATTATGCAGTATGCTGGGAAGTGGTGGGATTCATCTTCATTTTTCAGTTATTCAAATAGATAAAATGTTTACAAATCCTTTTAAGCTTTACAAGTGAGTAGTATCTAGCCTTTGTGTTAATGTGTATGTATACTTACCTATGTATATGTGTGCTATGATGATGATAGGAATTTCCAGAAGGGCACTGGGGCATGACTTGGTGGATATTTAAAAGTGCACTGAGATATGCTGAATATAAAACCATAATTATTAAGTGCAACTGGGTGAAAATAGTTGGCTGAAGATCAAGAAAAACATGAAACAAGATGGATAGCCATGGAATGAGGGCATGGTGGCTCTTCTGGGGGCTTTGCTAGCTGCCACAAGAAGTGACCTTCTCTAGATAGATCTCTAGATAGATGCCTGTGAGTCACCAGATATTGAGAAATCTGGGAAATTACATGTTACTCTTTAATGTCAAGATATGAGAATGATAGTCTGTTTATTTTTTAAGTTCACATCTTCTATTTGATCATGCATTTTGAGCATTTACTTTTCTCAGGGGACTAAAAAAAATGAGAATTCATTCCATGAGAACAAGCAAGACTTAGCAAAATGGATAAGCTTTTCTCTTCAGAGGCAACTGCTGCATAATTTTGCAAAATTTTCCATGCGTAGCTTAGTCTTTTTTTTCCCACGTTGCTGTGTATGGAAGGCAAAACTCAGAGTAAATGTGTCTGGCATTTTGTTTGCTTGTATATCTCTCTGTAATAGTAATGCCTAAAAGGATGCTTTTAGTAAACTGGCACTAGCCTCACCCAGTTCATTGTGCTAAGCTTTGTTTGTTCCAATGCTATGGTATGTTTGTTGTAGTTCTACCTTTTTTTTCAGTTCTCTGTATCTCCTCTACTTCTTCCTTCTGTCTGTTATGTTTTGAGGCAACTTAGGTTGTAAACTTTAAGAAAGAGGTGACCTAAGGCAAAGGAGGCCCTGAGACTGAAGCTGCAAGATAATATTGCAGTACAGATTATAATAATAATGCAATTAACTTTAACTCTTCAGTATATCCTGAGGCCATAACAAAGGACATGCAGAATGTGCTTTGTTCATTGTTTTTGTTTTGTTTTTGTTTTTTTTTTTAAACCTGACTGGAGCCTAGAAACAGAATTCCGAGACTTCTTTTCAAAGTGAAGTGGCCATTGAATAGGGGTGCCACTCCATGTGTAAGACATAAGAGTGAAATGGACTGAATATTGAATAAATGATCAATACTAGGCACGAAATGCCGGAGTGCCCAGTTTCATCAGTCCAAAGTTCAATTGGAAACTTCAATTGTAAAAATGCAATGGAAACTAAAGAGAAACCCTGGGCAAGAGCAGAACATCTGTGGCTTCAGTGCTTGAGCCTGGGCATCACCACACTAAAGGTCTTGGGCTTCCACCCAAATGCAACAAGCTTTCTTCATGCCGTGCTTGGCCAGGCTTAAACTTAAGGTGCCACCACTTTGCTCATCTCATTCACAACTGGCCAGACTCTATATCATTTAACCAGGTGTGATGCCTGGGGCAAATGTAGACTGAATGTTTTTAAGGGTGGTTTTAAGATCTCTGCTTTATAAATACTGCTCCCTGCACACTGGATGAATCATCTAGGAGCCCTTACAGGGAGACGAGATCACAGAAAGTTGGGACTAGAGTTTATGCTTACGTGAAGTCACATTAACTCATGGGGACACGCATACTGACCTCAGTGACAAGGTTACAGAACCAGTGCTCAGACAGAAAAAAACCTCATTGTCTAACCTTGGCTAGACAATGAAATGCTAACAGAAATAAATTATATTTGCTCATAGAGTGCTGTATCCTAGACAGAAATGTTATGTCCTTTATACAAATATTTTAAGTAAATATCCATTTTAAGCAGATAGGCAGATTGATAATGTCTTTTTTTACTCCGTGGGGTTCCTGAAACTGTGATTTTATTGTTTTTTAAGTTCTCTGGTGTCATGATATTAATTTTAGTGGCAATCATTGCTGCACAGTGATGTGCTTAGGAAGAGAGAGCATCTCCCCCCAAGGTGAAAATACTTGCACCAAATACTTGCATAAAAAAAGAGTTGCTTTGATATATTTCACTGTACTGTTCAGCAAATGAAGATAAGGCATTGAGAATAACCAAGAGTGACAATTTACAGAGAGCCAACTCTACCATGTTTTTAGGTTCTGAACAATAATTCTTGTATCTTTCTTCTATGAGATTGAGTCAGATATCTAACGTACTTTTGTATAGGTGGCCCAAATTTGAGAAGTTAAAAGGTAACCTACATCCTGAAAGCATATGGGTGGTAGGTGAGGGGCTAAGTTAATAAAAGGTATTGTCCTTGTAGCCCTTTGCTTTTCAGGAGTATTGTCACCTAGATAACTCTTGGAGCAATCTGGATGCTATGTACCTTGTCTTGCAGAGGACTAAGAAAGCAGTAAAGTGGGAAAAGCGACTATTGTTCATGCTCACCATTTTTGATAGCAGCGTGTCAGCCTGATGTGAACTGAGTTTCAGGCAGTGTGCTCTTACCTATTGCTGTTGTAGTGCATGCATGCAGTTACAATTCTGAGCATGTTCCTTGAATTTATAAGGGGATAATATTCTTCACAAGAGAAAAATCCCTTGACCTTTTTCTAATGTGAGAAATGTTACAGAAAATGCCTCTTTCACCTTAACTCACCCAGACCTTGGGCCAATATTGGCTTTGCTTTTTTTTGTTGTTGTTGTTGTTGTTTTGCTTTTTATTTTGCTTACAATCCTTATCTATAATGCCTTTGCAGGCATTATTGTCTCAAGCCATTATTTCAATTAAAACATTTTAGCTGGCTAATGATGAGTGACAGAGGTAAAGGTGACCAGCGCCAGGTTCAATCTCTCAGTAGCAGACCAGTAATCGGATTGTGTTCATTAGAGCAGTCAACACAAACAAAACCAATGCTACTAAATTGCAGTTTTTGACACAGCAATGCAATAAAGAAACTGTGGAAGACTTGAAGGAGAAAACCAAACCCATTGCTGGAAAATGTCTGCTAGCTAAGCAGATAGATAAGAACATGACTTTTCTCTGGTTCTGCTCCCATTCCTTCAGTATTGCAGCAGTATGCAAACTATATTATGCTAATGGAACTGAACTGGCAGAATGTTTATGGGACATTTCTTAAAAGGAGGTCAGAGAACCCTGAGTATTAACAAGAAGGAGTTTTATTTGAATTTCAGAGTAATTAGGCCTAAGCAACAGCAAACAGGATTCTTCCATTAACTTCCATTTTGAATTTTTAGATGCTGGGAACTTACCCAGGGGGTATTCCTGGTCAAAGGAGTGCTTTTCTGATTCCCCCACAGTTTACCTCAGCTGCTTGGACATATTCCTCTTTATTTTTTCTTATTGCCCTAGGTCAAACGCTGCAACTGTCTGGACCAGTAACAATGTTCTTCTGTAGTGTTAAGAGAGAATGATTTTATTTCACTGTGTTCAGTGCATCAGTTTTGGCCAAACTCATTTATCTGCTATATGCATTTTGTATGTATTTCGGAGCATCAGAGATGGTAGAAAAGGGTTACTGTATGAAGATAATGAATAGTGAGGGAAGTTGTATTTCCCATGTGGTCCCACAGCAATACCAGCTTCTATAACTTTTTGTAGTCTTTGACTCATTTGCTGGTTTTACTTAGTGTTTCAGCTGCTTAAGGCTTTGGGATTTTTGTGAGATTCACCACTTCCGCTAGGCAAAAAAATTAAATTCTTGGCCCCTCTGGTCAAAATAAGAAGTAGTCTCAAAATCAAGAAGTCTTGAGATTTCTAAATGTTAATTTAGAAGTTTCAAGATGTTAAATGTCCACGGCCAAAGGTGGTCTGACTAATATTTTTGAATACTTCTGTTAAGAAATACTTGAGTTCATTTACCTTACTGATCTTGAACTCCTTATTGTTTATATATAATCAATTATGGTATGTTTCCCTTTCTTGTTATCAGTCTTGTGAAATATTTTGACATCCCACAATTTCTGCTTTAGCCCCAGGGCAGAGGACTGTGCTTGTTATGCCATTTCCGGGGTACATTTTGTGACAAATCCTCATGTTGAGCCTCGTGCTGGGTTTACTTACTGCCCTGGCCCCCATTAAGGTGCTCAGGCTCCGGTGCTGGGGGCTGCTCTGCCCACTGGCTTTGGGTAAAGGAGCATCTGTTACCTGATGTCTCTGCAGACAGTGATTTAGGTGTGCCCGAACAGACTGAGAGCAAGGAAAAATATCTTCAAGAAACTCATCCGTTTTTTTACGGATAAGTAAAAATCTTTTTTACTTTCTACTCATAAGTTTTTTTACGGCAGCCTCTTCTCGTACAGACGTGCTTGAGCTTTCAGTTGGCTGCCTGGAAGATGACTTGCAGTGCAGCTGCTGCACCTGCAAGTGCACTGGGAAAACCGCGTGTTAGCCCCTCCTTGAACACACGATGTCAAGGGGGATGCTGTCAGCAGTTAACCGAGCTGGTGTAGGCCTTGTTCACACTTGTATGTCCAAGTTTTGGAGGCACAGCAAAGGTAAAAATCAGCTCCTTGCCTTTTTCAGGTGTTGGATGTTTCTAATCTACTGGTACAGCTGATGTTTGGATGCAGAGTCCAAGTGTCTGGCATCTGTTACAAAAGCTAAAACTCCCCTGGGCAGTATTTTGTATACATATCTTTGGTGTCAAAATAAATAAATAACAAGGAGGAGAGAGAAATATCAGCAAATTTAATGAATGTGAGGAAATCCAAGTGCGATACATCTTAAGTTCTGCAGTAAAACCTGCAAGTAAGTACAGTCCAAGTAGGATGGCAGCTTGTCTTCCTGCTCAAAACAATTTTAGTTGGAGAGAGAAATTTTTAAGGTTATAAAGTAAACAGGTTTTTGACAGCCATCTTAGAAGCTATTAAATGCCAGTGGCTTAGAGACTCTTTCTTTGCTCCCTACGTGAATTTAAATGTAGAATTTCTAGATGATACTTATAATTACATATATGAGAGAAGAGGTGGGTTTTATTTTTTGTATCTTAGAAGGGAGATAGTAAATATGGGGGAACACAATAAAGTAGTGAATAATACAGAGAAAGTACATTAAGAACTGCAGGAATGCCTTCAGATATAAACTTTATTTATAGCCTTATAATCTATTCCCCTTCCAAGTTACTTGCCCTGCCCCTTGTACACTAAACGGGAACTGGATGTAGCCTGAGGGAGAAATAAAAGCTTGCTGTTGTGTATTGGTTGTCTAGCTGTCCAGAGAATGACAGAAGTATCCTATAAAAAGACCCCAAAACCAAACCAACACAAAATTAAATGGAAGAAAGCACAAGTATAATTTAGAGACATATCAGAAATGCAACTTCCAATCCTGTCCTTTCTTGTGATTTTTTTTGGGGGGGGGCAATGCTAAGGTTAAAAAGCTATTTCAGTCAATTTGCTGATTCCAAGCACAATCAAACTGGTGTTACAAAATTTCAATAAGTTTTTTTTTAAAATTTGCTTTAAAATGTTATTTAGATAGTCAGATGTGTTTGACTGTAGGGTTCATTGTAGTCCATAATACATGGATTCAGATGAAAAATGTGATTCTTGTCACATTTGTCAATCCAAATGTGTTTGGAGAGTTTGGATTCTGCTCTAGCACAGAAATCTAAGATTTTCTCTTAAAAAAAACCCCACACACAACCAAAACCAAACAAATTAGTTGTTATTAGTTGTTATATATAAAAAATACATATTATTTTATGTAGATAATATATTAAAATAATATAATATATATAATATTATATATATTATAATATAATAATATATAATTATATGCATATAACAACTGAATTATTTGTTCTCTTAATATAAAAGAGATGTTAAGGTTAGGAAGTGAGGTTATAATGAAGCTGTGTAATCCAACAGTGCAGTTTAAGATGTTTTGCAGGTACAGAGATGTCAATCAGGAAAGAAATAAGTTGGAACTGAAGATGAAATAATTATTGTGATTAGTACATTTGAGTAAGCTGCATGATGGAGAAATGATTTTCATGGCTTGAACTTGCATTATAAAAATCTGGGGGAGGCAATCTCTCACCAGTATCTCTGAGTGGCTGCGGTTGGGTACCGGGTTGCTATGGTAATGGATGAAGGTTTGGCTGGTTAAACATCCTCTAAGCACAATGGTATTTTCAGTCTGGGGCTTCAAATAAGACCTATCGTCTTTGCTTCTTTGTTGTTTGCATTAATTATCTGCCTCTCAATTCTCTGAGTGGAACTGCAGGTGAGGCTGCTTAACCATATATATATATGGCTCTTTGTTGCCCCTTCAAGAAGGCTGACCTGTAATGGAAACTGGACCCAATTACTGGCCTCTGTGAAGCAGTGGTGAAAGTGGTGGAGCCCTCATATTGCAATTCAGATCTGATTGTTTTAAAATGCTCCTGGGGAGGAGGGGAAGGTGCCACTGGGTGTCAAAACATTGTGTGTGAAATAGGAGTAATAACAGCATCAGTTACATTTTTGGAAGAACTTTGCATTTGAATGTGTCTCTTTGCCTCACTTGTGAGGGATGGGAGCAATATTAAATATCTGCCTTCTGTTATTGATGTGCAAGAGAGTGAGAGGTAAGCTGGAGGCAGTGCTGAAATGTGAAACTTATGAAGGGTTAAACTTCTCAAGAGGAGATCTTACATCATGTATGACAGATTTTTCCAGGCTTTGCATTGCATGCTTCATGTATAGAATCATAGATTGATACAATTGTCTAGGTTGGAAGGGACCTTAAAGATCATCTAGTCCAACCATCAACCTAACTCTGTCAAAAAACAAAGAAACAAACAAATAAAAATTACTCAACCATATTTCTGAGGACCATGTCAACCCATCTTTTGAACACCTCCAGGGACGGCGCCTCAACTGCTTCCCTGGGCAGCCTATTCCAATGTTTGATGACCTTTTTGGTGAAGAAATGTTTCCTAATATCTAATCTAAAACCTCCCCTGGCGCAACTTGAGGCCATTTCCCCTTGTTCTATCTCCTGTGACGTGGGAGAAGAGACCTACACCTGCCCTTCAGGTAGTTACAGCGTGTGATAAGGTCTCCCCTCAGCCTCCTCTTCTCCAGACTGAACAACCACAGCTCCCTCAGCCTCTCCTCATAAGACTTACTCTCCAGACCCCTCACCAGCTTCACTGACCTTCTCTAGACCTGCTCCAGCACCTCAATGTCTCTTCTGTGGTAAGGGGCCCAAAACTGGACACAGTACTCAAGGTGGGGCCTCACCACCAGTGCCGAGTACAGGGGGACAATCACCACACTCTTCTTGATACAGGCCAGGATGCTGTTGGCCATCTTGGCCACCTGGGCACACCGCTGGCTCATATTCAGTCGACAGTCGACCAACACCCCCAGCTCTTTTTCTGACAGGCAGCTCTCCAGCCATTCTTCCCCAAGCCTGTAGCGCTGCCTGGGGTTGTTGTGACCCGAGTGCAGGACCCAGCACTTGGCTTATTGAACCTCATCCCGTTGGTCTCAGCCCATGGATCCAGCCTGTCCAGATCTCTCTGCAAAACCTTTCTACCTTCCTGCTTTGATAGGTTGACACTGCTTTGTTTGTTGCAATTGGAGTATAAGCACAAGAGAGGCCACTCTGACTCTTGCTCTGGAAAGAGGTTTGTAGGAGTTTCCTGCAGAAATTTTTATTTTATGAAAAGCAAATCTCAGCTTGTCCTGCAATATTAATGTACTAGTATTCATTTCAATTTTAATGTGTTTTTGTTGCTGTTCCTTGTGCCCTCTCTGTCCTTGTATCACCTTGGCTTGGAGCTCTCCCTCTGCAGCATCCACTCCTCTCTCTGTTATTATAGTAGTCCAAGAGCCCATTTGGGGTCTTGGGTCCTTCTCAAAGGAATGGGTATGGGGTGGTGTATGAGATACCCCATTGCAGTGCAATATTAAAAGATGGGAATATTGCTATTTTTGGTATCTGTGACAGCAGTCTTGCCTTGTCCTGTACTGTGCTTTCTCTGAGACCTAACCTGGTCCTTCACTCTGACACTCTTCCACCTTTTTCCCCAGTTACACGTTTATGATGAGGGAGAGGAAGACCTAAAGACTGGCTGTGTTCCCCACCTGTGACAACAATTATCTGCTTAATTTCTCTGGCAAACTTTGATCCAGAATAGAGGTGTCATGTAGGTGAGAGAAGCGTGCTTAATCTGTGAACCCTGTAGACAGCAACTTCCACTGTGGAGTCAAGCTCCAAGGACACACTTCTCTCACTACAGAGATCTGATCTGCTGGAGGATGCTCATGGAGCAGTGAGATATTAAAGAGCCCGATCCTCCCCTCCATGCTGGTTTTGGTGGGGTTTTTTTTGTTTTTTTTTTTTTGTATTTGCATCATCAGGAAAGAGTAAACTGTTATCCGTCTCTAACAGGTACACTTGTGGATGGATGGAGAAAAAAAAGATGGCATCTGCCCCAAAATAGACAGTCGGGAGTAAATAGTAGGTAGATGCAACAGGGTGGATGAAAGGTGCATAAGGAAACAGGGAGGTGGCGTCTGGGCTGACCCCTGCAAATCAGCCGCATTTTAGTTGAATCTAGAGAGCTATCCTTTCACAAGCTTCTCCATCTATTCAGCTCTTGGGAATAAACTGCCTTTGTTCCCAGCTGTACTTAAATGTTTATTCATTAAATTTTAATAAAGTAAGTCAAATCTTGATTCCTTAATCGGTGTTAGTTACTGAATGTTATTAATTGATTAGTCAATGCCTGTTAGCATGATAAGCCAGCGTAAACCTGCAGTGACAACAGCCTTCAGATTATGTATTACTCGTGTAAATTATTAATAACTACTATTGATCCTCTCCCAGCTGATGAAATATTTGTCTTTTTTGAAAAGCAACTTTTTTTATTTAGGAGGTTTGTTGCCTATTTTTTCCTTCTGGAACCAATATCTTTTTGCAAGTTGTTTGAAGGGGTGGTCTGTGTTTGCATACCATGACTGTTTTCTGTATTTTGTTCTTCCTTGGTATCTTCAAATATTTGAAGTGTAGTCAAGGCCACTGATCCAGCCAGATGTTTTTGCAATATAATTTCCTCAATAAGGAAGTATGAAGAGACCTTTATCAGTGTCATTACTGTTTTTCTCACAAGTACTTATGTGAAAACCCAAGATAAATAAGCCCATGAAGCTAGAAATAAAAGCAGGACGGTATGATCTTTTAATGGAAACATCTGCTGTTTCTCTTCAGAAAATGTCAAATCGTTTAGATAGATAGGTCTACACTACTGTCTCTTTTTTTTTTTTCACAGATGGGGAAACAAAGGGCTTATGTGATTTAAGCAGCACAGTGCAGCAGGTTCACTGCAGTGCTGGGAACAGGACATGGCTCTCTTACTCCCAAGCCATTACTTGATGATGAAGATGTTCTTTAGCACCTTTAGTAGCTCTTATTAATAGTCTTTCTCTATCCAAGGCTGCTATATTTTCTTCATAATTTCATTCAGTCCTGCTATGGTTTTGGCCATCTGTTTTTCCTGCCAGCACTTTTGCCGTTTTTTCCATGGCTGTCTTATGTTTGGAATACTCTGCTTGGATGGCTCCTTATCAAAAACTACATGTACTAGGACACAGAGAGGAAACTTGTTGCCTTCTGATGGTGACAAGACAGAGAGCCAGAAAGGATTGCTCAATTGTGATATATGACTGTGGCTTCTATCCTGGCCTGTGCTGAACTTTATTCAACACATCCTGATAGTTCAAGAGGATGATGCAATCTTCTAGAGTGTAACTCTTGTTGTCCCACTACAAATTCACTCACATATGGCCAAAGTAAGAGCCTCAGTTTATACAATCTCAGTTTGTGTGCTGAAGTAAAAGGCAGAGATGATCGTAAGAAGTTAAAAGGTTGTATTTGCTGTATTTGCTCCATATTGTGCTCCGTATTGTGCACCCTTTCTAGTTCCCTTCATTCCATAGCGGCTTGACAGGCTGCAGGGCCTGATGCTAATATTTTCCTCTGCAGATTTATGAGGATTCATGACATCAGAACTAAAATGAAATGTTCCCTTCTCTATTCCCACTGTTCCCTCTCTTGTTGCTGTTTCAAGAATTGCAAGATGGAAATAAAAGTGTATGAAGAAAATGGATGAGGAATGAAGCAGTTTTTTTGGGGTAGAGTTACCCATATTTTTCATTCTTGTTGCCACACACAAGTGCACATTCTGTCTCTTCTGAGTCACACCATGTGTTCTTCAGGAGAAGAAACCTATGACCTGACTGTTTGGGAACTTTGTTAATGTGCTTTAAGCGTCTGTTTTACAGCTCTGAATCTTTTACAATAAGCTTCAGGAAAACTTTTGAAATTTAGGACATTCCTAATAAAAATTATCTCCATCTTTTTTTTTTTTTTTTTTGGGGTTAGAAAAGATGATGTGCTGGTGTTGGAAAACAGAAAGCTGTCCTCCCTGAGTTCTCTGCCTGTCTGGATGACTATCATAACAAGTGCTGGCTTGTGCATTAGAAGAGCTGATCATGTGGTGTAAAAGCTGGTCAACACATGTAAAATTTGACCACAAACTGTTTTAATGTGGCTTCAGTTACGTTTCATGCTTATTGTTTGGGTTTTTTTAATTCCATCTCACCACCTGGCAAAGTGTTTGAATGAAAAATTCAGGACTTAGATGGATAGCTATGTGAATGTTTACACGTCAAGCCAGAAAACCATGGGGTGTATATACAGAACTATTCCTTAATTGTTTTTCTTTTTATCTTTTAGGTCTCTCAGCAGCCAAACTGCTGACTGAGTCAGGCTTGAATGTGGTGTTGCTGGAAGCCAATGACAGGGTTGGTGGACGAACTTTCACTGTAAGGGTAATTATCTCCAAACCCATTTATACTACATATATGTACATATATACTATACATCTGTATAATAATACACACATGTATGTGTTTATATATGTATACTATACATATACTATATGAATAGTGTATATAAATGTACTTACTTACCTTTCCTGATAGAGGTCCTATTTGAGGGAAAATTTCTGGAGCACTAGCAGGTGGGAAATTTCCTGATATTACACCAGGAACAATAGGAAAAGACTGGCATGATGATGGGGACAGCCTGTGGTCTGCAGGCTCTGGAGTCATCAATCCTTTCTTCTGTGAAGGAAAACATGATTAGTTAAGTTTCAAATTATTTTGCAGAGACACTGGAGAAGTCTCTATGATAAAACAACCATAACAAGCCCCACGGGAGTCATGTAGACTAGAGGACTGGTAGAAGTGGCTGGGAATTAGAACCTCCACGTCTAGCCTAAAACCACTAGAACTAGAACTGCTCCTTTACCTTTAGCCCAACCTTGACCTGGGAGACCCCCTCCCACACTACTCAGAAAATCTTACCTGTGCTGTACAGTCTGTTTTGAACTAGTCATTGGCAAGGTGCTTGAGCAAGAATGTTTCTGACTGTCCTTCTCTCTCTGCCTGTCAGGCTTTTTCCTCTTGTGTTTGTTAAGGCTGTAATGTAGCAACAGGCCAGCTAAGCTGGTTATGAACTCATTATCTGAGATCCTCCACACCAGAACTCTACCAAAAAATTCAAGTTTTCCATAGGGAGAGGAATCATAACCAAAACACTCTGGGAATGTTTCATTTAAAGAATTTCTATAGATCGCTCTTCTAACTTGTATGCTATTTACAAGGGATTTATCTTTTTTTAATCCTTTTTTTTCCCCCTCCCTTTTTGTGTGTTGTGTGTCATAAACTAGAATAAGCAAGTTAAATATGTGGACCTTGGAGGAGCTTATGTGGGGCCAACACAAAATCGTGTCCTGCGGTTATCTAAAGAGTTAGGAATAGAGACGTATAAAGTGAATGAAGTTGAGCACCTGATACACCATGTGAAGGTAAGATGCTCTCAAGCATGCTGCTGTAGACAGGCAAATTGTAGTGATCTCCTTTCTTGCTGTTTTCCATCCATGCTACAGTGGAGTATACATGCATCATCTGATACTTTTCTCTTGGAGAAAAATAAGTATCTTGATAATGAAGAACTCATTCAAATTACTATATGCATGTATACCTACTTGTGTTCCCTGTAGATGCATCCTATTAGCTGATGCCTTGGTTCAGGTCTGACTTCGTAGTTAAAAGCCCTCAAAAAACCTTAATTGTTTATGAATAGAACAACTGTGACTCTATTGTACAGATCAGCTCTCATATACACTGCCCAAGGTATCTGAAAGTCGCTTTGAGAAGTTCTAGAAGTATCTTCAATCAGGCTGAAAGTTTCTCAGGGTGGTCTTACTAATCCAAAGAAAATTGTTATTCTGACTGAAAGAAATGTGAGATGTTAAGTCTGATTTTGTTGATAGGGAAACTAACACGCAGAGTAGTAAAAGATGTTGTAATAGTAATTACAAAAGGCCCTGGAAGTAAAATGTTCTTGTGGAGGCAGATCTAAATGATATGGTCATGATCTGAAACAGGACAGCTATGACAAATCTGTTAAAAAGCCCATGAGTTCTCAGTGTTCATACTATGCTTTCTCCAAAAGAACATCCTTTCTCCTTTCCTGATATAAAGCAGAGTTGTACTTCTACATAAGAGAAACTTTCTGTGTTAGTCTTGAGGAAATTAACATTGAGTTCTGAAAACTTAATGGCTTATGAAAAGCCACTGTGCAATGACTGGCAAAATATTTGTCAGATAGTAGTTAATGTTTGATCAAAGGTTAAAGAAAACATTGACAGATTTAAAAACAGCAATAGAGAAAAGATGTTCTTCCATATGTTTTCCAATATTTTTCCCACTCAATTGTTATAAAAAAGTGTGTTCTCAAAGCAATTTGCTATGGTTACTTTCAACAATTACTTATGCTGTGGTAAAACTGATGGGTACATCCACACTGTTCTGTTTCATCTGGCTCTGGCATCACCCTCAAAGTCAAATTTTCTGCTTGTTCATGCTATTTAGCCCTCATAGTCTCTTCAATAGCAATAGGAAAAAGTAATGGTAGAAGGCCAGGCTGGATGGGGCTTTGAGCAACCTGGTCATCTTGTGGGAGGTGTCCCTGCCCATGGCAGGGGGGTTGGAACTAGATGAATTTTAAGGTTCCTTTCAACCTAAACCATTCTATGATTGATGTGGCCAGTCAGACAGACCAGCTCTCAAGACAACCTTGCTGTCCTAGCATGGGGACATTCCAAAATGGTGGCAGAAGTCACTGAAACCAAAGCTGAAGTTGATATGTGGGTCTGATTTATTGTCAGCTGCTTCTTTCATAAGCCAAACCCCATTTTCTTTTAGGATGTCTAGGAACCAGCTTGTGGGGGGATATTGGTATTACTTAATCTGGTTGAAATAGCCTTTTGTTTTCCAATAGTTTTTTAGAGTGAGGGAAACAGAATGGCACAAAAATAGAAGTTCGGGCTCTTGACAAGAACAATCGGTCTTTCCCTTTTCCACCAGTGTCTTATGACATGAGTTGCCAGAGGTTGTGCGTAGCCTTTTACCATGATCTATGGATACCTTTTAGCCCAGGGTGGTGAGTGCTGGTGTGAGTCAAAGCTCTCAACTTTCCTCCCTATTGAGTGCTGATAGGACTTGCTGGCATTCAGGGATGTATCCCAGCCTGGCAGAGAGGGGCATGCCTTGGCTTTGTCTGTACGTTGGGATGTATAAATGACCTTGAATTGGGACACTAAGTCATCAGGACACAAGTCCAGGGAATCTATATAGAATTATGGCTTGTATCCAAAAGTCTGGAGGTGGGCAAGCCATTCTGCTCCTGGAACATTCTAGCCATCCAAGCTTGGAGATATGAAGTGTTTGCTACTTTGGTTGATGCCTGGTTCTGTGCAAACAAATCCCGGGGAAGCTGTGAGGAAAGCTGAGAGCCTGGGCTTCCTCCAGCACTCATGTGTCTGTGCTAAGACCTACTGGGAGATGCTCATAGAGGACAGGTTATGCCCTTACATGTGCCAGGGCAACGGAGCATCCACAGCATTTTGATGCAGGCAGGTGGCTTGATCTGAATACTGGCAGGCAAGTGTAAGACCGCACTATGCCTTACACCAAGACATGGAAAAAGCTGCCTTGGAAGGGATCCTTGGATCCTCCACCTGGACTTGGAACAATGTGTGCATCGTACTTAGGTCAGGTTGCTTGGGACCATTCCTGGTCAAGTGTTTAAAGTCTCCAAGAAGAGAGATCCTTTGTTCTGGCTGAGGTGCTCCCAAGGTATGCTAAGAGCCTGCAGGCTGGGTTCAGGCAGAGTTTGTAGGCTCAGGCTCCCAATGTGGCTGCTTGTAGGAGACTTCTTGAAGTGAGGAGGGAGAGAAGTGTGTGCCAGGACTCCCTGATAACTCTGCAGGAGGTAAAGAGAGGAGATATTCCACAGTCAGTAGTACCTCCTTTGAATCACCTAATTTCTTTAATTTTAAACGTTATATTTCCTTTTTACTTTTGTGTTTGTACAACCATGGAAAAGTATTAACATAGTTGAAGAATTGCTCACAGATAAATAATTGGAACATGAGCACTATATAGTAGATATATATGCATTGTTGTGTGGCCAAATCAGTGTTATAATCTTCAGCCTTTTGCATTTCATGTATCTGTAATATATTCTTTACAGGTCTGTCACTTTCAGCCGTGGCTTGACCATGCTTTCCTTGCAAGTGGACAATGCTCTTGTGTGCTCCCTGAAATCTAAATAGGACTAAATAGCTTGCAAACCAGATTCCAAAACAGATAAAGGTCTGTTGCCCCTGTGTGAATTTGAATTCACATGCTGACCCAAGCTTTGTGACTGTGGCCAAAAATAATTGAATTCCGGACCCAAAATTCTGTAAACCCAGAGAACCTAAAGGTTTTAATTCTTCTCTTGCTACACAATCAGGCATCAAAGTGCATCTTGTAAAATCAGCTGCTATTTTTTACATATACCCAAAGGAAAAATCAAGCCTTTCATAGTTAATTAAATTCATTTTAGAGGCTTTTTCATACAAGTAATATATGCAGCTTCTTTGTACTACAAAATTTTGTTGATCTCTGGGTGGGTCTTTGCTAATTGGGCTTTACCAACTTGATTGGGTTGTGTGGTTTTTTCCCCTTTAATCTTTTTTAATGTCAGGTTCTGTTGTGAGATTATTTTTGGTCTCACTTGTATTGTGTGTGATATCTTCACAGAAACTCAAAATTATATTTTTGCCGTACATTTTTTTTCATTCCTTCTACTTGTTCAGCAGCTTTTTTCAGGGTCTTTGAAAAGAGATTAGTATGTTCTTTTCATTTGTGTAAATACTGGTTCATCAGCCTTAGTGAGAAAATTAGTATAGCTCTGCAAGTAGAATTTGGTAGGCAAATTGCTGCCTGAACACCATTGCTTTCAACAGCAAAACTGAAGTTAGGTTCATAAATTCAGATTTAAGAAGGAAAAGCAAGCCATCATCTCCTAACAGTCTGCCCATTGGACCAGTAGGCAGATGTAAAACACTTCTTAAAATAACTTTTCCTTAGCTGCCCAAGAGAGGATTCAGGGCCCTAACTTAGGTAGATTTGCAGCTTTTGACTGGTGGTGTTTTCCTCAACAGAATGGCAGCTTTTTTTCATAGAAAAACAAACCAGAGTACATATAGTCCAGGTAATTTTTACCTTTGCCGTATAACAGTCCCTGGAAAAAAGTGTTGAAGTATGAAAACTCACAATTATTGTGAGGGTTTAATTATCAACATATTTTTTTTCATTAATTCAAATCGCACTTCCCTTTTGTGCAGTCCCAATAGCCATGCAAGCTTCCTGCATCTTAAAACACAAATTTACCAATGTTATCAAATGTAACACAGATTCCTTTGTTAAGTATGATGACTGTGGAACTGGTTTACTCTGCTACCCTAAATCTGTGTAGAGAAACATTTATTTGTATGACTGGTTTGCCAGATTAATCTTTTTCGGTCTTGATTCCTTCATGTACAGTGAGGATGATCTTACTCTTTGTCCCGTTGTGGTGCCAGCTGAATATTCTCTGATCCCATTTTTGTTGATGAAGAGCTTGCATGAAAACCTGGCAACACAGACTAGCAACAAGAGTCCTCTTACTGGCCGCGTTAGACTAACAAAGCTTGTTTCTCAAAATCTAGTCATTAGCCTGTGGTGGATTCCCCCACTGTCACTGGTATTCATTGACATTTTTTTCCCAGAAGTTTTTTCCACCAGAACTTTCTATGGGATAATGCCATCGTCCCTCCTGAAATTTCAGCAAATTATAGCATTATTTCTAGAACAGGGTAGTAACATTTATTCCTTTTAATCTCTGTGTTCTCTACATGCAGACTCTGAATAGTGCTAACAGCTGTCTTAGGTGGTTGGCTGTTTTGACAGTGTATTGCACCTGAAACATTCCTCCTGTAGTAGTAATTGAGACAAGTTCTGCTAGTTGTCAGACTTGGCATTACGAACATCTAGGGGGGGTCTTTCTTGTTAAAATTCTGAGTGAAGCATGAAGCATCCCTTCCTACTGACTGGATAGTTCTCGACAGTGAGTTGCTGATTAATTCATTACCTCAGTTAAGTTCCCTGTAAAAGAATGGAGTTTCCTCATACACATTTGTCTGCCAGCAGCACTGACTAGAAGTGTCCAAATGCATATCATGCCCTCTTCAAGTTTAGCACAACTTTCATACAAGTAGAATCATAGAATCATTTAGGTTGGAAAGGACGTTTTAAGATCATCTAGACCAAAGGCTAACCTAGCATTGTGAAGTCCACCACTAAACCGTGTCCCTAAGAACCACATCTACACATCTTTTAAATCTCTCCAGGGATGGTCTCTCAACCACTTTCCTGGGCTGCCTGTTCCAGTGTTTGACAACCCTTTTGATGAAAACATTTTTTCTAATATCCAATCTAAACTTCCTCTGTCACAATTTGAGGCTGTTTCCTCTTGCTATTTGGGAGAAGCAAGCTATCACTTGCTACATGGGAGAAGAGACTGACATTCACCTTGCTAGAGCCTCCTTTCAGGTAGTTGTAGAGAACAGTAGGGTCTCCCCTCAGCCTCGTTTTCTCCAGGCTAAACAACCTCAGTTCCCCCAGACACACTTCATAAGATTTGTGCTCTAGACCCTTTACCAGCTTCATTGCTCTTCTTTGGCCATACTCTAGCA
>BJBW01002648.1:0-14564 GCA_004320125.1 Scolopax mira | reverse complement strand
CCTGTCATTATCCCCTTGGGAGAAGAGGCCAACCCCCACTTTTCTACAACCTCCTTTCAGGTAGTTGTAAAGGGCGATGAGGTCTCCCCTCAACTTCCTCTTCTCCAGACTAAACATGCCCAGTTCTCAATATGATTGAAAACAAGAGCTGTAGAAATGTTGTTTTGTTCCATGCTAAATGAAAAAAAAACCCAACCAAACAAAACCAAAAACCAAACACAAAAAAAAAAAAACCCGAAAACAATTCCTCCATTTTCTGGAATACTTGTAAACCTGTACTTTAATGTCAGTTCTTAAATTGAAAATGCTAAGTTTTCAACCTCGGTACCACTGGCTCATGAAGTAACTGGAGATCTAATCTGGCTATGATAAAACTTCTGATTGAAAACTTTTTAAAATATTTAAAAAGTTTTGACATTTTATAAGCCATAATATCTCCTAAAAGCACTGCAAAATGAAATAGTTGTTTTGCAGCTATGTATGTTCTTCATATGCCCATGTACTGAAGAATTAATTTCTTTCCTCCCACACTTTGCTTTCTTCCTAACGTTCTTTACCTTGGTGTTTTCGGTAAGGATTCTGTTGGTCCTGCATCTGTATAAAGACTAGGTGAAAAAACAGTTTCCTCTTCACTTTCTGTAACCCGTTGGGGCTTTTTTGTAAACTAATTTTCTCTTATCCTTAGATTTGATTTTTTGCTTTACTGTTTCTAACTATCTCTCACTTTGAATTAGAAGTCCTCAAAGTTATTTCAAGGTTATAGCTCATTATGTTATTTCTGGACCAAGTTTTGAGTATTTCAGAATCCGTTTGTGCCCTTTTACTGTCTCCTCTGGTGCTTGCAAACACCGGCAGGTGTGAATAATGTGCTTCCTGTCCCTTCTTTCATGTTATTAGTAAAGAGGCTAAAATCAAATCAAGCTTGACACTTCTTTGTGTAAGTGGTCTTTGGATACTTCTCATCAATAAGACACAATGGTGGTGTTGTTATCCGTTTATAAGTATTAAATCTTAATGCAGTATTTCTTTTGAAGCCAGTGTCAATATTTTTTTAATGATGGGTTGGTGTGGCATTGCATCAAATATCTATTAAAAGTTAGCACTTCTACCAATTGACATTCATGCTGATGAACTGCCCACTTAAATACATAATTTAATATAAATTTTGAAAAATCAGCTGCGGCACACAATATGGCCTTTATTGTTTATCTATTTGATGGAGTCCAGAATGTGTTGTGAAAAAATGAGTAACTACATAATGCTGATGAGCATTTCTTTGTGCATTTTTGAAGCTGTTATGCTGCCATCCATATAGTCAGCCAGGGAAATCCCGTATAAATAAAATAGTTCTACAAATTACCTGTCTTCTTCTACTAGTTCAGCTAACCTTTCTGAATAACTAGTAGTGAAGAGATATATATATATTCTAACTGTTAAATAGATAATGATGTAATTAGGGCATTCTTATTGGCCACACTATCATTCTCTGGAATTTATAGCCAGACGTGTTAGATTGGAAGAAAGAGTCATTATTAGTAAACGCTACATTTTCTGTAGAGCTTGGGATTTTTTGGTTAGCTGAAAGTGTGGGTTTTTTCGTTTTTTTTTCAAGGAAGATATCTGAACTCTGATTTTAGTGTATAATAAAGCTAATCACAGCTGGTTTTGTCTGATTTTGAAAGAAAAAAAAACCTACTAAATAAAATTGACAGTTCAGTCTTTGCATGATCATTTAGGAGAAAAAAATGTATGTTTCGTTTTTCAGGAACAGATAGACAGCTTTTCATCTGATTTGAGCAATGCTGTTCCTTCTTTGGTTTTTGGTCTGGTCTTAATGACTCTGCTGCAGGGTATGAAATTTGTGCTTTATTCCAGTGAGCACTTACCCATTTGGTGCAGCTTCCTGCACATAGAAGCCATGATTATGTATTTTGTTTTTATGATATTTTTGTTTGCTTTTCATCTTGTAGGGTAAGTCTTACCCCTTTAAAGGTCCATTCCCTCCTATGTGGAATCCATTGGCCTATCTGGACTACAATAACCTATGGAGGACCATGGATGAAATGGGAAAAGAGGTATGGCATGAGGAACTGCAGTTGAATGTCTCAGCTCAGCTTTGTTTCCATGGGAGGTGGAGTGACTAGGATGCAGATGGGCCAATTGAATAAACTGGCTTGAACTAGCTTGAACAAACCTGGTGCTGACAAGAGCAGCATCATGCTATGCATTTTGGTACATGCTGGTGGTCAGAGCACTTGTTATAATTGGCATCCTAAAGGCCATGCTGCTGAGTCTGTTTGCAGTCATACCTACAAAAACGTAGGTATTAGGACCTTATGACCCTTAGGATTTATGCATGTGATTTGTAACACTTTGTCTGACAATTGGGTAAGTAATATTTTAAGAGACTTGTAGACTGCAAACAGCCTTCTCCACCTTCAAATTCAGCTCAACCAGTTTAGTTTGTTACCAGTAGTGTATGTTTTCCATTTACTGAGCTGCAAGGCTTTGAGAAGAGGTTGCTGGTACTTGTATAGATGAATGGGAAAGATGTCGAATAACTCAAAGACATTCCTCAGCAATGTACTTTGCATTTCTAGGCAAAGTTCTTAACTCTAAAATTATTTTCTATTTTTAAGTCTAAAACCCCAATATTTTAAAACAAACAATCAAAAAAACTTAAAAGCATCCTCTCTTAAATTCACTGTATTACCTGCCAGGAATTTACAGGCTGAATTACCATGGAGAGATGAAATTGGCTGTGATGTTTCTTTTTGTTGTCTCTTTCATATGCCCCTCATTCATTTGCTGATGAATACTCTTCTACCTCTCCTTAGATTCCCAGTGAAGCCCCATGGAAGGCTCCGCATGCAGAAGAATGGGACAAAATGACTATGCAAGATTTTATAGATAAAATATGCTGGACAAAGTAAGAAACTCTTTAATCCAAAATATAATAGCTTATATTTATATACCTTAGAGCTCTAAATAGGTGTTACTGCTTTGCAGACAGATAAAATTACCAGTAGAATACAGCCTTTTAAAGAAAAATGGTGACAAAATCTTGTAATAATGGACCAACACAGCTATCAGGTTGTTTATATTTCTTTATATTTCCATACATTTTTAGACTAAAATAAAGATAAAAGGAAAATGTATTTGGGAAGGGTCCTTTCTGAAGACATAGGTAGTACCTCCATCTGTTATATACACTTGCCCTCTCTTTACTGTGTTTAACTTTTAAGAGAAAAATGGTCTGGCTAGAGCAGGTTTTTGAATCAAACTTTTGATGGAACAACACACATTTATTCATCTGACTTTACCCAAGTGCTATAAAAATAACATTTGTCTTGATATAGCACTAAATCACTTTAACACCCATCATTCTGTTGTTTAACTGCTCCACTATATACCACCCAGGGAAACTGAAAATGCTTCCTGTTTCTATGTATACATCAAAGCAATTTTTCTTTACTTGACATTCAACAACAGTTTGATTGATTTTCTTTACACTGAAGCAAAAAAAAAAAAAATTAAATTAATTCTGCCTTGCTGTAAAGCAGATTGATTTCTACAGCAACCTCTTCAGAATTGCTAAGCACCCAACGTGTGGCTGCAGTGAGCCTGCAGGAGCACGGTGCAGAAACCTGCTAGTGCCCACTGAAGCTGACACTGTTCTTGAACAGGGTCACTTCTAGGGCTTCAGCCAGCCTCTGGAAAGCAACTTGATCATTGTTAATGAACAGTAGGCTCTTATCCAAAAACTTTCAATCTTCTGGCTGTTTTGCTTTAACAAGAGTGACAATTGCTCAAAAGCATATAGAAAGCCTTTCTCGTTTGTATTGCCATCTATATTTAGTAAAACCAAGTAGAAATGTATAGTGGCAGTTCTGCTGTCCATTTGAACTTCTGATTTGTTAAGGAACTATAAAAGTAAGCAAAATGCCTTGCACCAGTAGTCATTCAATATCCAATAGCTCAGGTGACTGCAGTCATATTTTTTCAAACTCTGATGGAATAAGACTTGACATTTTACCTGAATATTGGCATGACTGCCAGCCTCCCTTAATTCCAAGATGCTTTTCAGATTTTGTATGTGCATCTCTGCTTGATTTGCCTAGTTTGCTCAAGATTTAGGTAACATGTTGTAGAAACTTCCCAGGAAGTTTCTGGAAGTTAGTGATCCAGAAGGGTAATCTTCTACTATTTCATCTCCTCTCACAGACTGTACAGATTCGCTTTTGGCTAGAGTTGCATGCTGGAAATACCCTGAGTGCTCTTGGTTGAAATCATACTGCCCTTTCTAAGTAAAACACTAGGAGAAACTGGGGAGCTGAAATGCTGAAAAGTAATGGGAGTAGGCAGCAGAAACTAGGAGAATTTAGCCACCATATAATAGCTTCTGCTTATTAAATATTAATAAATACATATATTAATTCTCCCATTCAAAAAAATGTGTTTCCAAGTTGATCATACTTTACCATATAAATTATACAGACAAAAATGGATAAATATTTTCTTTATTATTTTTGGCTGCCAAATGCCAAATGCACCTGTATTTCAGAAAATGTGTCAGCTTTTGGCCTCAATGGGACTCTGCATATTAGAAAGAGCAGAAGATGCCTTTCTTCTATGTAGATCTACAACTGTTTGTAGTAGTATGTTTGAGTTACGCTTTTTACTTTTCTTTCTCTTATTTTGAAAGTTTAAAGATTGAAAAAAGAAAGAAGCAGCTAAAAGTAGATTCTGTACTGGCTTTGGATGTTATTGATTGCCTGATGCCTCACATATGAAATACCTATTGAATCTCAGTCCCTGTCAATCACTTCTGTGTTTATCACCGCTGTCTACCAGACCACTGTTTAAAATACTGAATTGAGCAACCAACTTTTTTGCCTTTCCCGTTTCTTGCCAGACTTTTGCATGAATGTGTGTATGCTGTCTCTTCACTTATGGCTTACTACTGATATTTCTTTCTTTGTGTTCCAGTTGTAGCACCCTGCCTGAGCACAGCAGGGGAGCGGACAGTGAGGGCAAGCTGGATAATCCAGAGAGCTGAAATAATTAGCTTAGGCAAGATCCTTAATTTTTGTTATGACGGCTGTTGAATAATCTCTGTGCTGCGTTCTTGAGGGACAGGAATCAGTAGGTGCAAACAGAGCTGCAGATCTTGTATGTAACCCAGGAACTGTGGGAGAACATGGGGGTTTTGGAGTCCAGTGAAGACAGAAGCGTTTTCTTCCCTCAGTCCTGAGTCTAGGATGACAAGCTGACTTTGCATTAGTAGCATCAAGTGACATAAACTTTCGTGGGCTCTTCTGTCTCCTGAAGCCTTGATTTGGCTAGAATACAGTGGTGTTTGATTAACATGTTTTTGCAGGGTTACTTGAAAAATGTTGCATAAAAGGAATTGATAGCTTCTTACTTCAACTGAAATTAAGGAATCCTTTATCTGCAATGAAAGAAGAGGTTGCCCCACTTAAAGAACAGTCTTGTCACCCTTCTTCTGTCCTTAAATTAACTCAATTTCTTGTCTTTGATGCAGAGCCGCCAAGAGTTTTGCAACTCTGTTTGTGAATGTTGATGTCACTTCTGAACCCCATGAGGTCTCTGCCCTTTGGTTTTTGTGGTACGTGAAGCAGTGTGGAGGGACAACAAGGATATTCTCAACAAGCAACGGAGGGCAGGTACAGTCAGCCATCACCTTCTGTGGCTTGTAACAGGCCCTGTTTTAACTTCATTCTTTTGCTTGTTTATTTTAGGTCAGAGGGCCAATAGACATGTCCATGATTTTGAGCCAATATCACATTGATAACTATTTCTATTAATTTACAAGTTAACCTGGATCTTGTAAAACTAGTGTTGAAGGCTGTTCCTGTGCTGAATGCATTAGCCCAGGAAACACTAGATTTGCGTCTGTTCCTGGGTCTGGTTAGAATATGTACTTTGCTTATACATGCTGAAAAAAGGAACTTCCACTTATGCTTATTTCTGTCATGAGACTGAAGCAAACCTTACCAATTCAGAACTACTTAATGGAGATGGCAATACTACCTGCACGAGTGTGTGGGGTGCTCTAAATTAATACTGAAAACGTTGCCCAGAGCTGGATTCCTAAAGGTGCCAGATTCCAAGGACTAAAACTATTAATACTTTAAAATCAGTCTGAAGAAAATAAACACCCCTGCTTAAACATGCTATATTTCGGAAATACCGGAAATCTGGTGCATTAGTGCCGCTTCTGCATTTCAAGAAAGTACAGACTATTAATGGTCTTCTACTTGAGAAGTGCAACTTTTACTAATAGTATTAGAAATAATTATCTATTTGGAATGCAAATTATTTAATCATAAATAAAAATAGAAATATAGTAAAACATAAATATTTAAATGCATAAATATGCATAGATAAGCAATAATTATAGATAATTAAACTGTCAATGTGTTGAATAAAGTAGTTGAATTCTGTATTTTCTTAGAGGTGATTTGAGTTTAAATTAGGTTAGATTATATGCTGCAGAAGACATTTTTGTATGAGCCACGTCACTTCTTACACCTTGTTATTTATTATGAGTATCAAGATTCCTGCTTCTGATACACAGACCTCTGCGGGGATAAGAATGTACTTAAAGAAAGGTTTAAAAACTACTGAAAACTTCTAGTTTTGGCTGGTGGTCAAATATGGGAAGTATTTGAGGAGTTCACTGAAAGAGTAAGTAACATGGATATGTTTTGTGGGTGAGACTGTCAAACTTCCCAAAAATGTTTTGATAGCAACAGAAAAATGGGATGTGTTTTGAATGCAAAGCAAAATGTTTGCCATGATACGTACTTCACAAGCACAGCTCTTATGAGTCCTCTTTGCTGAGTTGTTTCTGTGTTTCAGGAGAGGAAGTTTGTTGGGGGTTCTGGCCAGATCAGTGAGAAGATAATGGAGCGTCTGGGAGGCCGGGTGAAGCTGAGGAAGCCAGTCGTCCGCATCGACCAGTCGGGTGAAAGTGTCATAGTGGAAACCTTAGATCATGAATTATATGAGGTAATATAACCTCTAACATTTAAGCAATGATTTGTGCTGGGATGGCTAGAAAACCTCTATATTTTCCTTTTTGACTTCTCCAAAGTCCTGTACAAAAATGTAGCAGAGATTGAAGTGACTATGACAGAAAGTCACGCTTTCTGATTGTCCCAAAGAGATAGCAATGATAGAGCTTTAAAGCAATGCCTGAAAAGCAAAGTGTATATTCAAACTCTTCCTTTGCTAGTATCTCTTCTTTGTGTTCAATTACCTTCAAAGTTAAAGGATAATTATAAGGTGAATACACAAATGTAGCTTAGTAATAAGCTTTCTGTGAAAAGCATTGTGGGCTTTGCTTCCAAGTTGTAACAGAGGAGTCCAGTTGGAAGAGAGACCAATGGACTCTTATAACACTGCACTTCTTTTTAAGGACTGAAGAAAGAGCAGCTGCCCATCATTCAAACAGATGTCTGTTTATATAATTTTTGTCTGTTGTTTAAGAAGCAGGATTTTGCAAGGGTTCAGTTTTGCAATTCTTATGCTAAATGCCAAAATTGCTTCAGAAGATACACTCTGAAGCCTTTCCAGATGTCTGCCAAGATCATTAGAGCACTTAGGATGAAGTAGTGGAGAATGTATTTGGCTTATGTATAATTTCTTTTCCAGGGCAAATATGTGATCAGTGCCATTCCCCCAGCTCTTGGTCTGAAGATTCATTTCAACCCACCATTGCCCCCAATGAGAAACCAGCTCATCAACCGAATCCCCATGGGCTCAGTCATCAAGTGCATTGTGTACTATAAGGAAACTTTCTGGAGGAAGAAGGGTATTACATTTTAATTGAAAGGAATAGTAGTGACAGAGAGAGGGAAGAGGTAACGATGTGTTTAGAGGATGCTGGACCCTAGAAGGAGACTCCATACACTTCTGTGCCATTTTTATTTTCTCCTGTTTGAGGTACTTGAGACATCCATTGGGATGAAAGGGTGGACAGGGGGAATAAAAAGGAGAACTCATGCATGTTGTTTATTACCTTGGTTGTTCTTTGTTGTCTTCTCCTTCAGTTTCACCTCAGTATGAGTCTCTCCCACTTGTACAGTACTATAAAGGAACAAGTGATGTCTAATGGAAAGAGGTTTTATCCCATCAATTAGCAACCTGCAAAAATTCTGCCTTCTGTATGCACTGGGTGGGATTAATTGATGGTGTCCTCACATAGACATCCCTAGCTGGGCTCATCATCCTGAACTCCCTTTACACATTGAATACTTCCATCATGATTCCTCAGCTCTCTTTCAGAACTTACTGAATCTAAGACAAACTGCAATGTAATAGCACCTGTTTCTCATCGTTGGTTATAATGAGTCCACCTCTGTGTTTGTGTACAAATGCCATCCACCATCTTTGTGAATGATTTTAAGCATTCTGGATCCTGGTATCTTCTGCCTATTAGGTTTGGGATGGATTGTCAAGAGGTGACTCCCATTTCCTGATAGAACCCATAGTTTACATAATGTGCTTTGCTAACACTTTTGTCTTCTAAGAATAATTGCTTTTTTTGTCAAACCCATCTTTTAAGAACGATTGTGTTATCAAAACAATGTAGGAATATTTCCTATGTCTGACATAAACGTCATATATGGAAGCAACCGGGGAAGAGGCACTTGAACATCTTTAGTATCTGAGAGAAATCTGTTTTTGTGCAATTACTAATTACCTTGCTGACCAGGTTGCAGAATAATTTATTTTTTATTATGAATTCAACACTAGGAGATTCCTTTATTGACTTTCTATTTTAAATATGCTTGAAAAGTATTGTTAATTACCAGCACATCTCAGATCTAACCTCTCTTGTAGAGAGGAACCTAGCACTTCTGACTCAAGGCAATACTATGCTGCCTTGCAGATCATCAAGGGAGCTGCGTGATAATCTTTGTCACTTAATGGGGGTCACTTTACTAGGGTTTTTTTGTTCTCCTTTCCTTTGTTTTCATATCTCCCTGTATTAGAATCATAGAATCAGAGCATGATAGAGATTGGGAGGGACATCTGGATGTCATCTAATCTCATGCCTTGCTCAAAGCAGGATGAATTTAGATCAGGTTGTTTAGGACTTGTTCCAGTCAAGTTCTGAGTATTTCACATCTTCTTGAAAGTTCATTCCTGCATTTGGATAGATGGATCCTAATTTCCTTTCCACCTTGTGCTTAACAGGTTATTGTGGTACCATGATCATTGAAGATGAAGATGCTGCAATTGGTTTAACACTTGATGATACTAAGCCCGATGGCAGCTTTCCTGCCATAATAGGGTAAGAGGCAAAGCAAGTGTATAGCCTTTTGTTTTGACTTGGCCACAACTGAAACAGAAAACCTGGTACTCATGAAGGGAAATACTTTAAAATAGTTTAAGGGTTGAGTTTCTAGGTGTGTGGTGAATATGTTCTATGGTTTTTTTAATTTCAAAAAAAGTTCTCTATCACTTAAGTGCTAATTTAAAAAAAAAGAAAATCTGTTTTTCTTTTTTTCCTCACTGTCATCTTTTGTCTTTTTGTGTGGCAAAATGCAAAATCGGAGAAGAGGAAAGGAAGGAGAAGGAAAAAAAGGAGTGATTGCAGAAATGTAAAGATATCTCCAAATATATTGCCTCCCCCAAATCTTCCAGTTCTTTTATGAAACTTTGTTTTCTAGAATTACATTTTGTTTTATTCTATTTTTGTTAAGCAGCCAGCAGCCAGACAGTATGATCAGTATTAGCAAGTTTAATAAACAATGATTTCCAGTTCAATCTTAGGCTTTACTTCTTGTTGCTAAGTGCCTGCATTTGCTGCTGTATAAAATTAAGGTCATTGGGAAACAGCTAATACAAATATTCTAACCTGAATCTCAGAGTGGTTCCTTCCACAGTGAATCCTGCAAGCAGCAGGCACAGCATATAACACTATGCAGAGAGGTGACATGGATATTTTGGGTAGAGACCCAAAAGCTATTACTATGAATCACACCATCCCATCATAAAGCATTGGCATTTTGAATAATGCAGGAAATGTAGTAACATAATGGAAGTAAATTGTTTGTGGTCTTTCTACAGTTTCATTCTTGCTCGGAAGTGTAGAAGGCTGACAGGCCTCACAAAAGAAGAAAGGTAAGTACAAACATTGGAGACCTGTGTGGAATCTGAGTCAATTATTTTTTTTTTTAATAAATGATCACAGCAGGAAAAGAAATGCCCACAATTTGAAGGAAGTTGTCTATAACTTTGTGACACCCTATCCTACAAACTGTCAGCGCGTGTGGTAGCTAGCCCCTGCCCTTTGGAAACTTTCTAGGCCTGGTTTTCATTTTCCAGCAGGGGTACTCTGCTTATGTGACTCTAACAAAAAAAATGATTTAAGATGCTGAATATGAAAGCAGTGCAGATATTGTGCTGTCCTCACTGGAAAGGGTCCACAGCCAGCCTCCTTCCCCCACATTCTTACACCTCTGGCTTCATGCAAGTGTACTGAGTTCTTTGAAAGCTTGTCAGAAGGAACAGGTTTGGCCACTGTCCTTGATTTTTTCCTAATTACCCCAGAGGGTCCTTTCAGTGTCTGCAACTTAGTGCAACCTTGAGGCTGCTGTAGCTGCCATGAACAATACCTCAGCATCATGAAGGGGTCAAAAAGTTGCCTCTAGCTCTCCACCCTCAGTTTTGAGGAAAAAATGCTCTTCAGGCAAAGATAAAGGTCTTTTTTACTGTTTTCTTGAAACAAGTCTCTCCATACGGTAGTGCTTTTTGGTTTGTTGCTGAAATAGATCTTAAAAAGTAGTAAGTTTTTTTCCATTATGCTGATTCACAGTATCTGATCAAATTAAAGCTACAAGTTGAGAGTGTGGATAGCCTGATTTTGACATGGAGAAAATACATTTGTTTTTCAAGCATGCCAACAAGAAATACTGTGTTCAAGTAAACATTTTTACAGTAATAGCTAGTCTAACTAGAGAAGATGTAGTCATCTCAGATTAACTTTGCAGGTAGTCTAGCTGTCTATAGATAATGGGTCCAAATGGGGCTGTTAATGTACCAGTCTTTCCAAATGACAGCCTGGTACCACAGAGCGCTTCTAATTTTGGCAGGAATGAACAAGGCAGCCTTCTCAGCACTCAGGCTTTGAGATAGACCCCTACCAGGTGGCTGATAACAAAAGTAGCATAAGTATTTTTAAATCCAGTGTGCCTAGCATTTTAAGCCATCATAAATACACCAAATGATGTTTTATGCTGTGTGTCAGTACTCTAGATACAGCTGAGCATTTGCAGTATTTGAGAACAGCTTCTCTTTTTGTGAAACGAAGGGCTGTCCTGACTGTTTGCAAGGCACCATGAAGGCAAGGTTGCTTTCCCCTGGGAGTTATTATCTGATTCTGCTGCTGCCTATGGCCAAGTTTTAAACAAATGAATTTTGAACTCTTGTCTTTGGAGAAATAAATCTCAGACTAGGAAGGACTTGGCTTTGGTAAAGAATGGTTGTGAAATATGCTTGGGTTGGTACCTGATAGATGTACCCTAGTGCAGGGATACCTCTCTGGTTTCTGCAGTCCTGGCCAAAGCGGGAACCTGCTGGGCTACACTGCAGCTCCCCTCCTACACATGAGCACAAGTCTCCTTGTAGTGGAAATTGAGGTCCAGGAGAAGGCAGAGTACAAGCCTGGGTCTTCCTTGACCTTCTCACGGTGTGTAGTCAGGGTGCAACCAGTTTGTGATGTTTGGATGGGGCTAAGGTGTCTATGGTGTCTATCTCTTGACGACAGGCTTCTTGTGACACCCTACAGAGAATGCATCTTGCTGAGACGCTGTGCTCACCTATCAACACAAGCTGGGCTCTCCATGTGTCATATTGATTATAGAGCAAAGTTTTTTGTAATCCTTGGATATGAAAAGTAGGATGTAGAGTCTGTGACAACTATCCTAAGGCATGGCTGGGAATAGCAGTTGTGGGAGGAGTTAGAAACCGTTTTACAGCCTAAACCAAGCTGTAGGGAGTAAAACTCAGTGCTGCCTTCCAGGTGCCAATGAGTAATTACAGTGATTAGACTGTGCCCTCCCTTTCACTGCTGAAGGCTGTGATGGCATCACACACTGCTGAAGAATAGGAGACCAGGGAGAAGAGCTGAGTATCTGTATGTGCACTTCTTCTGCACCGGGCTCAGTGTAACTCTCAACAGGACACTACCTGTGTAGCTCCAGGCATAACATTCCTGTTATTTCGTGCTGGTGGCAATTTCACACATTTCACAGGTGGCAATTTCACTGGATTTCACAGTTCCAAAGCCAAGTAATAAGGATTTTTTTACTTACTGCACATTCCATATATTCCATGATAGCATTAACCATAAATCCATAAATAAGTATTTATATAAAGTGTTCTATGACAAAAAGTGCAAATGTTGCAGAGAAATGCCCTCACTGATAGATTACTGTTGGTTTAATTCAGTCCTTTAGAAACTGCTTTTCTATGTGGGTTTTTTTCCTGTCAAATAATACCTTATTATTGGTGAATGATTCCTTCCATGGTCGAAGTTTCTTAACTATCTGAAGATACTCTTGATCTGAAGCTTAATATTTTGTTTTGCATGGCTATCTTAAACTAATTTTACCTGTGTTTGCAATGTAGCTAGCAAACAGCAGTGAACTTGCATCTTCCTGAAGCCCTGCGGTTGAGGTGCATGAGAATCCCTGCCAGGCTCACTGGAGGGTCTGCAAGTCATGTGTGGAAAAAGGAAAAGGCCCAGGCAGAGCTAGAGGTGCCCTTCTCATCTCTGTCTTGGTGCTGGAAGGAGCAGAAGCAGAGGGGTCCCAAGGTGATAACTCACTTTCCTGTGGAACCCCATGGTGTTACAGACCTGCCCTGAAAGCAGGAGCTGGTTGGCATTTGTGAGAAGTGATGGGCAGATCTTGGCAGAGGCTTTGCTGGATCATGCTGTTAAAATGGCTTTATACTGTTCAGACACTGGTAGTCTACAGGGCACGGTGGTCACCTTGCTTAAGGAGAGATGAAGAGAGATGGAGGAAATGATCCATTTTGCTAATGGCTGTTGCTGGATTCATGTCACCCCCTGACTAGAGAGGGATGTTCATAAAATGATCCTGCAGCTTTTGGAGCCCCCTTCACCAGTCACTGTGTCACCCTGGGGCACAAGGAAGGGGCTGCTTCCTTCCCCTCTGCTGCTGTGGGCTTGACACCTGCCAGCAGCAAAATCACCCCAGGGCCACCACTCTTCCTGAACTGCAGCAGCCCTCGCTTTTCCTGCTCCAAGCCACAGCCAGCACAGGTGGACACCTTCTTCAAGGTCTTCATGTTTGTTTTTTTCTCTCCTCATCCCCTTTCTATAGCATTCTTTGAGCTCAGCTGCTCCTGGGTATGGCTCCTGTGTAGCTGGGTTGCTTCATACAACAGTATAGACACAGTTTACTCACAGGCTTATGTAGCTGCAAGCGCAGCCCATACAGTTACAGAGCTGGGACTGCTGTATTTCTGTGCCCAGCATGGCTGTCTGTAGAGCACAGGATTTGCTTTCAGAAGTACATGTCTTTCCAGTCTTGTGTTTGTGTGTTTGTTTTTCATAATTTTTAACTATTATTTCATCTTGATCTTCTTATGTTTGGGAATTGGTGCAGTGCAGCAAGCAGTAAAGAATAAGACCCAAAAGCTTGTAGGAGCAAACTTAATTGCACTTGAGGTTTGCTACAGAATGAAGCATATTCATGGATTTATAGAGTCATAAACTAAAACAGGAGGAGATTTTATAGATAGAGAAATAAAGTACTGATTCACTGAGAGCCTCAGGCTATCGATACCTGCATTTTTGTGGGAACAAACTCTAAGTTAGACTATATGCCAAGACAAAAAAGTGCAATGCCTTACTACTTTATCTTCCTGACAGCCTAGAGAACTTTTGGATAATGTATGGATTTGGGCTGCTAGAGGTATCCTAAGGGAACAGCTTGCATAACTGCTGGTAAAACCAGCACTTTTACAGCACAGGAGTTTGAGTGAGGCATTTCTAGTTAAATGCTTTAGCAGAGGCTGAACAGCTAGGGTAAATCCCAAAAAGCTGTGACTTCAAGGTCAAGCAGATATTAATGCTTGTTCTCTTGAAACTAGGGCATATTAGAGATGGTTTGCTTTCTCTTTCCTTACACGGAAGCCTTCTGTTGCTTTTCTCTTGCAGGAAGACGAGGCTGTGTGAGCTGTATGCAAAGGTTCTGGGATCAGAGGAAGCTTTACACGTAAGCACACAATCTCTTGTCAGACTTGTTGAACTGGGGAAAGGCAGAATGAAACCAGCGTGCAGCAGTGCTCTGGCACAGCACTGCATAGCGTTGTGGAAAAGGTACCTGCTACCGGAGCACTTGCTGCCCTCTTTAGAGGAGCGGAGAGAAGGTTATGGCAAGTCTTGGGTTGCATTTGACAGCAAGGATAAGAATGAGTTTTTGAAGCAGTTAAAAGGCAGATATGTTCTTGTCCAGCTTCGTGGGTGGCATTCATAGTGCTTACCACCATACATTTAT
>BJBW01002647.1:153978-276340 GCA_004320125.1 Scolopax mira | reverse complement strand
AGATCAGTCCCCCCTCGCTACACCCTCCTTTCAGGGAGTTGTAGAGAGCGAGAAGGTCTCCCCTCGGCCTCCTTTTCTCCAGGCTCAACAACCCCAGCTCCCTCAGCCTCTCCTCTTAAGACTTGTGCTTCAGACCCCTCACCATCTTTGTTGCCCTTCTCTGGACACGCTCCAGCCCCTCAATGTCTTTCTTGTAGCGAGGGGCCCAAAAGCAGACACAGTACTCAAGGTGGGGCCTCACCAGTGCTGAGAACAGGGACACAACCACTACCCTAGTCCTGCTGGCTACACTATTCCTGATACAGGCCAGGATGCTGTTGGGCTGCCCTGGCTACCTGGACACACTATTGGCACATGTTCAGCTGGCTGTTGACCAACACCTCCATGTCCTTTTCCACCAGGCAGCTTTCCAACCACTTTTTGCTAAGCCTGTCACGCTCATGTGGTTGTTTTGACATGGGGTGGTTGTCTAGGTTCTTATTATTATTGTTTTTACCCAGTTGTCTTCGTTGCTATTTTTTTGCCTAAGTTTTCTCACTAACTTATTAATATCTGTATAGTAAAGTGAATCCTGTATTTTAAATCCTTTTCTCTTACTTTTAATTGGAATGATATAATATTATAGAAATTGCTTTATTTCCCTCCATGTTAGGACTATAGCTTATTCACGTTCCCTTTAGGTCAATAAAAATGTTTTAAACAATATGAATTGCAAAGTCAACTATAGAGCTTCAAAGAACCTGCCCCTGGCATGGACAGGGAAGAGTAATAGTTTCTTCAACCTGCGTAACTGACCAAGAGAATCTGTATATATGTGTTTGAAAAGGTCTGTGGCAAACCTTTTAAAGTTAATTGGATTCTCAATTATGTACTGTAGGAGATGAATATGATGTGTGTGCAATTTGTCTGGATGAATATGAAGATGGAGACAAGCTCAGAATCCTTCCGTGTTCTCATGGTAAGCAGCTTTATTTTAGGTTTGGTGTTTGTATTAAAACAGCTCTCTAAAACACTAGGTCTATAAATTACTGTGAATATGTTTATTGATTGATTTATAAAATTTATTTTTGCTAATATGCAGTATTGTATATACAGATTGGGAAAAGAACAAACTTTTTTTTTTCTCTTTAGAAGCAAAAAAGGCTATCATTCCAACTTCGCATTTTTCTTTGATGTACACGTGAAAGAAAATCTGGGCTTGTTGCTGTTCCCTGAATGTCTGTATCTGAGAGGGAAACACATTCCAGAGTTACTTTTTACATTTAAAAATAGCCTTTCACTTTCTCCAAGACCATAAACCATAAAACATAATTCAGCTGTAAGTGACATAAAGATATGGATGAAGGAATACAGTCTGTCCCATAGCCTGAAGCCGTATAGACCACCGTCTTGACTGCTCTTGGAAGTCAGTGTTGTCGGTGCAAAAGTTAGTGGAATAATTTTACTGTGCACTATCTGAACAGTTGTTCTCACATACAGCCCATTGCAAAAGGTGTATCTGGTAGTCACATACATATCTATCCACAAGACGAGACTACTCTTAACTGCATACAAGTACAAGAAGTATTTTAAGAGCTTATACCTAGAAATCTGGAAGAAGCCTGGGCCCAAGAGAATCTCTAAACTTAAACTTTTTTTTGATAAAAGCTGTGTAAAATCTGTTAAGATAGTTGGGATTCATCCTTCCTACCTTGAGACCCTCTCTACATTTCCCAGTCCATTAGCTCTATTACAGTTATTTTGGCTGGGTGAAGTTTTAAATTCCTGCTCTGACCAGAGACTGCAACAGCAAATACCCCATCACTGATAGATTTAAAAAAAGAGGCAACTGATGTTATGGCATTAAATCCACAACGAACACAGGAGATGGCAGACTCCTCTACAGCTTTATAGATCCTCATTCATAGAAAGCAATTTCAGAACAGGCTGACAAACAAGGATTTCTCAGAAGAGAAAGAACAAATCTATAGCATCTATCCCAGCTAGGGACTGCAAAGTTAACTAAACCTAATCACCAGTATCAAAGGTTGCTGATAAAACAAATAAAAAAACCCAAACCACCACTGTTGGTCTCTCTTGTGGAGAACATGCTGCTAATGTGCTTGAAG
This sequence comes from Scolopax mira, assembly GCA_004320125.1. Taxonomy (NCBI): domain Eukaryota; kingdom Metazoa; phylum Chordata; class Aves; order Charadriiformes; family Scolopacidae; genus Scolopax; species Scolopax mira. The sequence goes on along the minus strand of BJBW01002647.1, from coordinate 274,232 downwards.
AGAAACACCACCTGCTTGCCCTTGTGAATACCAGATATTCTTTGGCAGATAGAAGTCTCTGTTAATAAGCAGAGCTAAGTTTTTAATACCATAAGAAAGTCAGTTCCAAACACATTTTTTTAAACAAGGCCAGTATAGTTACAGTGCCAACTGTAGACTTAATTTAAAATCTGCAAAATCACATGGTAATGTCATTTAATGACAAGGTGCTTTGAAACAATCTTGGTGGAGGTTAGAGGCATTATGAGGACAATGATGGTGGGCATGGCTGCTGTGAAGTGGCTATAATTCCTCAAGAAGCTTTTAAAGTTTAATTCATCAGACATGGTCCATTGCAGAACTGTTCTCAGATTCATTCAGTAGAAGAAATAGGTGTTTATTGCATATATCTGAGATCCTGATCTATTAGGTATTTTGTATGTAAGGATAGACAGTCTACATGCCAACAAACTCACAACTAAAACTCTCTGTATGAGTTAAATTCTAAAATTGTTCTCTTGGTAGAAAACATAATTAAGCAGGTTTCCTTGTCCTTTTCACATAGATAATAATGTACTTGTATTTTGTTTTCTAACAGCATATCACTGCAAGTGTGTGGACCCATGGCTGACAAAAACAAAAAAAACATGTCCTGTGTGTAAGCAGAAAGTGGTCCCTTCTCAGGGGGACTCTGACTCTGAAACAGACAGTAGTCAAGAAGAGAACGAAGTCTCTGAAAATACTCCTTTGCTTAGACCATTAGCCTCAGTTAGCACTCAGTCGTTTGGGGCTTTGTCAGAATCTCATTCCCATCAGAACATGACCGAGTCCTCAGAATATGAGGAAGATGACAATGACAATATTGATAGCAGTGATGCAGAAAATGGAGTAAATGAAGAAAGTGTAGTGGTTCAACTACAGCCCAATGACGAAAGGGAGTACAGAGTGGCAAATACTGTTTGAGACCACTAATAATGAATGGTGTATGAACAAAAGAGGTCTTAAGGCTATACTTTACAAATCTTTATGTAGGGAATATATTTTAATCTGTAATCCATTTGGTTTCTTCAATAGGAGCAGCAGTTCATGTAGTAGTACTATGGTTAAATCGTTACAGATAGATTTATTTTTGATTCAGGTATTCAGTCACACGTTTGTCTTTTCAAAATGAACAGTTTAACTGGACTTCACAATGCTAATGAATAATGTTAATAGTTTGTATCAATAGAAATATCACACAGACTCTTAAGTGTATCTTGTTGAAACGGGATTTATCTGGAAGTCTTTTTTTTTTTGTTTTCCATTTTGTAGCTACAACTGGGTCATACCAATAGCAATATTTATTACTTGTATGGTATGTGTTACCCCTTAAGCCCAACAAAAAAATATAGTTGCATGTTTGTATAAAGTTTTCCTGAAACCTGTCACCACTACTGAAAGCAAAATGTAGAACAGATCAATATTCTATATGCAGGTGTATCAAAACAAAGCAGAAATGCCACTTCTATCTCAAAGCAGTGATTCCAAATAATCCTTTGGAGTTTGCCACAAGTAGCTGAGTTCAAGCAGTTCCATTGAGCAGTTTCTAGGATAAGGAAACTTAGAATATATGTTTAGTTTTGAGCAATTCACAAGGTAAGATCCACCATAAACGTGTTAATTATCCCTACTTGCTACTACAATGTAGTCTGGTTTCCAGTGATGATGGGGGAGTTGGGGGGGAAGGAGGGAGGATACTAAAACAGAGGTTTTGTTCCACATAGAAAAATAATTTTAGGTAAGTATTCTATTGATCCTCAACTCATATACCTCTTACTAAAGAGCATTTTATGCTGCATTAGTCTGCTAAACTATGTATATAGAAAAATTGTTCTTTTCAAATACCTGATTTGAAAACAAGTGCTTACAACTGTTTAACAGAACTCAGTACTTACCAGTGTATCATGGAAAAAGTAAATGCTATATAATACCTCTGTAACTATGTAGAAAGTAAAAACATACATATAATCAAAATGCAGAGATTTTTTTATATGGCCTTGAATAAGGAAAGCTTGAAAGAATGTTAATAAACATGTTTTCCACTTTAAATATCAAAAGGAATTTATTGAACTTTTGCATTCATTACATTCATCGTGTGCTCTTCTGCATTTATTACCAAGGTGAAAGTATTTTTAAAGATCCAGAAAGTGAAACTGTTCAGATCTCTTAGTAAACATTAACCTGCGCCGTGCTGTGTATCACAGTACAAAGTGCTGCACTGATCAATGCAGGAGAACTGAGTTACATGGAAAAACCTTACATTTTGTTCAATTCTAGTTTGAGGGGAAGTTGGAATTGGTCCAGGTCTGTACCTGTTGCTTGTACAGGGGAGAAGGAAGGAAGCTCAGGATGTCAGCGCTGTTACAGCTGCCGCCTGAGCCTGTGCTGGGAAGCAGGAAAGGGCGATCCTGGGCCCCGGTGATTACAGGTGAGGTGTTTCCATTTGTCATTCCTGACCTCATCCACAGCGTGGCTACACCCTCCTTGCCTCACCGGGCAGTGCCAGGCACTTCTCTGGGCCTGGTACGAGCAGGGAAAGCTTATTTTTCAGGATGAGGCATGGTAAAAGGGTAATAATGAAAAAATGGTTCATCTTCAGACACTGCCACCAGCAACCCGTGGGGTTAATGACAAAGTATTATTATATTTTCACCATTTAAAAATTCCACTTCAGTTTGCATATGTCTAGTGAAGTCAACATGTGAAAATGGTTTCTGAAAACTTACTAAACTGTCTCTTCAAAGAGGTTCCTGCTGTTGGTATGTTCTGAGTGCATATGTTTATTCATAATTGTATTTCAGGCACCCCAAACCATGAAGAGATCCAGAAACCATGAACTGAAGTAAACTTTGTAATGTATGTTGTATGTAACTCTGGTTGTAGTATTTGCTGCAATGACAAAAAGTAAAGTTACACTCTTTTTAGTGGTTTCTCACCTGCTGTTCTCCCCACCTGATGTTCTCCATACAGAGAAAATACCTGCAGCAAAGGAGGGTCCGTGTCCATCCCGAATAATACTGTATGTCTTTGAAAAAGCCTATTCCATTTTCTAGATTTCCTAATGATATTCATGTACATTTTATTTCAGCAGGCCTTGGTAGTAAATATTGTAGTGATGCTCCCCCTGCCATACCTCCTTTGTGCCACTGATACAGTTCACTTCTCTCTTGCCATTGCCAGAGAGAATGAAAATTAAAGAAGGAATAGCACTTTATCTTTATAAATACTTGGGAAGGTTAAGCATCTTTCAGCATTTCTAAGTAGAAATTGTCTATGACATTAAAACTTGCTGGATAGATACTCTGTCTCAAAAGGTATGGCCTGTCCAAACCCACAGGGAAAGATAAATAGGATTTTTTTTCTTTTTCCTATGGGCTATGACCTGTTACGTTGTCCACATGAAGCAGCCCCATTTCCTCACCATTTGCCATGAACAGCTGACCTCCTAGTGTGGTTTTTTGCTGATGCTTTATGCTTCGGTTTGTTGATCTAAGTTCAGTCTCTCGCTCTCTTTAAGAATAAGATGTTGGTGCTTTAAAGAGGTTCACCCATGATTGCAATGTTGAAAAAAAAAAAATCCTTCTAGTAAGTAGTTGTAAGTTAGAAGTATTTCATGGGGCCTCTGAAGCATGTCATCTCTGTGTAAAACAGCGCAGGTAGCATTGGCTGTGACCACAAAACATTACTTGTGTGACCAGTATAAATAGCTCCCTCCAAAACAAGTTCACATCAAACCTTTCATTATGTAGTGAGAGCAAACTACTTGGAAAAGCAGCTAAATAGAGGATGGGAATTAAAACCTGCCCTGCAAGGGGAAGGTGAGCTTTCATTTCATTTTGGGGGGGGGGGAGTAGTGGGGGGGGAAGAACCCATTAAAAAGCAACTGGAAGAAATTGATGGGTTGTGTTTTTTTTCTTGACAGGTCAGTGATCCAGGAATGGGGAAGGTTTGAATAGCAAAACAGCTTTCCTCAACCCTTCTGGCAGTGCTTGATGTTGGGGGAGTTCCAGGGCCAGTGTTTGAACAAACAGTAATAATAGGTAGCTACATACAAAATATAATTAATATTACATTTTGGGACAATTGGACAATGTCTAGAAAATGCAATGCCCTCAGCAGTTTGGAATTCACTAGAGGAAACATCTAACAGAATTCTAAATGATGTGTTTGTTACAAAAGCAAGACCCTTTGAAAGGCTCAGTAATAGGGGCTGGTGTAATTAAAACATGTCTGTGAGTTACTGTGCTGCAGAGAGTAAGCACACTCCAAATAACTTCATACCTGTATTTCAGAGAAAGTAACGGACTGGCTGATGGCCTGGAAATCAGCATGAAAAACTGGCACAACCCTGCTATTTTGCACATAAATCATCTTCCCACGTGTGCTGTGCCGTCCAACTGGGGACAGAGGGGAAACCTTCAGAAAGTGAAGGAATTCAGTCAATAGTGAGTTGTCTTCCTGAGTTTGAAGAGAGACTGAAAAACCTGAGAACTCCCCTTAGAAAGACACACCCTTTGAAGCCCTTCTGCCTCTTCTCTGTATTGCTCTTGGTTTGCACAGCTTTTCTGCTCCTTTCTTCTCATCTTATTTTTCATAGAATCATAGAATTGCCTCGGTTGGAAGCCAATTTTAAGATCATCTAGTCTGATCATCAACCGAACTTGGATTTAAAAAAACAAAAAACCACCAAACCACAAAAAACCACGTCACTAACCCATGTCTCCGAGTAGTACTGTGCCAACCTGTCTTTTAAATCCCTCCAGGGATGGTGCCTCAACCACTTCCCTGGGCAGCCCATTCCAAGGCTTCATAACCCTTTCAGTGTAAAAATTTTTCCTAATATCCAGTCTGAACCTCCCCTCTTGTCCTATTGCCTGTCTCTGAGAAGAGACCAACCCCCCCACCCACCCTGGCTACGTCCTCCTTTCAGGCAGTTGTAGAGAGCGATAAGGTCTCCCCTCAGCCTCCTTTTCTCCAGGCTCAACAACCCCAGCTCCTTCAGCTTCTCCAGATCCATTAGTTTTAAAACGCTGACAGTTTTGTTCTTTTTCCCAAGCTTTCAAGAAGGACAAATGCTACAAAAGAAAATAAAAAGGATGTGGGGCCTGTGCTTTGCTGCCTCATGGGTGGGAGCTGCCCACACAAGGAAAGATGCTGTACTTTCAAAGTGAACAATCCAAGGAGGGGGGTGTTTTGTTGTTGTTTTTTTTGGTATTTTTAATGAAATGGTCCTCTTGCTGCATGCAGAAGGGTAGAATTGTGTGGGGTGGCACAGCCCTACCAGTGGGAAGGGGTTGGAGCTGTTGGAAGGACGGGCAGCAGGCGGGACAGCGAGTGGTGCCACCCTTGCCCAGGGCAGGGGGACAGCAGGAGTGTGGTGCTGCACAGAACCTGCGTTCAGCAGATAAAACCAGTTACTCACAGGGAACTTTGTACGGTCTGAGACCAAGTGGTTTGCTGTGTCTCTTCTAATAGCTTTTTTTTTTTTTTAGAGGAAATGAAAATGAATGCATATTTCTGACCTAGGTCACAACTGTGCGTTTAAACCTTTAGTGTAGGAAAAGAACCCTTTGTATTTAAATTATCTCTTAAATGGAAGTGTGAAGTGTAAAACTTCTGGAAACGTGAAGTGTAAAACTTCTTGGGAGTCCAGGTTATTCAAGAAAGGTATTTTAGGTAGGCTTTACTGCATCAGGTGCACGTTCTACTGTGGAAATTCAACAAATACATTTGCAAAAGTAATTTGTGAAACAAAAAAAAAAGCCTACAGGTGCCACACAGCCACCTCCTGCTCCTGAGTGGGGAATTGCTCAGGAAGGAACAATGTTAAAATGAAGGAGGAACAGGACACACAATTCCTGGCGCGCAGTGCTGATGGCCATTCCTGCCTCTGAGCTGCCACTGCAGGGAATTCCTTACAGAAAAGCTGTGGGAATGGGAACACCCCGGAGAAACCCCTGCAGCCGGGAGGCGAGTGTCTAAACTGGGTGTAGACACGGAGCAAAACAGTCACACACAGAATTTCATGGGGGAAGTGAGCGGTTTGCACCCTCTGTCCTAACCTTGCTTGGGCCAGGGGCTGCTTCTGTTCTATCTTCAGCAAAGGGTGGGGAGATACAGTTTGGACACCGAGAACCCAAGCGGTCAAAGGTAAACCCTTTGTAGAGGTTGTAGTTTGCCCAGCAGCTGGTGGCACCAGGAGAGGAGCGGGTGTGACACACCCTGGGGATGAGGATGCAGGGGAAGCCCAGGGAGAACAAGGGCACTGTCAGCAGCAATGGCTCTGTCAGGACCCGGAAAAGCACAGCCCCTGCTAAAGATTAACTCGTGGGGCTTGGGCTTTCCTCCTTTTCCTCAGTGGGCACTATCACATCTCCCGGGTGCCACCCTTTAACGGGCACTTGGTTGCAGGGACCGTGTCTTCAGAGTCCTTGGGTGGCAGAAGGTGAAACCCAGGTAGAGTTCTGTTGAGGTAACAGAGACCTTGGATCTCCCCCCTCCCTCTTTAGGGAGAGCACGTTCTCACCCCACAGAATACATTGTGTGGCAAAGGTCTCCCCTGGCTTCTATTTCAGGGATTGCACGGCTGGGCGATCCCTTCTCTCTGGAGTCAGATAAAAGCAGTGTTTAGTGACAAAAAATCATCTTTCTTAATTAAGATCTACCCCAAAGACAGCCTGGCCTTTGACTAAAGCCTTCTCCTCCCACTAGAAGTGACACCTCCGCTTCTCCCTGTGCTGGCGCAGCCCGACGTGCAGCGGAGAGGGGCCTCGGAGGAGCCCTGGGGCAGGGGAAAAGAATCACCAACAGCCTGATTTTGTTTGGTTGGAATAAATTTATTTCATCTGTCTGTAAACAAGGTGTTTTTAATAGTTATGGCATTTTTTGAAATGCATATTAAATCAGATGAGTTAGACTGTATCCCAGATGTAACAAAGTGCAGGGAAAGAAATGGACAAATCAGCAACAAGAATTTGTTTAAATCTGTACATTATCCACAAGGCCCAACAATAGAAGCAAATACTAGAATGTCCCTAAAGTAGTGCCATTCGAAAGAAACCCTCATAGTCAGTTAAAATCCATCTCACAATAGCAACAGTTCATTTTTTTTTTTTTTAAACAATAGTATGGCACAGAATACATATTAAAAAATTCATCACAAGACAGCCAAGTCAGTTATTCCAACCAATACCATCTCCCATTTATTCTTTTGTATACAGAGTTCTGCAGTTCTCTCTAAATGGACATACAGGTTAGTACCGTGCCTGAACTGAGAGTTTGGTTACAGACATTTCAGATGACTCGTGCACAAGGCAGTTCACTCCATGATTTCTGCAGCAAGGGTGTGACAGGCCAAATGAAGACTTTTTTTTTTTTTTTTTTTTAAATTTGAAATGGCGTAATTTTGACAGTTTAGTTTTCAAACTACCGACCTTCATCCAAACAGTGGCTTCAGAGCAGCAAAACTCTTTACCAGTAATTGATCTGGCAGAAAGACTGGAGTCAGTCAGAGCTCCCAGTGTAGCTGAAGGTGGCAGTTTTCCACAATGACATTGCAGTTTCATATTAAAAAACAAAAACAAAACAAAAAGAAAACCCCACGACCCCCAAGCTGCAAATTAAAATTGGTCCTATGAAAAACTGAAACCAGACACACTCCAGATGGTTATGTTGGGATAGCTAATGTCCATAATGGCAGCCTTTTTACAATTCAACTACAGAACAGGAGCTGGCATTAAAAAAAAAAAAAAAAAAAAAGTGCCTGAGCTATTGCAATGATGGAATGTCTCTGGGGATTCGTTCGGGATGGTGGTTTTAAGGTCATGGGAGGAAGTGCATCTGTACCCTTTCATAGTTTTGTGATTGCACTTGTTGAGCAGTACAAGCTTCAGACATCGTGAAGGAAAAAACAAAAGACTTCAGCCTACAGTGAAGTGCAATGACAAAACTAATGTAACATTAATAGCTTCTGAGTGGCAAATTGGTTAAACAAACCAGGCACTATAAAAATGGGTGTAAGCAAACAAACGTGGATTTTTTTTTAAAAAAAAAAAAAAAAGAGGGAACAGAAGTAAAGATATGCATGCACTTTTTTCCTCCCAACCATGCTCTATGAAAGGAAGACTAGTGAGCTGTGTAATTGCTCAAAGTGCTGAAGAGGCATTGATCAAATTAGATTGTACAATCGGCACCTTGTTTAGTATTTAAGTTGTTTTAGTTGTCAATATCACACTAATCGCTAAGACAAAGCAAAGCCTACACTTGGCATATTCCCCTCCCAAAAGTTTTTCAAGGTATCATGCATATCATCTTTGTGGTGCAGTAATGGTGCCAGATATGGGACTTGGTTACATACAGTGGTTAACATATAAATGAACAAAGGGTAACTGGAATTATGACATTAGGGAATGGGTAAATAAAAAACACAAACTACCATCTACAGTCTGGTAGCACTGAACACAAGTGGGTGGTGGTGAAGACAGTTGCTAGGTGGATGGGGAGAGGCTGCTCAGACGTCAGACCTCCTCAGGTATAAAGCCAGTTCATATGCTTTCTTGTTGAGTGTCCCTCCATGGACACCTTCCTTTCCCATGACTATAACCAATGCTGGAGTACACAAGGAAACAAAACAGAAATGAACAGAATTAAAGAAAAAAAAAAAATAACACCTTTCCCCACCAACAAAGGGATACAAAGGAGACACAGGTTCATACCCCATCACCCTGCATTGCTAATAAAGTTTCCAGAATGTAAGGTTTAAAGCTCACCGCCAGGAAAGTTTAATAGCAATCTTCCCCTAATACTTAACAGTCTGCCTAGCAACTAGAACCCAGAGTCTCTCAAGTATTTTGCCATTGAGTATGCCTTCTTATTCAATCCGCCTCCATGGACCCCTTCTTTGCCCATTACAAAGACCAAGACTGAAAGAGAAAAGAAAAAAAGTTTTAAAAAGAGTGTGTTAGACAAGGAAATAATGCAAGTTTTAGGCAGTGCAATAAACACACTCAAATTCAAGATTTAGTATTTGGTATTAAGCTAGTTTAAACGGAGGTTTTGTAAAAATACAGATATGGACAGGGCTGGGAGAAGGCATGAGTTATCTTCTGGGGTTTTACACAACTATGTAAGTCATAAGAGTTCACTGCTAAGAAAAAAAACACCAACTATCTCAAAAACACATCAGCATGCCTGTCCACCATCAGCACCATCCATCCCCCCCCAGCCAGGAAACCCTGGCTGCATCTTAAAAAAAGAAGGGGGAAAAAATAGTATTGTCAGGATCAAAAGTAGCAGTATATGCAGAAGAACTGGGACTCTGAAGGGCAGAAGAAGGAACATTCTTGTATTCTTATCTGTTGTGGTTGCTACTGGTGTAAGAACGGAGTAGCTGCCTCAATACTAACAAAACAACCCATGTGGTCAGACTTGGGCTAAGGCTTCTCATGCAACCATACAACTGTAAAATGTGCTTTTTGTGTAAGACAAAACACAGGGAAGATTTTAATGCTGACCCTCTCTCTATTCCCACAGTTCTGGTGGAGTGTCCCAACTGTCTCCCGAATGAGACCATCCTAAGGCTCCTCAACCCCTGAACACCACTTGTGAGTTGCCAGCAGAGGTCACCAGCAGGTACACAGACACAATAAGCGCCGTGCTTCCACAAGCGCAGTAATTGTTTCCCAAGCCAGGAATACTGCCATTGGAAATACTGCAGTCAGCCTACCTACAGGTGACTGTACATCTCCAGAGCAATTTCCTCACAAAGAGCCCAAGACAGACACTTCTCATTGGCATTTCACAATTAGCAGCAGAGTCAGAACTCTGCTTGTTTCGCTTGGGCGCTGCAAATACTCTTCCTGTGCCACTGCCACCCAGCTTTAGCGTATGGGCAAATTTTGCTCTGGTTTTGGCTTTATACTTAGAAGCAGAAGTCTGCTGCTCACCAATTTGTTCCACAGCTGGCTAAAAAACTGCTAGGCCAAAAAAATGTTCACAGTATTCTGAACACAAGGTATACTACTCACAGCCGGTGTTTTAAGGCATGACTTTAAATCCAAACCTAGTGCCTTCCCCATAAGAGGTTTCACTAGAAATTAAATGAGGAGCACAAGGAGTTGGTGTACTAGCATAGAGAGGTGTACTAGCATAAAGCCACTTCCTCAGGGATACCAAACTGGACCAGCTTTTTCACCTGAAGAGAGACTTCAGAGATCAATAGGAAGTGCAAGAAGAGTTAGCGTAGAACTTGTTAAAAGGCAAGTAGGAGCAGCTCATACAAGGAACGCACGTCTCTGCAGAATAAACTTTCCATTGAGAAGCTTACAAAGAAAAAGCTAATTTCACTACCAATCATGAGTAGATCCCTGCAGTGTACTGCCGTAAGCTTTAGATATCAAGTTATGGTACACTTGGCCAGCTTACGTCAAACCATAGTCTGCTCTTTGCTGCTTGTCAGAGATGTGTTTAACTGTTTCACAGCCTAGTGCCCAGCTGCAATCACAGGTGGGGAACAGGGACAAGTGTGAGCCCTAGGCAGAAATCTAGCTAGTCACCGGACCACAGCCACCCACCCCCCTCAAACCACTTCCTGAAATTAGCCATTAAATACAGGAGCCTGGTTTCCTGAATAGCTGGAGTCTATGCTTATGGTCACATTCTTAATTCAGTGATCTGGAAGTGCAGAAGATGGTGCTTACCTCGTCCAGCTCTGCCTACAGCAACATTGTATGTCGGCTCACCACCTTGACTCTTTGTCCTGATGTCCATTGTGCAGTCACCATCGACATACAGGCTATCTCTGATCACAGAGCACTTCTTTGCACCAAGGGTCAGACCATTGGTGAAGAAACCCTCTCGGTCTTTTCCTACAATCATATCTATTTCTACTGGCTGTCAAAGAAAAAAGCCCAGAGTTAGCACGGCAGCGTTTTATTGCATCAATTCTTTTCAGAAAGCGCCCCGTCTCGCCTGGAGAGGCTCAGTCGGTAAGTTTCCCCTTGCCCCCACCAGGAAGTGCTCCACACCACAGGGCTTTGTTAGACACGCTTTATATAGCGCCCGTTTATCGCCGCTGCCGGCAGCGGGGCCGCCGCGCTCCTCGGCTCCCAGCCCTCCATGAGGGAAGGCCCCGCATGGCCGAGGCCTGTCTGGGCGGCCGAGGGCGCCGGCTCGGAGACGGCCGTGCGGGACCAGCCGTGCGGGGGAGGGGGGGGGCCGCACCGTCTCGGCCTTGCCCGAGCCGCCCCCGCCCGCCGCGGCCCAACCGGGCTCTGCGGCAGGCGGCTCCCTCCGCATCGCACCGCGCCCGCTCGCCCGCGCTGCCGGCAGCGCCGCAGTGGCGGCGGGCCCGGCCCCGTGGCGGCGGGCGGGCGCGGGGCGCCGCCGCCACCCCCCGCCGCCGGAGGGGGAGCGGCAGGGCTCGGGCGGGAGCGCGGCCCGCTGAGGCGATGGGGGGGGCGACGGGCCCGGCCGCCTCAAAGTGCAGCGTCACGGCGGGCCCGGCCGCCACAATCACGGCCCAGCTCTGCGCGGCCGCCGCCCGCCCGCCCGCCCGCCGCGGGCCCTGCCCGCTCCCCGATCTGCCGCGGGAGCGGGCCCCGCCGCACCCGGGGCGGGGCGCGGTGGTGGCCGGCCGGTCGACCGGGGCAGGCCGCACCGCAGCGCGCCGCCCAGCCCCGCACGGCCCTGGTGTGAGGGCGGCGCGGGGCCCGCACCGGCGGGCGGGCGGGCGCGGCGGGGGCGAAGGACGGGCAGGGGCGGGGGGGGGTGTGGGGGGGAAGGAAGGAGGGAGGGAGGAATCAATGGCAGTGCGCCATCTTGGCGGTGAAAAACATGGAGCCAGCGGCGAGGTGGGCATTCACGAACGCCTCCTACGCCGCGCACGTAAGCCTCGCCGCAGCGCCGGGCCCGGGCGCGGGCGGCCCTACGCAAGCCCCGCCGGCCCCCGCGCGGCGGCACCGGCGGCCCCACGGGCGGGCCCCGCCGCATCGGATCGGGCCGCGCCGCCGCCGCCGCCCCCGCCGGCGGGAAGAGCTTCTCCCCCCCCTCCCCCATCCCCCTTCCTCCCGGATCCCGCAGACAAAAAGGCGGCGCGGCCGGCCTTGCCCGGCTCCTCCCCACCGCCGCCCCGCAAGGTGCCCCCGTCCCTCGGGCGCCGCCACCTCGCCTCGCCCCGCCGCGCTCCCGCGGGGCCGGGCCGCCGCTGCAGGCGGGCTCGCCCTTCCCCGCTCCCGCCCCGCCGCCGCCCTCACCGTGATGCTCTGGAAGATGCCGCCGGCCGTGGCTGCCCAGACGTACTTGGCGTCGCAGTAGCCCACAATGGCGGCCTCCTGGCAGCAGCCATCGCACATCAGGTTGTCCACGTAGCTCTGCCAGCCGGCCATCTTCGCGCGGGCGGCGGTGGGGGCGAGCGGGGCGGGCGGCGGGGCGCGGGCCGGGCGGCGGGCGGCGGGGCTGGGCGCGGCGGTCCCGTCCCTCTCTTCTCTGTCTCTCCTCTCCCTGCCCGACGGCGGAGCGGAACGGAGCCGAGCGCTGCAGCGAGCGGCGCGGCGCGGCCCAGCCCAGCCCTCCGCGCTGCCGGCGCCGAGGGGCGGAGGGGAGGAGGGGCGCGGCCCGGCACCGCCCCCCGCGCCGCCGCCGCCGCCGCCGTTGAGGTTGGGGGGGGGGGGACACGGAGCGGAGCGACGGGGAACGGCGCCGTCCGCCGGGCGGAGGAGCGCGGGGCGAGCGGCGGTGGGTCCCGGTGGCCGTGCCCGGGAGAGGGGAGCGGGGCGCTCCCCGCACGGGCTCGGAGCACCGGGCGCCGCCGCCCGCCCCGGATCCCTCGGCTCTGCCGGGCGGGGTGAGTACCGGCCGCCGGGCCGCCTTCCCCGCGCCGGTCCCCAGGGAAGGGAAGGTTCGATCGCGGCTTTGGGGCCGAGGAAGAGCCGCGCTGTTCCCCGGGTCGACCCCTGCTGTTCCTCGGGGCTGGTGGAGCGGGCGATGGTGGGAGCCGCTGGAGCGGAGCCGACACCGGGAACCCCCGGGGCGACTGACACCCCCTGCGGGGCTCGGCGCCCCCAGCCTCGCCGGGGGAGGCCGCGTGGGCTCGGCGGGCTGCGGTTGTGTTTTATTTCTATCCGTTCCGTGTATAATTTGGCGTAACCGGGCGGGGCTGGAAGCGCTACCGGTTGGGCGGCCGGCCGTGCTCCGCGCCTCCCGAACCGAGCCCGTGTCCCCAACGCAGGAAGGGGGTTTCTCCTCTTGTCCTCCGCTGGTGGGCTCCCCTCGCACACCGGCATCTGCTGCCTTTTATTTCGGCGTGGTCGTGTGAGTGGTGACTTCAGGTTTTCTTCTTCCAGCTTCCACCAAGTTTCGGTTGAAATGATTTAATTTCCGTGCTCCTTTCAGAGACGGCCGGGGCTGATACTGGTGTCTGGCTGCATTGATGGTGGCCCTGGGCAGGGGGACTGCTCGGCAGACTGTCCTACTACGAGTTGCAGGAATGGTCGCCTGCAACTTGAAAAAGGGCATGTTTTAGGTCTTGCTTAACATTGCTTTTTGGAGGAGGGAGGGGGATGGATCGCCTTCCATTTGGGCAGGGAGGTTTTGCCTGGCTGGGTATCTGTTGTGATCCTCTGGGAAATGGAGGCAGGTGGGATGGGAAGTGTCTGTCCCGTGTAATTAACTTCGAAGCCTTAATTCAGGAAGTTAGATCTACCTGAGTATGCCCAGGCACGGTACACAATAATTAAATATGCCTTTTCCCGAGGTTAGATCCCCCAGAAAGAATATTCACCAGGTATTTATAATGAATATCCCCACAGCATAGTTCAAGTTCTTACCCCTTTTAAAACCTAGTTCAATTTTCACGAGATCAAGTGTACTTTAGATGCTAGTAGAGATTTGCTGATGTTACTAGAAACTTACAAAAGACCTTGTTTGTTTCTTCTAGCTTAATTCCCTAAGTATTTTCTCTATTTTATTTTTGTAGTGCCTTTTCCCCTCTGAATTTGGACAGCACCAGAGTTTTGCTTTATCCTTTTCCAGCCATCCATGTACACCAAAACCATCCTCGTGTCATTGTCTCTACCAGTGAGCTATAGGCCTTAAGTTTGCTCTTGGCTTTTTAAATAGCTGAAGGTTTTTTTTTGGTGAAGTTTGGATTGACTTCATCGTCCTGTCTCCCCAGATTCCTTCCATGAGAAGGAGAAAAAGTTCTCATGTGTCTGAAGTTGTTGTTGAGGACCACTTTTCTTTTTTAATGCTCTTCCATAGGAGCTCCTGGTTTAACACTGTTACTTGCACAGAATGGAATGCATCCATCTTAAATGAACAAGAGGCTGATGGGTTAATTAATTTTAGAGTTCAAGCAAAATGCCTTTGGCTTTTGTATATATGTCGTTTGGATTTGTTGTTGGTTTTGCAAACTGCAATAAGGATTCCAAGTTGTTTCACTTTACTAAGTGGATTTAATACATAGAGAGGCAGACAACTTGTCACCCTGAACCTGGGGGCAGGCCTTGGGAAATTCGGAGCTGCCTATTTGCTAGTGTCATTTCGTTATCCTCTGATTAATGAGAGGTGGACTTCGCATGGATGGCAGGCCACTTGCTGCAAGCATGGAGGTATCTCACCCAAGAATCCATGGGTTTCCAAGGCTTTAGCCAAAGGCTACGGCACCTCTTGCCTGGAGGTGTCTCGCCTTCCTGCCCGCAGCCTTCCACCTGTTTGTCCATCCCTTCTGCCCGACGACCAAGTGTGTGTTTTCAAGCCCTCATGACCTTATGTCCAGTCCTGTTTGGTCACCTCTTTGGTGAACCAAACATTTCACCTGGATGGAAGGAATGTGGTGTGGGTCTGGTAATACTGCCACCACTTTGAGGGGAATACCATGATTTTTTAATAGCTGCATAAACCTGGTGATCAGTAGTGCAAGTGCTACTTCGATGAGCAGGTTGTGTTAGGAATACAGGGACTGCAGTATTCTGCTTTTAATGGTTTAAATCAGAAATAACTGCATGGAAGTCTGGGATCTCCTGAACGTAAGTGGATGGACAAGAGTAGAGGATTTGCCACCTGCTTAGTAGCTTGGTTTTTGATTGATTTTGAGTTATTTGTGAAGTAACTCTAGTAATGTATTTAGAAAGTGAAGTCTAAATTGGGTTACAGTTATTTAATGTTATGAAACTACCAGGTAGCTTGTATAATTTGCAGATTCAGCAGTCACCAGTGCTTTTTCTAAAAATCATAACCCTTCTATTCTGTTTTCACCGTTAGTTGATCGCGTTCTATGCGCGTTCTAGAATTATCATTCTATCTAATGAATGATAATACATTCATTATCACGCTACTTGTATAGACACTACTGCAACAGCTCCTTTGAGACTGTTTGATTTAAGAAAATAAGGATGCGCTCTGTACGTTAAAGGCTGCAAGAGAGAGGAGTTCCAGTTCTATGTTTTGTTACGAGTCCTAATTGGAATCTGAGACATTTGTTAAAGATTTATATGTGAACAAAAATAGTGTTGTTAAAATTGATAGATGCAGTAGGTCATTTTAACATCGATACCTGATGAAATGATGCTGTCTGAACATAAGCTATACATGTATCATAAATAGTTGTTAAATTATGATTTTTTGTATTTTGGTCTCTTTCTACGTTCTGCCTGGTAGTTCTTTCTGGAAGGTATTTGTACACTACAGCCACGGTTTGGTAGGATTTTTTTTTATGCAGCTTGTAACAATTATTAGTGGTTTTGCTTCAGTTCAGAACTTTGTCTAAAGTTTATGTTGGATCCCATCTAAGAAAAAGAATCATTTGAAGAATTTTAAAGTACCGACTGTGCTTAGCCAGAGCGTACTATTTATAGCTTTGTGAGAAACCTCGACTGTTTTTATATTAGTAACATACAAGTTGAAATCGGCCAAAAACTTGAAGGAGGGCTTGTATTTTGTTAGTAAAATAGCGTCGTTTACTGTCAGGCTTTGTAACTCCCAGAGCTGCTGCTCTTCTCAAAATGATAGGGCAGTCAAAGGCGAGGTTTCTTACGGTGTCCCAGGTTCTTCCTGTTTTTCACCAAATTGCCCCCTTTGGAGATAACTTTAACCAGTGCTTACGTGTAGACAGGAAGGGCAAGTGACCACCGGCAGAATGCAGCCTGACTTCTTGGTGAACATTAAGCCTTACGGAGCCGGAGCTCGCTCGATGTGTCATTCGTCTCCAGCTCAAGCCAGTTTGTGGTGCGGCGCTGGTGGCTTCCTCTCCAGACCAGATTGGGTTTCCCGTGGCGGTCTCTGTCTTCACCACAAGTGCTTTCGGAAGTGCAGAGGGTAAAACCGATTTAGAAGTGTTGCAAGTTCGCAGATTGACTTCTGCTGATTAAAAGGCAGGCAGCGAGGAGCAGTCTGTCCCGTAACCTCGGGGGGGTGACTGGAAAATGGGCTTTGCAGGGTCCTTCCGCGGCTGCTTGAGTGACTTGGATGAAAAACGAGGAAGCTGCCCAAGGCTGGGATGGGTGTTAGGTGGAAATAAACGGGTAAAATGACGTATTAATGAGCTGAAAACTTAAAGCTAGCCTTAAAAAAATACGGTGATAGAAATTCATTAGATTAAGACCCCCATGCGAAGCTTTATGGCATAGCAACACCTGGGCAGAAAAAGGTCCTCTCCAGTGCTGGCACAGCCGTGGCTGTGCTACAGAGAGCCCTGTGCAACAGCACTTGGAACCACCCGGAAAGTTCTGAAGAAAAATTGCTTTCTGTCTCCATTTTACATGGTTTGGAAAGGTGGCTTAACTCCACGTGCAGATGAGAGTTTCATCTCCATAGAGGAGGCTTGCCTGGTACAGTTTTAGCAGTTTAGATAGCTCTGCAAAACCTTGGTCTTTCTGAGGATTAATTAGGTAAGTGCTTAAGAAGAATTTCCCTTCCTTAGCCTTTATTTAACCATCGAATTCAAACATAACAAACGTAAAATGTAACTTTTAAAATCAGATGCAATCTTAGGGGTATTGCTATGTCAGAGGATGAGGGTATGAGATTGCTTCCACTCAGGTGGCTTCCAGAAATGCTTTAAATCTGAGGAAGGACAATTCTTTGAGGATTTGATTTATAGACTGGCCAAAGCACTAGAAAACATGTCTGAAATCATGGAGCTTTGCTCAGCTTTTGGATTTTTAAGGTAAGTTCTTTATCTCGCTGGTAACCAACAAAAAATAAACCTTAATCCTAATTAAAGTATACTGTATGTAAATTCTTACTTGGACAGGTAGTCTCCAGTTCATATTGGTGTCTTTGGTGAGAATCCCTGTGTGAGATGTGCAGAATTAGACCAGGTTTCTGTGTATTCAGGTTTATGAAAGAGCCAGATGCCTCAGCATACGTAGATCCTGCATTAGTTTGTTTTGCTTTGAATAAAGCAAACAGAACTCAAATTGGCAGCCCTCTATTAGCTTTTCAATTACGAACCAAGGGTACATAAAACTCATTTGGTTTGTAGGTAGCTTGACACTGCGAAGGGAAGGTAGTAGTGTCTCCAATCCAAGCTCTTGTATTATTTTTTTATTATTATTATTTTTATTATTATTATTTTATTCAAGCTCAGTGAGTTTGAGCCTTACATGTCATTGTTAACTGAGTATTTCGTTGAGTGACAGGTTGTATAGAAGTTAATCTGAAAAGTGAAAACTAAGAAAAGCAGTAAGTGTGTTGGGGCAGCACAAAGTTAGAGGGAAGGAAAGCAGAAAGGTGAAAAACGGAGCAGAGCAAGCGTGGGCTCATTTTTTTTATGGATATTTGGGCAGTGTGGCTAAACAAGAACAGTTCAGTCTTAGTACTGCCTGAAGTCTCTTCACTGACCGCACTGAGAAATGATGTTAGGTGAAAAAGACACAACATTTAACTATTCCTGGGGCTTCATCTGTTCTTTTTTTTTCTGTCAAAGTTGACTGGTATATAATTTTACTTAATAGCTGATTGGTATTTTTGCACTGTGCTAGCACACATCAATACCCCTCCCTCCAAACTTTCCCTAATGTCGAATTGCCTTGAGGGTGCGTTGGGGTGACACCAGAACTCTCTCCTGCTGAACATGCCCACCAGGTCAGTGGCTCCTTCCCAGCCTGTCACGTAGTGTCCCACTCTGTCTCCCATTCTTGGCCACCGATGGTCCTCGTCTTCTGCCTGTTGAACTGTCAGGCTTTTGTGTTTTTCTAGCTTCCAGTTTCTTTATGGGATTGTTTTTGCACCGCGTTCTGCTGCTTATTGACTCTGCCACGTCATTTAGCCAGGGAACTCTGAAGTTTTATTTGGTATGTTATTTCTTTCATTGAGCTTTCTTTCAGTGACAGTATCTGTAAATATGTCTATCTGGGTGATATTTCCTTCTCTGATCACAAATAATTTTGCTGTTGATGCTTGTTATTTGTTAAAAGCCCAAAGAATTGTTGGATCGCAGATACATAAATCTATCTGTCATATATAATTTCTACCCAAAACTTTCACTGTCTGCAAAAGTATTTAATAGTAACTCTGAAATATAAAAAGGCATATTTTCCTAGCAAAATTATACAGTTCCAACTTTAAAATGCTGTGTACAATTACAAATATATATTATTTTTTGAAAGAAGCAGAAACAGCTAAACATTTTTTCCTTTTTTTTTTTCCAAAATTTTTGCAAAACTCAATTCTTGCTATGAGTAGCAGTCAAACTGCCTGCTGTCAGCTCAACGAAGAAGAGCCAGTCTATGTATATTTAATAATTAGAATATTTTTGCGTTAGGTTTTGATAATTGGAGTGCTACTTCGTTTCAGCAGCCAGAGAATTATTATAGCCATAGCTGTAATGCTTTTCTCTCGATTACATCCAGACAAAGAAATATCACATTTTTGATAAACAAAGTATATGAGAGTTATTTTGCTCAAATTTGTCTACATAATCACAAAAGAAGATCAAAGAAAAGTTTTCAAATGCATGAATTGGGTACAGTCTGTGTGTATTCAGTCTGAACGTCCAATACTGCTGACTCTAGAGCAGCCACTCTGGTATGGATGAAAAGAAATATGAATCCAAAAATGGGAGGAACAGGGAAAAGTAGAATTGAGTAAAGTAGAAAACGGCCAAAAAATAGTGTAGTTTCATTTAGAAAACTTTCTCTTCTTTTTAAATGCCCAGCCAAAGGAAACAAATAATACTGTATCTCAACCAAACAGCTACTCGTAATGAAAAGTAAACATGTTGAGAACGTTATGGGAAGAAATGTCGCAGAAGGTGGTGGAGCTGAGGGCAGGTCTCCTCCAGCATTGCAGGAAGCTGGGATCTGTGGAGGTGGCTTCAGGTGGTCATGATTTTGGTTGTGTATCAGTCTTGGAGATGGATTGTGTCCGCTGGCATCACTGGTTTAAAATTGTTTATATATGAAGTGCTGGTGGAAGCAAGCGTCTGTCTCAAATTATATGCTGTTTTGAAGAGGTTGCTGGGGTTTGTTATCAATCTTCACAGCAACTGTGAGTAGATTCATGATGGTGCTGCTGTGGGGAAGAAGAATCCAGTTGTCTGCTGCGTGACTCTCCATGTTCTCCTGCCTATCTTCTGGTGTCCTCACCCAGCAAAGCAGCTTGCACCATGTCGTTGGGTCACACTTGGAGTGTCCATGGTGGCTTATACCTGCTTTTTGGTCATACGTGTTTCTGACTGTGTATTTCTCAGTGTGTGCTTACGTTGTGTGAAGACATACATGGGAAAGATGCATCTCCTACAGCTTGTCTGTTCTCTGGATGAAGATAAAACACCAAATGGACAAAGTGCTTTTTAAAGATTTGTAACGTGTATTACGTTTATCTGGAAGAGTGAAAAAATTCCTCCTATTTCAGTTTTCTTTGAATCTCAAAGGTAAAATTCAGAACGGGGACCACTTTTCTTAAATGAAAATACATGGCTTCAGTATGTATTTAAAAAAAAAAAAAGTCTTAACATGTTACTGCTTTGACTGAACAACCAGAATAACTGTCCTTTGCTATGCAAATCTTGTCCTCGCATGCATAGGGCACTTGCAGCAGGGGTTTGGTTACAGAGCTAGAAACGGGTGCGGTTTAGGCAGTTGCCATTGCAAACAAAAAAAATTGCATAAAATCAGAGAAGAACATGAGAACTAGCTAGACTTTTTCATGTGTTTGTTTTAATAGACACCCATTTTCTTGTGGCATCATTAGTAGATGTCTGCAGAGAAGATAATGGTAAATTGCTGGCTGATGTCAAGCTGTGCATGAAACAGGAAAGGCATCATCCTCTCAGGACCATTGATAACCTGGTTTTAGATAGGGGTTAGTTGAGTTAATTGGAATATGACCTCTTTGATTGGCAGGAAATGGAACTCTTGTACTGAAATGGGACAGCTTGGAGGCAGCCTTTAGGCCAAAGTACACTTGTCTCTCAACACCTGCTAGTGGCATGGACGTGAGGACAGTCATTAGCCCAATAGTGGCTTCAGCAAAAGAAATTCCATCTAAACATGAGGAAAAACTTCTTTACTTTGAGGGTGCAAGAGCACTGGAACAGGCTGCCCAGAGACCCATCTGGACGTGTTCCTGACCAACCTGCTCTGGGTGACCCTGCTTTGGCAGGGGGGTTGGATGAGATGGCCTCTGAAGGTCCCTTCCAACTCCCACCATTCTGTGATTGTGGGAAATGGCACTGCTCCTCAAGGCTGGATTGTGCACTTTTCCACTTCGTTCATTGATTACACCTTGCTGTCGGACACAGTTGTTTCTTCTTCTTGTTTACATATTTTTCTGTACTTCCAATGATTTCTATGTTTTTAAGAGTAGTTTGTTGCGAAATACAAACTTGCACTTCCCTCTCTATGCTTAAGGCGTTGTAACTGCACTGCTTTTGGTGGCAGCTTCTGTTATTCAGTAGTGTGAGAGGATGATAATCATCCCTGTCAAATGGTGGTTAAAGACGAGCCAAAAAAACCCCAAACTTCAATATATAACTTCAAATTTCAATATATAATTAAAATATGGTTGAATTTAATCCAGTCTTCAGCCGTTTTCAGTATTAGTCAGGAATATCGGGCGTTTGTTTTTTTTTTTTTTTGCCACAGTGCAACTACTATTAAATGCCATTACAGCCAGAACCAAACCAGTGATCCTATTTAACACGCTGCTTCAAGGGTGGCAGTGGGTGTCATCATGTATTTTCTGCTGATTGCAAAGAGAATGTAGCTGGGGCATAGGTCCAAAAAATGGAATTCGAGTGTTTCGAATGGAAATCCAAGGTTTCAGACCTGAAATTGTCCTGAGACCTGCTTTGTTTCTGGCTAATCTTTAGGTGACCAGACCCGAGGTGGGCGCAGAGCCTGGCGAGGTCCCAGCTCCGGGGGCTGCCAGTGGCTGCTGGGGACACAGTGGAGGGGCAGGATCCCTGCCCTGCAGCGCTGGCAGCTGGAGCTAGCTCTCCTCCAGCTTGGCTTCTTGGAGAGCATGACCTGGAGGCTGCTTTTTGGGAATGGCTCACGAATACCAGGGTCCCCCTGTATAAAACAAGGGGCACTCCAGATGCCATCACCTTTTCCACATAGCACTTGGTGAGCAATGGGAAGCCTGGGATTCAAATCCTGTCTTTTCCTGAGAAGTTGCAGATTTTCCACTTCTGTTGAGGATGCTGGAGCTCCTGGCGACTGGCTTTTGGGAGGAGCTTGTCACCTTCCCTTGCTCTCTCTCCGCCAGAGCCCTGGCTCCTGGAATCCCAAACCCCAAGGGCGGAGCGGTGCCGAGCACCACAGTGATGCTCAGGGAGCAGAGAGGTGCTGGGTACATTCCAGGCTCCGCAGGCTGGCACTCCTCTCTGTCACAGGCATGTATTTGAAATATTTTCATGTATGTCCCTGTCCAGGTAGTGCCATAGTCTCTGCTCAGTTGAAGATAGAGCAGCTTTAAAATGAAACCCTTATACACTGTAAGAGTAATTCCAACAGACTTCTTGTCCTCTGTGTGCTACAGCTGTGAGATGCTGGCCTTGCTGCTTCTCGATATTTTTGTGAGTATGTTTGCTATTTTTGGACTGCAAGTCTTTCAGTAACTTCCAAGACCCCGGCACTAGATGGAGCTTTAATCTACTTGCACTTAGAAGTCTATTAATTTGAACCACAAGTTAAAAATAGGGAAGAAAAAATGAATATGTGTATGCCTGTTGGCATGTTTACAGTACCCTTTTCCCCTCTTGTTAGCAGAGCGGTATAAATTATAATTTAAACTTAATTTCAATGGAAATTAAAATACAGCAGCAGAATCTCGTTGATCCAGTAGGTGCTTTATAATCACTCTTACTAGCGCTCTTTAATGTACCCTCAGGCTCATGGGAGAAGTTGCTGTAAGTTAGATATGCTGAAAATGTGTTGCATATTAAGCTAATTACTGGGCTGTGCTGAATAAAGGTAATGCCATTTTTCCGAACAAAGTTTCTGTTTGTATTTCAGAATGGGGTGGGGGTGACTGAGCCTTCTGTTTGCTGCGCTCATTCAATAACGCATTTGCATTTTCACTTCATGCTACCAAAGCCAACAATTCAGAATCATCTGTTATCAGTCACTTTATTTTTTTTCTCCATGTGTTACCCTTGAAAATATTGAACAAATAGAAACAAATAAAAACCAGCTTTGAAACTGTAGTGTTTAATACTTTTCATTTAACAAGCTTCACGTCTCACGGGCTGCACAATGCGTATCAGAAATTTAAGAGCTTCTCTGCCTTCCACAGAAATAACTGGAAATAGCTTTAGTTTTGTTCTCGGGTGCCTGTGTTCTTACCAGCAAGAGACTGGTTCATTCAAAACCATCGTCCAGACGCTGAAGTTGCAACCTGTGTAATCGGTTCCTATTCACAGCCTCTCTGCTGTGTTATTAAATGGTTTGAGGTAGAAAAACAGGAGATACGTACTTGGGGGAAAAAAGTCACAAGGCATGCTGTGCTCAGAAGACTGGAGGTGATAAAGAAGACAACTGCATGTTGCATCTCACTCCCATCGCCTTCTCAAGGTCTAATCCTTCAGTGTCTTTCACCTTTTATCAGCAGGACTCTGGACATACCACAGAATGAAAAGCCTTTGTAGAAAACTTTACTATGCAGTATTACCAGTGTGAGCAAAAGCTCGTATTTCTGGGAGATTTCTACTCTATGACAGAACTAAAGGAACCATAATACACGTGGAAGAGTAGGTGCAGTGTTGCAGATGACAGGGTTTGCATATGGCAATCATCTGATTACAGCATTGGCCATGCTGAGTCAGGAAACAGCACAAGCAGCTTTCAGAAAAAGACCTGGCTGAAGAAAGTCATTTTAGAAGGGTGTTTTGTAGTTGACCTGGCAAAATTTTAATTGCTACTTGTGACTAGATTAAGTGTATTCAAAGTCATAATTTCCATATGAATCAATGCAAGTTTGGTGTTCAAGTATCTTTTAAGAATTTGTTCTGATGAGGTTGTCACCAGTTGTGTTCAGACTGTAAAATTTCATTAGTAATGGTTTCATGGGAAGTAGTTGCCACCTTTTGAAGAAAGAAGTAAGTAGGAGGAATGAATATACTGATACCCAATTCCTCAAATGCATCTGAGAGCAATGAGGAGTTATTGTTCCTGATGGCATCACTAATATAGGACATAAAAAGGTTAAATGTCATTATTTCTTTAGACTTTCATTTTATTTTACAAAAGTAGCTCAGAAAATTACTAAGGATGAGAGCGTGCTGGAGCATTCTCTGCTGTTGTGTACGTGGACTTTCACTAACAGAGCAGATGTAGCTGGTAAGCTGTCCTTTGGCACCACCATCGTTCTATACAAAGCTTAGCTACAGAAATAGGTGGTGTAAAGTCTGCACGGTACATAAACTGGCTTCTATTTCTTTTTTAGATGCTCTTTATATCATTGTCCCATATACCAGTGGGCTGTGCAGCTCTTCCCTGTGAGTGGAAAAGAAGATGCATACCCGAAATTTTCAAAGATGGGCATCCGCAAAGTTTCCTCTGACCCAAAGCTTTGGAAAAGTTTCCCCTTTGTAAATGTGGAGATTAGATTGTAGATTAGATGTAAATGTTCAGATAAATAACTCTAAGCCCTGAAGTCTGGATAACATCTTGGCAAGTAAACTCAGCAGGTTTGGGGAATGCGGAATAAAGGAATTTGTGGTGGCTGAGGACTGATTAGTTTATACAGAATATGACAGCAAGACCATATTTATATAGATATATGCTGTCCACTGCTTTGCTGTTCTACATTTAATTACTGCCCAAGGTGTGGTTTATTCTTGACAAGCATGCTCTTGTCTGCAGGGCTGACTTTTTAGTGCCTGCTTTAAATGTGACTATACAAAACTCCAGACACAACTCCCGTGTTGGTCGTGCCAATGCCACAAGCAGAGCTAAAATCACTTCCTTGTCCCTTTTTACTACTTTGCACTTGCTCAAGCACAACCAGTTGCTGGAGAGCAATAGGTCAAACTTGACACCGACAGATCCGTCGTGCTTGGAAGAACTAGGCTGGGCTATTTCTTCGTTATCCGTGTGTATCCTTTTGTGCAAGAGACTAAATCTACAGTTACAGATGTTTGAAATGTAAAAGTTGATTGGGGAAGTAATCAATCTTTTTTTTTCCTGCAGTGGGGAAATATTCCTGTATAATTAATAAGGTTCTCATTTGGGTTTTTCACCTTCAAAGACTACTTTGCACAATACTACTACTGAATATGCAATATTATAAATTTAAACTGACCACAGAGGGAAATTAAAATAGATCACTTAACTGCTCAGAATGATCCTTACTACTTGCAGGGATCAGGCTCAAGAAATCAAGCAAGGAACAGCAAACGTGCTCTTACCTCAGTTGATACAAACCCAAAGTAACACTACAACCTCGAACAGAGTGAGTCTGGAGCAGTGTGTGTTAGGAGACAAGCTCTGGGAGACAAGCTCTGCCTTCCTGATAATTACTAATTATTATTAAAATTAGTTTCTTGTAGTGTTTTATTTGTCTGCTTTTCAGGTTGGATGCATCAGAGGCTTGAGGACAATGCACTTTAGGAATTCTCCTTCAGAAGAAGTAGTAGGGGGTTCTTCCCTTTCTGGCACTTTGGGAGGACTGATCATTACTGATTTCCAAACGATTCCTGATTCAACAGAATTAGCTCTGTAGTAATTGTGGCAACCCGGACCATAGAAAGCAGCTTATGACCTAAAACTGTGGTTGCTTATGAGTATTAATGGAGTGTTTTTTTCCCT
The DNA here is from genome assembly GCA_004320125.1 of Scolopax mira. Classification (NCBI taxonomy): domain Eukaryota; kingdom Metazoa; phylum Chordata; class Aves; order Charadriiformes; family Scolopacidae; genus Scolopax; species Scolopax mira. Next base: position 248,964 of record BJBW01002647.1, on the reverse strand, counting down.
TCTAGCTAAGCTATGTTAATTGGCTAAGAAAAGGAAGCAAAACAACTGTTCTTTGATTACGACAGCACTTTGATGTTTGTATTTTACCCTGACCTAATCTCAGTAATAGGAAAAAAACAGAAGTTGTGAAGTTGCGAATTGAAATGATGACACTGTAAACAAATTTTGCCATTAAAGCATCTTTTTTTGTTCTTCACTACAAAACCTGACCTTGAATTTCAATCTTCTTACAAGCCTATCTTCTCAGAGACCTTGCTGTGACCAGTAGGAGCATATGAACAGGACGAGTAGAGTGCTGTGAGTCCTCAGCAAGGCATGCAGTTTGCAGTATGCAATTAGACATGACCTGGAAAGCACTTACAAGAAATTGTCATTGTTTTCTCTTCTCACCACCTTCTTGTCATGTAAAGAAAGCTTTGTTTGCTTCTTTAAATAGTTCCATTAATTATCTCAGAAAGGGCTGTGATGGTCAGTATGTGACATTCAAGGAAAGCTTTTTGAAATGTCACACACAAACTCTACAGGTTTATTCTATCATTTATCGTTGCAGTGGGCCCAGTCACCCTGCAGCCTTACAGAGAAGCAGGACTTCAATTTCTATCATTAAAAAAATCCCGCTTATTAATTTAAAACAGAAACATGTTCAACCATTTTGGTTCATCTTTTTTTCTCTTCAGTGAGCAAATGAGGGCACGAAGCAAAATCTTTTGTCTCTATCACAGCTGAATATTAATAGGTGAGCAGGAAATAATTTTGTCACATTGCTCCTCTCTGGAAGAGATGAAACCACTTCTCAAATATGAGAGGCTTAGGCACAAAACAGACACTAACCTGCTCTGCAGCGTTAAGACTGATGTGCTTCCCAGTATATTCAGAAGGTCTTTTTCTAGGTCTCTGGAGACTGTAACTTCAGGAACGCAGACAGTTGTGAGTTTAGGCAGCTGGTAAGCAGGAATGTTAGAGCTCTGGGTCCCTGAAGTGGGTGAACCATTCTCAAGGCTGTTGTGAGAAAGAAGACATTTTCCAGTGCGGGAACTGAACTCAGAAGTTAGCCCAGTCCTCTGACCTCCGATTGCTCTTCTCTCTCTAGCAGCTGATTTGTCTCTGCATCTTCCCAGGTCGTGTACTACTTGTGCTTGAGCTGGTTTCCAGAATAGCTGGCATGAGACAGTGTGCCAGGAGCATGGAAAGCCCTGTGTTGCAGGTAACTCCCAACCTGACCTTTTGTACTCGGCCAGTTACTAACAGCTGGGAAAGGTCATATCATCAAAGCTTTCTCTCTTTAGTTGAAGAATGCAGCTGCTTTTAACAGTTTACTAGCCAAGCTAGGTGTGTTTGGCTGGCATACTGAATTGTAGGACTGTAGCAGTCATCTCGGCAGTCTTCATGCAGTTGTGGGATTTTCTTTCCCCCTTTGCCTTTGTTTGGGCTGGGTTGTTTGGGGAATGGGAGTTGGTGAGCTCTGCCTCTGCTGGCCTCCCAAGGCTTTCCTGGTGCCTCATGCTATGTGGCATGGCTGCTTTATCTACTCCCAGATGAATATAATATCGGATTGACGGCAGAGGCACAGGAGAGCAGAAGCTCTTTTATTCTTTAAAGGCCATTCATAAAGATAAAGGGCTAAATACTGGTTTACTCAGGCAGGCTTTTTCTGGTGGTATCAAACCCAACCCATTTAAATAATTACATTTCCTCCATATTTCCTTTACATTCCATTTTTTGCAGCACATGGCAGTATTAACTGCCTGCCATTGCAATATATTCCAAATCCAGCAGAGCATCTGAGTCTTCCATCATAGTGCTGATGCTGAGTAGCTGTTGTATTACTACTTAGAAGAGCTCCATGTTGCTGTCATTACCTTATCTATCTGTAGAACATAGGCTTTTGGTTCTTGTTGCAAATAAAAACTAGTGATTCATAGAGCATAAGTATTTCACTTTACTACCAAAGTGTTTCTTCTCCCAATGGAACAGCAGACTGTGTTGGGCAAGCATATGCCAAGATGCAAAGATACTGTAGTACCAGCACCTAGCACTACAAGAGCCCTTGTTACAGAGAAGATCCTTTGTCCTTCAGTGCATTAATGAGGAATTCCTTTCCACTTTCAGCTCTGGTAATGGCAACTATAACACTTGCTCTAGCAGCTGATCTAGCTAAGGGAGCAGTTGTTTTGTGTGTTTCTTGGAGGCTAATGCAGTGCAACTGCTAAATCTTTACAGCTCTCTCATGTTAATGCCAAAAGAGAGAGAGTATTTGATTTTCTTAAAAAAACAAACAAACCGACCACAAACCTTGCTTTTTGTGGCCAGCCCCTCACAAATGCCCTGGACTCTGTTCAGTTCTTTCTATTGAATAATTTCAGCATAAGGCCCTTGTAAAGTTTGCTCTAAAATGGGTTCAGTCCAAACCTTTTGTTTGCTAGTAAAGAACAAGTTATAGACAGTAGATCTTTCTTTCTTGTTTAATATGTATAAGCTCCTTTTACAAGCTCTATCCAAAGAACATTCAGTTAATTACTCAAGGCACCTTGTTATTTGGAGCTACTGCTTGTAGGGGAAGTGAAACTGCTTCTTTTGAGAGTGCAAGCAGTTCTTTGTGAGTGTTTTGTTCCCCACTGTACAGCCCAGCTGAGCACGGCATGTTCCTCTCTCACCAAGGGGATTCCATCACTGTGTCTGATGCTCTTGGTGCTCCAGGAATAACTGACATTAGGCAAACTGTACCTAGGAACAAAATCGAGCAGCATGAGAGGAGAGTTAGGATGGCTGCCAGGGTAAGGGAGCTGAATTCTCTGATTTCCTATCTGGCCAGTCCTTTCCACGCTGGAGCGGAGCTGGGCAGGGATGTGGAGGTGGTACTGGCTGTCACAGGACGCTTGTTTTTTCCAAAGTGGGTCACCAATGTTTCCAGATAAGTGCCGTAAACTGGTGGTGATTCAGATCTTTTTTTTCAGCGTAGCTGCCAGCTGATGGTCAGCCTTTCTCCTTCCAGGAGAGCCTGGCAGTTCCTGAAAGCTATATACCTGCCTGGTATATAGCTTTCCTGTCCCAGTTCTCCCAACCCAGGGGTACACCAGTCGCATTGCACAACTTTAGGGAACAGCCAACAATCCCTCAGCATTAGGTATCTCTGTGCCCATCCTAGGGTGCCCAAGGAGGTGCATGCTGGAGAAACCTGGGCCTGGACAGCAGGTAGAGAGGACCAAACGCAGAGGTGTCATGGGCAGCCTACAGGGGCTTCTGCCCTTTCATTAGTCCTGTTCATAGAATCATAGAATGGTTAGAGTTGGAAGGGACCTTGGAGATCATCTAGTTCCAGCCCCCCTGCCATGGACAGGGACACCTCCCACTAGAGCAGGTTGCTCAAAGCCCCATCCAGCCTGGCCTTGAACACCTCCAGGGGTGGGACATCCACAACTTCTCTGGGCAACCTGTGCCAGTGTCTCACCACCCTCACAGTAAAGAAGTTCTTCCTAATGTCTAATCTAAGATAACCCTCTTTCAGTTTAAAACCTTTATCCCTCATCCTATCAATCCACTTCCTGATAACGAATCCCTTCCTAGCTTTCCTATAGCCCCTTGGGGGACTGGAAGGGGCTCTAAGGTCTCCCTGGAGCCTTCTCTTCTCCAGGCTGCACAACCCCAACTCTCTCAGTCTGTCATCACAGCAGAGGGGCTCCAGCCCTCACATCATTTTCATGAACTCTTCTGGACACGCTCCAACAGCTTCACGTCCTTCTGATGTTCCTGCTCCCCTGCTACAGACCGGGAACCTTCATGCTGCAAGACCACTGTAAGAGCTCCTCAGCCTCCCTCATCCCCTGGAGCCAGGCAGAGTATTTCTTCTTGGTGCAGCCCATGGACTCCAGCCTCCCCCTGCGGCCCTGGCCTGGCTTGGCTGGGATGTTGCCAACCGGGCGCTGCCATGGCCCACAGACATGCAGGTGACTGGCCTGTATGGCCCATGTGCTGCGGGGACATGGGGTGGGAACTTCTTTTCCTCACGTGCCACATTATTATACAAAGCGGAGGCTTAATGTTAATCCCTGTAGAGGTGCCATAGGAGCTGCCTATTAGGACTGTGGCAGGGCAATTAGAGCCAGGTGATTAGGGAGGGAGCACTGCGGCTCCGCTCCTGCCATGAGGGAGCGGGACAGAGGGAAGGATCCCTGGAATGGTTTCCATTCTCAGCTCGGACAAGTGTGGCTCAGTAGCCAGGGCCGGAGCCCGGGGTGCCCCTGAGTAGTGTGACAGGACCCCGCATGCAGCCATGTCCTACAGCCACTAGTCCCTTCCCTCCTCTGGGAGAGGCCCTGTGTTCCTGCCTGGGCCCTGCACCAGACAGAACCACAGCCTCCATGGCCACTGCGAGGTGTCGCCGGTGCTGTGCCCTGGGAGCACAGCAGCTCTTTCACGGCAGAAAGAAGGAAGCATCCGTCGGCAGCCACGGTTGCCTCTCTGTAAATAGCAAACCAAGTGACCTAATTCAGCAAGCAGCAGCTTCTCGGAGGCATCCCTCAGCAGGCTCCATGGCGGGCCCTGCTGCAGCTGACTCATCACTTCCCGCGCAGCAGAGATTGCAGCTTTCAGGCCCCAAGGATTTCACTGCTTCTTTATTAATTTTAAATTGATTAAAATTAATTTTTAAAGTACCAGGAGAGACTTGCCTAAAGAAATGGTTATAAAAAAAAGAAGGAAATAGTCTGTGGGAGTTAACTGTATGCCTAACAATCTCTGGCTCATACTGCTGTGAGCACCCACTGCAGCTTGGAGGAGCCTGATGTCAGCTATTTCATTCTGGTGGATTAGCAAATAGAGGATTAATCCGTCATTATTATAAAAAAGTGAGAATTATAAACTGTCCTTGCTTATACCCAGTGCAGACCCACCAATGTCCTCATCCATGGCAAGATGGTATTACAGGCTTCTGTTCCCAGCTACAAGGCTTTGCCCAGAAGTCAAGATTTCCCAGGGAAGTGGGTTCCTGCAGGAGCATCCTGTTCTCTCCTAGCATTGCCCGGTGGCTGATGAATCTCCTCATATGGTCCAGAGACTCCCTGGGGTAGCCTGGGGGTGTCTGGTACCAGAACAGGCTGTCGGGTCCTCTGCTCAGCCTCCATGTAAAGGTGCCAGAGCAAGTGTAGGCAGTAACAGATGGGTGGAGGATCCGTTTTACCCACTGTCAGAGGACAGATACAGATGAGCTTTTCCCCTGGGCCATTCTCACTTGCTGATCATGCCCCCGCTCTGATCGGCGGAAGCTCGCTTACAGTGTGAAGCAGGAAGATTCCTGTCCCTTGTGATTTCCATCTGCTTGAATGGAACTGCACAAGTCAAGGTTATACAGATATTTAAAGCTTTTCCCTCTGCCTCTCCCCTTTGACAGCACTGGGGAGGTGGGTGCCGTGGACCAGCCAGTCAGCAGCCCAGGGACACCTAAGCCACCTGGGCCAGCACCATCAAGGAACCTTCCATACTTGGTGGACTCCAGGATGTAGGAATCCACTTCTTGGAGGCTACGGAAACTGAGTTGGAGCCCTCTCCACACTGGGAATTCTTCCTGAAGGTTCATCCACAGGACTCCATCCATCTCTCAGCATCCTACCTGCCTGCTGCTTTGGAGGGGGAAAGTGGGCAATACGACTCATCTCTATGGTGCTGCACTGCATAGAAGCAGTGCAGGATTTGGCCCTAACTTGTCAGTAGGCCTAACTTGTCGGTGTTCTCCATTCGAAGGAAGGTCTACCATAGCAGATATAGCTCAGACAGTAGACTAATTGGTAAAACTTTTGGTTTTTAATTGGTGAATAAATACCAACAAATTTAAAAAAAAAAAGGCAGGTGGAAAGCTCTGTGGTACTCCAGAGAAGACAGAGTGGGATGACGAGCAGAGTCAAGGAGCAGAAAATGCAATTCAGCTGGAGATAATGAAGCAGCAGGTTTTGTCAGAACCTTTTATGTCTGTCTAAAAAAAGAGACCTGCTATTTCAGTGAAACTAAAGAATAAAAATATAAAAAACCAGAAAACCTCTGCAAAAACAATTTAACACTCACTATTGATTGAAGTAATGGAGCAAGCAGGTTCTAAGAAGTTGCATAAAAGCATCTTTGGTCTGCTTTAAAAATCACTCTTAAAGATACAGTGATACTACTCATATGCTGTTCACTTAACTGTCTCTTCTCATCTCTAGGTCTCAGAAGCTGAACTGCTCTAAATTCATATGCCAAAGCAGAACCTATTTTTCCCAATTGTGCCCTGCGCTCAGCTATCACTCTTGCCTGCAATGCTGTAGAGCAGATACTGCTGTGGAAGAGCCTGGCTGATGAGAGACACATAGTTCCTGTTCATCTGCTTCGGCATCAAGTAATGTCAACTGGGATGACTGGAGAAGCCCATCTCTTTCCCTCATCCTCTGGTAACAGGTAGGATGGGTACTTTCTTAGGTCTTGATGTCCCACAGTCAGCAGCAGAGCTTTGTCCTAGGTGGGTCACCACTTCTTTGATATGATCTCTTTGGCTTCACGTCATAGATCTATGAAAGATGACAAAGGACTGTTTTATTTTGGACAGCTTGCAGATCTGGGACTGGCTTATGTGGCTTAACATGTTTGGGTTTGTTTTTTTTTTTTGCAACCAAGGTGCTTTCCAAGTTAATAAGATACTAACACATTCCTTCCTGTGCTTCAACAGACTCAGATTTAGTGTTTTATTCAAATTAGGAAATTATTAAGTAGGGTAAGAAGAACACTGGATTACAGAATATTCTTGCTTCATTCATTTTGTCAATTGCAGTTTTAGTTTTAATTATTTATAACACACCATAATGTACCAGTTAATTTACAGTAGCATATTTCTGTACAGTCATGAAATTAGAGACATGAGACTTACTGCAGCATTTGCTGTTTAGTCTTTGCTGGGTAATATACACATTAATTATGTGCATATTATAATGGCTTTAAAGTATATAGAGATTCAGTTGGAGGGTTAAGGTGTTTTAGACTTCTTGTTCTTCAGGTAGTTAAAAATAGTGTCATCTAAGACCTGATCCTAAAGAAGTACATGAAATCAGTGTGACTATTCGTGGAAGGAAAGTTCTGGCAATGTGAAATTCTTTCAGTCTCTGTAGGGCCAGGCCTTAGCCAGCAGACATTAAAGAATATGTTTCAGTGTTTTAAGGGCAATATTCTTGGATAAGGTTATCTCATTCCTATTTCATTCTAGTTAAAAGATACCTAACAACCCTGCCTTCTCTGTCCCGTATGAGCTGCTGCAAACTCTGTTCAAACTCTGCTGCTGTGAATGATGAGCACAGGTGTAAAGGTTGGAGAAATACTGGGGCCTGAAACGTGACTTTGACAAAATAAAATGCTGTCAGATTCACAAGGCACACAGTCTTGAAAATAGAGAAAATATTTTTTCACATTTTTAAAGTTTTATCGCTCAGCTGTGCTATTTGTAGTAGTAGTAGACATAACATTTGCAGAAAGAAATGTGACAGATCCATTCAGCTGGCAATACTAAGTTTTTCTGTACTGATAACACATCTTGCCAACAATTCCTATCCTGTGGTGAAAGTTGTGTGTAGTTACCTAACAAGACAACCGGCTGTCTTCACTCTGCATTTCCATTTTTTCGAGCCAGAGATAAGACATGCCCAGCTATGCCAGGAATTAAAACAACCCAACACGTCCATTCTTGTTTGGTGAAAATGCTGCCCCATATCCTTAGAGCAAAACAATTATATTGTCTGTATTGTCACAGATTCTGCTATTTAGTAGTAATAGCTGTCAAGCATCAAAAAAACCCACAACAAAACAAACAGAAAAAAAAACCCCAAGGATATTCTTCCTGTCAGGCACACTCCCTATTTTGTTTCTTTTAGCTCCAGGCAAACGATACTGCTGCTGAAAGGAGAGTGATTCACCCCCTCCAGCTATACCAGCAGCCTGCCTTCTAGGGTTTGGTTCTCCTAGTCACCCTCTTACAATGCCCTGCTATGAAACATGCCTAATCAGTCCTTTCCTGCAGCAGAGGGCACATCAAGACATTGAGCTGCATTTTCTTTCTCCCAAAGACTTTTCTGGAGGAATGTCTTTTTTCCGTTGAGTCACGCAGCTCCGTCTGGGCTCCGCATGACTGAGGGGTGAGTCGCACCCCACGCTGCCACACAGGAGGTGGTTATGGGGACTGCCAAGAACACTCCTTTTGCCTCCTGAAGGATGAGGGGTCAGGGTGTGAAGCTTTGCCACAAAATCACACCTGGCATTTACACAGTCCTCCTTTGGCAGAGGCCATGCCACACACGTCGCAGGTCATTCCTGACCTCTAGCCTTCCTCTTCCACAAGTCAGCTATGGGTTTTCCAAAAAGTGTGTGACTGAGTAAACCCCCCAGGGTGGGTGGTGGCTTTCCAAATAAACCCCACCTGGAAAGAGCACTTGGTGGAAATGGGCTAGGGTGATAGGATCCTTGGAGAATAATGCAAAGAAGCTGACTTCATCTCATTGTAAAGGGGACGGGAGGGTGGCCTTTGAGATAAACAGCCATCAACAGCTGAGTGGATCATCCAGTGATGTAAATATCTCCCTGAGTTAGGCAGACTGGCATGGCGAGGGGGATTATGTGGCTCAACCAAGCCTGGGGTAAGAAATCTGAACAACTAGCAGAGGAATTTTGAAGAGAGCAATGGGCTTGAGCTGGCATCAACCCACGTAATTTGTGACCAGGGACACCCAGTGTCATGGCGGTGAGTGTATTGTGGGTAACGGGAATCACACTGCTATGGCAACTGAACAGTGTGCTGCAATTGCAATTGCTGCAATTTTATTGTGTTTTCAGCCATCCCCTTATCTCTGAGAACTTAGTGTCCATTATGGACATGACCCTTCCCCAGGAAAACTCTAGAAAGGCATTTGCTTAAGTCCCCACAGAATTAATCTCCAAAGTAAAATTTGGCCCATAGTATTTTATGACACCAACTTGCTCCAGATAGAGCAAAGCTGGATTCCCCTGATTGTCATAATGTGCCATCCAGCATGAGATCTGGTGGGGATGAACATCCCTCGTTGTTGAAGCAGAGTGTGCTCAGACTGGAACACAAAGTTCACAAGCAGAAGGTGAAAATTATTTTTATAGCAGCACTTTTATTTCACACACATCCATCCAGATAAACAGGACTCTGTATTGTTCAGTCGGTAACAGATTCTTTGTGATCTAGTCTTGCTGATTTTTAAAAATTGTTAGCATCAAAACGCTGGTGGACTGTGGTTTCTCATCATTGCTTGTGCACCACAGCTGTTCAGTATTGGGTTAGTAAAAACAAACCATGCCTGAAAAGCTGGTCGCCACGGGGGCCTGTTGTCCTGGCCCCCAGAGCACAGTGCCTGTGCTGCTCATTAGCAGCTCAGTGACTCTCTGGGCTTGTACTAGAGATGCAGGGAGACAGCCAGCACTGACTGTATGGATGGAATAGTAATTTATTACAGTATTGTCCTCTGTGTCCTCCTATTAGGGAGAAAACTGCAACGGTTATTTGTGCAAACGATTCGACACAAACTTAGGCAGGACTTTGTCAATCTGTGCTGGGAGATGTAGATTCCTTTGATGGCAGTTGGTTTTCCACATTTCTTTAAAGAATGTGTGTGTGTATATATATTGCAGAAAGGCAGAAAATACTTGAAAGAATTACTCCTTTTCTTTTCTGCTTCTAATTTGGTTATTAAGGATTTGTTAGAAGGAAACCCAGGCAATGAGGAAAGTAAGGGACTCTCACCAGGAGCAACACCCACATGCAGGTGGGTGTGCCTCTGTGCACCTGAATTCAATTGATGCAAAGAAGCGGAATTTAAAATGCACTAGAGAACAAACCAGGGCCAGCTGGAGGATTTCCTGTAAGAGAAAGGAAAAGCCTGGGGAGGCAGCAGGCAGAAACAGCGAGCTGTGACGCGTTCCTTCTGGCTCTGGGTAGTGTATCTGGAAGGAGGGGAATGGGAATGTCTTGGTTTGGTCATTTGGCGTAGTGAACTCTCCCAGTTAATGTTTCTTTTTCATCTAGCATTCAAATTGTTGGAATGATCTATGTTTTTATATATATTTTAAAATGTATGTGTATATATGGGAGGAGGTTAACTAAGTATTCATTATAAAAAGCCCCAGAGATACTGTACTTCTTTTTCTGAGCACAAAGAGAAGGAACAGAAGATATAGAGAAACCTGTCAAGGTTACTCTGAGCTAAATGACTCACAGCTGTATAAGTTCTGTCAGTACTTGATTTGAGAAATGCTTTTGTTGGTGAGTGATGGTTCCATGCCTTTTGGGTTGTTGCTCTCCACATAGAGTGGGCAGGTGGGTGCTTGCCTGCCTGCAGCATCTCCATCTCCCTCCTGGGCTGGGGCTGCTTCTCAGCAGCCAGCGGAAGAGGTGGGTTTGGGTAAGGATCTGGGAAAACAGGGGTTTGTAGGAGCTGGAGGTGGCTGGGGGTGCTTTCAGCAGGAGTCCCTGCTGCTGGGATGTTGCTGCCAACAGCCATGTGTATGGCCCGGTGCAGCACCTGTCCTGCTTTGTCCCAGCCTTGCCTCGTGCCCCCATGGTGCTGGGCAGGGGGGGAGTTGGGGTGCCCAGCCACAAATTGTGGGGAGCCAGGCCTGAGGCACCAACCCCACTGCTCTACAGCAGTGATGATGGCAGATGGAACTCTGCTCTGTCAGACACCTCCTCATAGGTTTGATTATTCCACAGACTTTCGAAGTTGCTAGGTTTCCAGTATTTCCTTTACCAGGTGCTAACAAAAAAGCTCCTTTAACTAAAAATGCATTTAATTCAGTACTTATCTTGCAGTCTCAATCTTGTCATGCCTCTAATTTTAACGTAGGCTGAGTCATTTTCATCCCACTGCTTTAAAATCAGGCTATGGAGCCTGGTCTTGTTCTGGTATGTTTGGGAAGTAGAACAATTTTTCTCTCTCTTAGTCAGATCTGCCCTGCCAAGCTTCTATCACTCGGTGCTCTTAGATATAAAAATAACATATAGCTGGGAATGATTTGCAGAGCTAGTTTTATTACTGGAAGCAAAGTTGAAATATGAAGGATGCCAGCTTACATTATGCAGATTGATTTATAAAAATAAATTAAATAGAAGTATTAGTCCAAATGAAAAATTGAACTTTGTTTTGACATAGTTCCTTGGGGAAGAATTTGCATTGTGTATGCAGTATGGTAGTTACACAGTACTTGTTTCTCTGTTTGTCTATGGCTGCTCAGTTTCTCTCCTGCCTGCCTGTCAAACCCTCCTTTGAGGCTGTGGTTGTTAAATGTTTTTATGCTTAAGGGACTATATTGTTCCCTATTCTTGTTCCTGAAAATAGCTGATTTGGTTACAACTTAAGACAGGCTTTTGGCATGGAAAATGTAGGTGAAACAGTTGTAGTCTGGCAGTGCTATAAACTACTGGAAACAGTTGTGTTTCAAAGCCTTGACAGTAGGTAGGGCTATTCCAAATGTTGTATCTGTGAGTACATATCCCTCCCCTGCATATATGGGGAGAGGAAACAGAAAATACAAAGGAAACGCCACAGTACACATATGATTGTAGCACATCTAAAATATTGCACTCCTTGGGTCCACAGTTTAGGAAGAAAATGGCAAAACTAGAAAAATACTGAAAATGGGACAAATCCAGCATTGCAGGACTGAACAAGTGTGATCTGTTTATTTACAAATTCTATTTGTGAATCTGAGCTGATGTAATTTTGTTTTTGTAGGTTGGTTCCTTCCTGTGAATTTGAATTGTAAAGCAGTGTCTGATTTTTTGATTTTAAATCTATTTCTCTTTTGCCTTGAGTTCATTTGAACCTCCATCTCGGCAACAACTGAGGTCTTCAGAAAGCGTGGGTTGTAACAGAAGGGAACGTACAGCCATTATACCAGCCTGTGTAGGGCTGTTTAACCCATTGGTATGTAGAAAGTCACAGGGCTGCCCTTGCACCCCAGAACTGGGGATGTTCTGCTTTGCTGTAGGTGCTGCCCTGGCAGGGGGAGGTGGATGGAAGCTGTGAGACGAGCCCTGGGGCTCAGCTGCGTGGCTGTGATGTTCCTGGCTGGCACAAGTTTCACCTGCTAATGTTAAGTGTGGATTTTCACACATGTGAAAGTGAGGACTTGTATTATTTCTGCTACCAAACAGGCATTAAAATATCTGCTCACTCACAAGTATGTGTCAGTTTGCACAACCAAGTAACCTCTGGTTTGCTAGACGGGTCCTGGTGAGGCCAGGAGATAGTCCTTGCTTGCAGGGACAGGCTAGCAATTGTTAGCTGCATTAGTACAAACAACATATCTTTTTAAATGGAAAAAGATAACTTGTTTTTAGTTGGCTTTATCAGTTTATTTTCTAGCTCTGAGTAGTGTCAATCCCAATTTGCTGGTCTGCTGAGTGAAAGTAATGGCAATGGCAAAGAAATCCAAAATGTTATTCAGTAGGGGAAGTTTTTTTGTTTTGTATCTAAATCACTATCCATTACCTGCTTAAAAAGTTGTTTTGTTTGGAAAAATGCTGAAAATATTGTGTATAATTTTATGGTTTTCACAGAACAAAAAAGGACAACAGTAGAAGGGTTATTATTGCCTTATAGAAAGTTGCACCAGGGTTAAAGTTTCTAGTGTAAAGGGAATTCATATTTTGCCTCATTAAGGCTGCTTCTCCATTGCCGAAGACCTTACTATTAATAGAAAGCAAGCTCTACATGTTCACTAAGGAGAATAAAGTGCACCTTGCACCTTTAGGAGGAGCAAAGGCTTCATTGGGCTGCCTTGGTACCAGGGCACTTCCCAAAAACTCTTATTCCGAGATGGTCCCTTCACCAAATCATAATATTATTAAGAATAATATATCCTGCACAAATAAGAATCTTGGTCCCACCAGGAGGACCTGTGAGCTCCCTGCATGCCCATGTGTGCTCTTTGCCTGTTTCAAGCCCAGTCCAAAGTCCAAGGAATTAACTAAGACTCCGCTGACTTTCTGCCAGCTGCTTACCCTGGTGTTCAGCCTGCAAGCGAGGGTCTGCCAGGGTGGACTTCTGGTGGTTATTTGTGTTCCTGGAGGCAGCAGGGTCTCCACCAAAGACCAGGCCTGTTGGACTGGTCGCTGGAGAAATGCAAAGCAGTGGGACAAATGCAAGCAGCTGTGGGAGATGTTTGTGCATTGTCTGTTTGCTTGCTGGCTGAGAGCTGGGCCGGGGTGATGGGTCTCCTCTTGCAGCAGCTGTAGCATCTGGCCATGCCTTTCAGTCGCTTACAAACAGGTGTCAGCCACTGAAACATGCTGTGTCTCATTGCCAGTTCCCTAAAAGCTGCCACCTGCAAAAGCTAGTTTTCTATTTCTATCCACTGTTTTACTTGCTGTTCTTGAAAACCTTGCTCAAATGGATATCCAGCCAGCTAGTCAGACACAAGCTTGCATGTTAACTGAATTTCTTCCCCTAGAGATTACTGCCCTGTTGCATCCCATATTGTGCATGGAGCATTCTTGTGAAATGGGCTGATGGAGCATATAGCAATACTAAGTAGTGTCACTTGTCGGATGCCTTCTAAAGGTGAGGCTGAGTGTTTGTAATACACCGGAGAAGATATGTTAGCCTGAATTCCTCCATGGTTTCAGTACAACAATAGAAAGGGTGCTATCAGAAACACTGCTTCCAATATTGAAGATAAACTTATTATGACAAATGTAGACTAAAATAAAGGAACACTTAAAACTACTGAAAGGCAGACAAAGGTGGATCCTGTAAATAGCGGGTCAGGGCAGGGCTTCAAGTAGATAGTCCCTTTGCACCACCTACTTAACTAGATTTGCCTTCTAGATAATGCCTGACTAGTTTTTGCTGCTTCAGAGTTTGAAAGCTTTTTGAAACTTTGAAATTGAATTGAAATTTTGAAAGCAAATTCACCATTTGCAATGTAACTGGTAAAAATGCAGGCATTAGTTGCAATGAATTGAGTATTTGGTGAGGCAACAATTTTCTCAAGTTGCATTTGGGGTATTTCTGCCTAGATGTATAGCACACATATTTGTGCTAGCAAGTTAAATTCATTAGAGTCTTGAGATCAGATTTCTTTTCTTACCTGTCTCTTCCATTGAGCTTTCTTTAAGATTGCATAACCTTCCTACAGAAAAAAAAGGACTTTTCCCAGGGGATGGCAAAAAAATAATAATACTGTGATGCTTTCTGCTGCCAAGACTCAAACCAGCTAGTTTGCTGGCAGGAACAAGGTTGTGGTGTCTTTTCCTTCCCCTGTTAACCAATGTAGTGGATATTTTTCTTTTCTGCTGTTTTAAGGAGCATTGTCTTTTTGGCTTGTGGCCTGCTGATGATAAGACAGAATGACTATTCCCTCTGACTCCTGCAGCTCTCCATCTGTCTGTGTATACCTTCCTTCTTTGAGAACCTCTGTCCACAGATCCTTCTTCCTGCCCGTTGCCAGCTTCTTGATATGGTGGCTCCACAGTGCAAGGACTCACTGGAGACATCTAGACTGAAGCCACCCATTCTCTGCTCTGTCATCCAAAGGGGAGAGGCTATTCTACTGAAGCCACTGTCTGCTCCTTTCCTGTGTGTCAGCATGGACAGGCAGCTCTGTGGAGTAAGAGGGCTCTGGTCGTGTTTGTGGTCAGCGCTTTTGTGAGCTCTCTTTGTATGGGGTAGCCAAGAGGAGAACAGAGTGTGACTGGATGCTGCTGGTGGCCTCACCTACTAATGAATTCTCAGCTGATTTCTTAAGGAAGCTTTGCAGTCTTTCCACATCCTGAGGCAGTGGGTAGGACTGAAGAAAGGGCTGAAGTCCAAGGAGAAGTAGAGGAGTTCTAGTTCAGCAGAGAATGGGGGCCAAACTCTTGCTTTAAAAAAGAAATTGATTTTTGGTGATGTTGCTTTTGCGTCTTTTACTGTATGAAACTGCTACCCCTGAGGCCAAGACACAAATCTTTGGAGTCAGAAGATTTGTGCTTGGTGTCTCAAATGAAATGATGAGGAAGTGACTATAGCTACAGCGATGCGTTCCTGTTACACTGTGGAAGTGATGAAAGTAAGCCTTTGACCTACTAATAATCACCAGGCGTGCAGAAGCCTGCAGTCATGCCCTCAACAGTGGTGACCTACCCATGGTTCATCTCTAGGGACTGTTGGCTGAGTATTTTTCAAATTCAAAGAAAGTCCTATTGTGGCCAGCCTTCCCACAGGCTAATTTGCAGACACACGTGGCAAACAGGAGGGTTTGCCACTTGGGTTCAGCAATCTACACAGTTTTGTGGAGCCAGACAGGAAGATACTAGGCCAAGTGCTGAAGAGTGAGAAGCTAATGGGTATGATTCAGATGACTAATGCTTACCTTGGATTACAATAAACGATGCATAGTTGAACAGCATGTAACAAAGCCATGCTTCTGCAGAATTTAGTTTTTAACTAAATGAACTGAAAAAGAATTTATGGAAACTCTAAGAAGCTTTTGAGGAATTCATAGACTGGATTAAATGGTCTTCATTGACCATAGAGTATAAATTGGGAAAATGTGAGTTTTCAGCTTTCAGAAGGTTGTGACTTTAACTTTTTTGTGATCAGCTTTTCTAGCTCTGCAATAATGAAATCTACCAATGCAACTGGAATAGCGTTTCTAAAAGATGCATTGTTCTTCTGAGCCTTTATAAAGCCATTTCAGAGCCTTTCATGTGGTACAGATATTAAAAAAAAAGTTGGTGTGAGGAAGTTTGGAGTTGGGGGGGAGCAGAAAATTGGGGAAGGAGGGTAGATATTGTTTTAAATCACTGAAATATGATAAGAAGTCAGGTCCCCTCTGAAGCAAGATTAATAACATCTAGGCAATTCTGATACTGTTCACCTGTTTTCCTCTTTAAATCTGCTGCTGATGGGATTCCATGGCCTTTTCCAGCACTTAGACAGTAATACCTTTGGAAACTCAACCTATGTTGTTTTTCCCCCAAATTAGCCTGATACATCTTGTCCTATACTGGGAAGAAGAAACATGGAATGATCTCTTCTTCAAAAGCATCTCTTAAACCCATCCTTCACTTTATCATTCTAGATTAAACAAGTCGCATTCTCCTGTTTCTCACAGAATTGAAGGACACCTGAGGTTGAGAGAAACTTCTGGAGATCATCTGGTCCAACTCTTCTCTTCAAAGCAGAGATAACTACACCAGGTTATGTAGAGCTCTATCAGATGAGTACCTTCCAGGCATGGAGACTGCATGGCCTCCCTGGTGACCTGTCCCAGTGTTTGACCAGCCCCACAGGAAAAAGACTTTCTCTTCTGCTCAGACAGATGAACAGAAGATGGGCACTGCATTTCAGTTTGTGCCCATCACCTGTTGTTCTGATACTGGTCACCACTGAGAAGAGTCTGTCTCCTGTTTGCTTCCCCATCAGTACCTATATGTGGATAAAATGCCCCCAAGCCTTCTCTTCTCAAGCCTGCATGCTCCTAGCTCTCTCAGCCTTTCCCTTCATGGCATGTGTTTCTATCCCTTCATCATCCTTGTGGCCCTTTGTCAGAATCTCTCCGGTGTGTCCAAGACTCTCTGGTACTAAGTGATGTTTAATATTGCCAAATCCTGAGATTGCACCAGTTGCAGATGCTGTTCTGTCCCCTAGAAAGAGTCATATACTCAAATACAACTCCTTCTTGGTGTTTTATGGGATGTTTTTTCTTGTAGGAAAATGGTCTGTAAGTCACTTCAGTCTCTGCTTTAACTCTTATGTAAACCTTTTTCTGACTGGTGGCTGTGAAATGAAATGTCATGAACTGCAGCTGAGGAATGAAAAATGGGATTTCTTCTCTCTCCAGCACCAGCAGGTTGGTCACTCAATCTCCCTTCATGAATATGGACTTTAAAAGGAGAATTTAATTCCTAGGATTTCCTAAATCCTTTAATCTTCTGTCTCTGAAATCCTAAGAAAAAATTCCCACCTCAGACTGCAGTGGAGAAATTGGAGCCCATTTGATCCATCTTTAGATAGCTGTTTGAGGAACATGAGTTCTCTGAGTTTATTACAGGTTGGGGGGAACTACAGTGTGTGCCTCTCAAGGAGTCTTCTCTAAATGGGAGAAACAGCAAAACTGAAATAAGGCTTGTGTGTGGTGGCCAGAATTGGGTAGTGCAAATCAGAAAGGTTTGAGTCCTAGTCTCAACCTCTCCCTTCCTCATTGATCTTGACCAGGCTTCAGCAAGTGTACTGTGAAATTGTTTTGTTGCAAGGGCCTGGTGGAGTCCCAGATGTGTTCCAGCCTTTTGATGTATTAGACCAGTGGTGGGGCAGGCAACTAGAGAAGAGCGTAGAAAGATGTGAGCTGGCTCAGGTGTGCAGAGGCCATGTTGCATTGCAAGGCATGGGTTTGAGGGGCAGCAGAAAGGTTTAGCAGGATTGGCGGGATGGGATTTACTTAGGGTAGGTTTTTTGGTTTGGGGGTTCTGTGGGGCTTTTTTTCCTAATCTTTTTCTGCCAGCTCTGCAGGCACAGCTAAAGCCTCTGGAGTATCTCCATATAGATAACTTCATGTGCAGGATGCCAGAACACGAGTACGTAGCTCACAAGTTATCCTAAGTTAAGTCTTCATGGAGACAGTGTCTGACAGTGGGGTAAGATGCCTTCTACCCAGCACACGCTGAGGATGTCTCCATGAGGAATTTCTCTGCTGTCAGTTCATGTTGTAGCTGCCTGCATGATGACTTCTTCAGGCAGGCTGGGTCCAAGACCTACACTACATCCCCAATGTGTCCCTGACCTCTGCCAGGAGCAGGGATGCCATCACACATGCCAAGTCCAGTGGCACAAGCAGTTTTCTTTACTTTAATTTTTGTGTAATCTGCAGCTCTGGGGTTTTAAAAATGGTTTTGCTGTCAATGATGAAATACTGCGGTGATGGGACTGTTGTAACTTGCAATTGCTCCTCCACTGGAGTGAGGCTTTGAGAAAGCATGCTGTTTTCTATTTGCTCTACTGATATGGTTAGGGGAAAAAAAAAAAACAACAGTGTAGGAAGTATACAAAGCTCTCTGGAGAACCAGCAGAGGACTTCAAGCTGGGTACGGGTACAGTAATTGCCCCAAGTTCATCTGAGTTGTTTTGTCAGAGAGGGTGCCCAACGGAATGGTCTTTGGTGACTGAGGAAGGGCTGGGAACTGGCTGTTAAAGAGCAGAGAGGGGGAGAGAGTCAATGCCTTGTGTTCCCATGGGATTAATGTGGTAAATGCAGAGCTAACACAAGTGATTATTAGCATTCAAAGGCAGCTGATCTGGTGATTGCAAAAGTGCCATTTTGTGTCCTTGGCCTTCAGGAGGGGCTTATTTTCTTGTCTGTAAGATGGGAATGACAATCCCTGTCCAGAAGCCTCACCATGCCATGTGCTAGCAGTCACAGAGCTGCTGTCGCTGTCTGAAGTGATTTGTCACAATTCCTTTCTTGGGAATAACAGTATTTCTGTTCATCAAAGGTACAGCTAACCTAGATGTAAAGGAGTGAAAACACTAAGTGTGAGATTGTGTGGTGCGCAGAAAGAGGAGGCAGCTTGTCCCAATAAACCATGAGGTGGCATGTTGAGGTGGAGCTGTGAATCTGGTCTGCAGAATGCAATCTAGGATCTGCCTGAGTTTTACCAGTATGTGGTAATCAGACGGGTCGTTTTCTGCTGCCATGGCTGCCAGTATTTTAGAAAAGAGCTTAGGCACAGATGTATGCATCTGATGACAATGGATTCATGAATGTAGTTAAATGACCAAAAAAACCCTCAAACCCAGAACACAGCAGGTTAAGACTCCAATTTCTCCTCTGTGGAGACTCTCATTTATTGCAGTGGAGGCTGAGGCTTGTATTTTAGAGCAGAGCCTGGTGTGCTGTGGGGGATGCCAGTGCAGAGCCTTTTCCTGTGCTCAGCGCTGCCTCCCTGCCTTCCCTGCACCAGGTGCAGCAGAACTTTTTTCTGGTGATTTCTGGGCATTTGCTGCTTGTACTTGCTGATGTGGAAGCAGCAGGAGAGGAAACATGGAGGTTTCTGATGCTTATGGTGTATGTATCCTTTTTCTCCTTGCCTTCTCCTTCTTTCACAAACTGTCTAGTAGCCATTTAACAGTTCAGTGCAACCTCTAGTTTTACAGAGGTTTTACACTTGTATTCCCTTTGACTTTTCCATGCTCTTTCATGCTCCAGTTCAATTTTTTTTTTACTTGCTTGTCTTCTAAAATCCTCTCTTCTTCTGCCTGCCTGCCTGCCTTCTCTACTTTCTCTCCAAGTCCCAGGCTCTGGCATGTGTGTTGCCAGTGACCAGTCAAAATACATGGTACATCTAGCAGAGAAAAGTGAATGTTTCTCACCTTAGTTAGCCCTGGGGGGCAGACACAGCAAAGAAAGAGAATTTCCAAATTTGGTCTGCAGTATATTCTGATACTGAAGCATGGATGTTTTGGAGTAAACCGTGCAGATTGGAGCCGCCTTTTAGGGAGGAATGAAATCCTGCCACAGGGCAGCAACAGAACCAACAGCGCCCTGAGCTCATGCAGAGCTGCATTTTGGCTTTGGGCAGCAGCAGGAACTGGGAGCAAATGGAACTGTAGGAGTCTGTTGCCAGTGTTGGACTCGGGTGGAACAGGCTTGTCTATTTGTGGTGGGTTGCCCTGGCTGGACACCCAGTGCCTGCCAAAGCCACTCTATCACTCGCTGTCTGAGCTGGACAGGAGAGAGAACTAGAACAGTTACTGTCACAGGCAAAACATACTTGACTTGAGGAAAATCAGTTTACTTTATTATCAATCAAATCAGAGTAGAATAATGAGAAAATAAAAACTAAATCTTAAAACACCTTTCTCCCACCACCCCATTCTTCCTGGGCTCAACTTCACTGCCAGTTTCTCTCCCTTCTCCCTCCAAGTGGTACAGCGGGATGGGGAATAGGGTTTCCCATTAGTTCATCATATGTTGTCTCTGCTTCTCCTTCATCCTCAGGAGAGAACTGCCCACATTCTTCCCTTTCTCCAGTGTGAGGTCCCTCCTATGTGAGACACTTTTCCACAAACTTCTCCAGCATGAGTCCTTCCCATGGACTGCAGTTCTTCATGACCCCAGTCATGTGTCCCTTCCATGGAGTGCAGTCCTTCAGGAACAGACTGCTCCAGTGTGGGCCCTCCATGGGGTCACAAGTCATGCCAGCAAATCTGCTCCAGCATGGGCTTCCCATGGGGTCACAGCCTCCTTCAGGTACATCTACCTGCTCCAGGGTGGGGCCCTCCATGGGCTGCAGGTTGATATCTGCTCCACTGTGGACCTCTGTGGGCTGCAGGAGCACAGCCTGTGTTCCATGGCCTTTCCCACAGGCTTCAGAGGAGTCTCTGCTCCGGTGCCTGAAGCATGTCCTCCCCCTCCTCCTTCACTGACCTTGGTGTCTGCAGAGTTGTTGCTGTCACATATTCTCACTCTTCTCTCTGGCAGTGGTTGTGCAGTAACTTTCTCCCCTTCTTAACTATGTTATCTTGGAGGTGCTTCCACCACCGCTGATGGGCTTGGTCTTGGCCAGCAGCAGATTCTTCTTGGAGCCAGCTGGCATTGGCTCTATTGGACACAGGGGAAGCTTCTGGCTGCTTCTTACAGAAGCCAACCCTGTAGCCCCCTAGCTTCCCAAACCTTGCCTTGCAAACGCTATACACAGCCCCCTCTGCTCCTGCAGCTGTGCTAAGGAAAACCCTGCTGAGGACCTGTGTGAACTAAGGGCTTTTCATGTTCCTGCATCCATCTGGTGCTTGCTTCCGGAGGCTGTTCCATGTCTGTAGCTCAGAGGATTGCAGGCTGACAGAGGGTGTGCCGGATGGAGTGACGTGCTGTCTGGCGTGGCCGAGACGGTTTCAGTGAAACTCCTGTTGCTGAGACACTTCAGCTGACATCACCCCGCGCCACAGGCTGGCTGATACGCCGCTTGGCAATGGCTGTGTCAGCACCAGCGGTCCCTGAGCCACTGCCTGGGGCTTGGTGTGACATGGGTTGTGAGTGGGGAATTTCTCTCTGCTGCCGGTAGGTTGCATCCCATGCTGTTACCAGGCGGAGCTTCTTTAAAAAAAAAATCAGTGGCCTACATCACCAGATCCAGCAGCACAGGCTGGGTTTTAACTATGGGAGTATTCTTCTATAATCATCTCCACACCAAGTAGCACTCGGTGTCCTCCTTTCCTTGCACAGGATGAATCTAGTCAGCTATGTCAGAGGTATCTACTTCCACAGCATCCAGACACCTCACAGGCATTAGATTATTGTAACGTTTGCCTCATCAAACACCCAGAGGGACAAAATTTAAGGGGATGCTGTTCCTTTTTTTTAATACTTAACCCAAGTACTAAAAGAGAAATTAAAGCCTTTGTTCCAAACACAGCCCAAATTGCCTTTGAAATCACAAATGTGACTGCACCCAGGTGCACCGCATCATTTCCTTTCTTTTTCACATAGTCTCATTCTTTTCCTCCCTTTCTTCTTAAAGCAAGCAGCCTCTGGGGTGTTTTGCAGTATTCCTGATGTTTAACATGAAGAGGCTGAGAAACTGATGTATGCAACGATTAAGTCACTTTCACAAGGTCATGCGGCGAATCGCTGGCGATGCCAAGAATAGCACCCCAAGTCTCTTGGCTCTCTCTAGCCCACCCTCAACACTACAGCCTGCCTTTTTCCTGGTGAGCATGATCTGATTCATAATGCAGCAGTTCCTGCTGTAAGGCTGGCTACCTCTCCGTGAGCTGTCTCTGCTGCTGCAGAGAAAAGCCATCAGGCTGAGGCAGCAGCAGAGATTGCACATGTCTGTAGCAAAAAGTCTAAACCCCAGAAACGGTGTTTAGCAGCTTATCTTATCTACAGATAAGCTCATAAAATGGACTGACTGGTTAAAAATAGGTTTTTTAAGTTCTTGGCAAACATCTCGAACTTTATATTCTTTGGATTTTTTTCTGCAGAACAAAAATACCATTTCAATGATTCTGATTCACATTGGCTTTTTCTGGTCTTTCTGGAAAAATACCAAATTATTGATGGGTGGTTTTTGCTTTTAATTGTGCTCTTGAGTGCTAAACCTATTCCTGCTATTTGCTTGCAGTATGTTTAGGCTATGTTTAGGCAAATGCAAATGGAAGTGGTTATTCAGTGCCTTTGGCACGCCGAACAGAATGTACTGAGCTCCTGGGGCTTGTTATAAAGCCTCTGCCTCCAGGACTAACAAAGCCTGTGCAGGCAATAGCTAAAATATAAGAACTACCCGAGTTTTACAGAGAGAGTTCAGAGGATCTGGGAAGATAATAATGAACTTGTGCCCTGTTGCTGGTTTTTGTTTTTTTTTTCCCCCTGTGGATTGGTTAAACAAAGTAAGGGCTCCAGCACATGTACTAGCAGCGTAGGAGTGCTGCCTGTGATGCTGGGGCCAGGATGGGTTAACACTGTGGTCTGTGGATCCTTTTGCAGCATGTAGTTTACTGATGGAGTTCTTGCCTGGCTGTATCACCACTCAGCTCAATGTGTTCCTGAATCCATAATGGAGGCTTTCCTTCAAACACCACAATCTTTGGAAGTAAAGCGAAACAGTGCGAAGCTGCTGCCTGCTGCGTGTTCGTTGGCAGCAGCTCAGGATTTTTCAGTTGTTTGCCTTGTTACTTAACCTATTTTAAGCTCTGATGGAATAAGGATGGCATTTGATCACAGTACTGGGCACAACTGTTTGGCGCTTATAACCTGTGTTTTAAACCAGAGGGTTTTTCCGTATATGCTTGTGTCTTCAAATAACTTTAGACTCATGGTTTCAGACTTGAGTGCTCTTTTGCTGGCTGTTGCCTCTTATGAGACAGCTGCTGACTTTCACTCAGATGGGTGGTGTTTACCTGAAAGAGAACCCCACAAAGGAGGGAGTGTAGTGGTGATGGAAGGGGCACAAAGACTGAACAGAGCACTTCCTAGCCTCCATCTGTGATCTGGTTCTTGTGATGGGAGTTAATGATGTCTTTGTATCTCCGTCTTTTTATTGGATTTTCTTTATCAATCTCTACAGGCGTGCCAGTGTCTTCTAGTCTTGGGTTTATTGAGTAGGTGGCACACTATGTAAAGAGTTTAATATCTAGTGCTACAGGATAAAACTCTCCCATAGTGGAAACTATTAGCTGCTAATGCTGGTTCTGTGTTCATCTGTTGCTAGTATGCTGAATGAATGGCCTCCACCTATTGCGTAAAATACTCTTAAAACTGGTGCTCTGCATTTTACCCACAGCACTGAGAGACTTCTGAGAGCAACTTGTCCTGCCAAGCTCAGTCCCTCAGCTTTTCTAGTGGATTAGATGGTTACCAGTGAAGTTTAGTTTTCTGTCATTTGTTTTATTACTCTGCACAGCAAGGCAGAAGGGCTTGTTTCTTCTTGCAAGTGAATGTAGCCAGGAGATGAATGTTTGCCATCTGGGAGGAAAACCAGAACTGGCAGTAACATGACGTCAGAGCTGGAGGAAAGAACAAGGAAGCGCTTGGTTGAGAGGGCCAGAGTGCAGAGAGGAGGAGAGGCAGGTAGTGAGACAGCTGTTGTGGTTGTATCTTCTCTCCTTACATAATAATCAAAGAAACTCAGCAAAGTAAATTACCAAAGCTGCTGCTTTACGCTTGCTTCACAGGTAGTCTTTGGGTGGTAAGGAAAACCATGGGACCTTTTAATGTCTTTATTCCATACAAGTGGTTTTCAAGTCCCACATAGATAACTAACACTCGTAAAACTAAGAAGTATTTACTGTGATTAGAAATTAAATTTCTACTTGTATATTCCTCTGCTTTCCTGTTTCGATGGCCAAGTTTTTATAAAAACTCTGCCTTTTTCTTAATTATATATTTCCAAGCTGCACAGGCACGTACCAGCATTGGGGTAATTGTGCACAATATCCATATACGCACATATTTGATACTTGTGACACCCTGGGACTGGAGTTGGAGACCTGGTCTAATCTCTGAAATCAGAAGCCCAGTTATGGGACTGATGGGTTATTGTGCAAGCTGGTGCTTGATGCGTGACAGAAAATCACATTCTGCATGAAGTAAAATTACAGCTGTTGAAATCTCCGTGCTGTATATAATGTAGGTTAGAAAGAAATCTGGAACAGCTGGTACACTACAGTAAACTATAGCTTGTGCTGTTGGGAGCCTAAGCCACAGCCTGTTACTGCAAATGCTGTTTCCTCCTAGAAAACCTTCACTTGAAGTGGAGAGGCAAGCTATAGCAATTTGGCCAAACACAGGTGTGTAACAC
This sequence comes from Scolopax mira, assembly GCA_004320125.1. Lineage (NCBI taxonomy): Eukaryota > Metazoa > Chordata > Aves > Charadriiformes > Scolopacidae > Scolopax > Scolopax mira. The sequence continues at coordinate 224,657 of BJBW01002647.1, read as the reverse complement.
CACAGAAGCCATGTATGCAGTCGCTGAAGACAATGCTGTTTGTGCCAGCTTTTAATGAGAAATGCAAAGAACTTCTTCATTTGGAAAAAAAAAAAATGCCTAAACTTAGAGTACAGTCAAATAAACCAATAGTTACCAGAAAAAAAGCAAGTTCAAGCCATTTGTGGGAAGGGATATGGCCTTTACTGCTGCCTCCTTAGTATCCCCACTAGCATCCAGGACTGAATGTGCATCATGCACCCAGGAAAAAATGGAATGCCCCATCCCGGGAGGTGTTGGAGGCCACAACAGGCCCCTTGTTCATGGTTGCTCCTCGTGCTTTCATAACCAAGCCTAGAAATGGGCTTGTGCTGCTGGGAAATTGGACTCAGTCAGGCATGATGGTAGGGAGCCACCTTACCAAGGGTCCCTCTCTGTGACCTTGTTGAACAGGCACCTGGGCAAGACGCTGCAGGTGTGCCTGGCCATGGCCCCCTACTCCTGCCCCCTAGTTCCAGAGATAGACTACACATTATATCCTTTTTGTTGTTTTCAGGTTTACGAACCTTTCTGCAGCACGATTTGAAACAGCCAGATTTCAGCTTGGATCAAAGTCCTAGGATTCACTTGTGATTTACATAAGGCTTCTTTAAGGTATTCTTAATTAATATTATGAAGTCATAAACTTTTATTTTGAATGTCTAAAATGCCACAGGAATTTTCTGATGAGGGTACCTTTCAAAAAGTTATTATGCTTCAGTGTTATGCTTTTTGCTTGTAACTTCTGAAATGACCTGTGTCCTTCAAAAACAATTTTTCACAAAGCTTTGAAGGTGTTTTCTAGTATTTCCTGGGGGTGTGCTTGATCCAAGCTCTGCTCTGGTGTGAATGCATGAGAAGCTGAAAAAGAAACTCATTGCTTTCTGCACTTCATGTCCATTTTTCTCTTGTGCCAAGGGCTATGTACTTGGGAGATGTGGTTACCTTTCCTCCTTCTTGCCTCTTTACTCTGCTGTCAGTGGGTTTAGATAGAAAACGGAAGATTTTTGTCTCCCTGAGGCAGGCTGGCTGGCAGCTCCTCTTGGCGCTGTTGCTGGCAGCCTCTGCTGGCCCATGAGCTTCTGGACAGCCTGCCCGTCCTGTAGTCACTGCAGCAGCTGACTGCTGGGTGACCAGCTTCCTTTACTTAGAAGGTTGGGACATCCACAGGCTGTAACACGATAAATAGTAAGCAGCTGAACTCTTTGGAGCATACAAAGAACAACACAGAGAGGGTGGATTTTGTTGCAGTTTGATCTCTCTCCATAGAAAGCAAAAGGAATACCGTGGTTTTCCTTATTTGTGTGGTCCTGATGCGGAGTATTGTGACTTGTAAAGAATGGTTGAAGCAAACAATGTTTGTGCTGGTACAAGGGGTTGAAATGTTTCCTGTCATGGAAAAAATGAACACGTCCATTCTTTTCTGAGACCTGTGAGTACTGTCAGTGCTGCTGCTATTTTAATTTATGAGCCGCTGCCCTGTGTGGTATCCACACCGTTGCCATGCATAGTCAAGTGTTGCTTCCCCAGGAGTGGCATGAAGGGAGTCAGAGGGCATGAGCCCTCCTGGTATTCCCTCTGCCTGTCTCCTGCTTTTCGTGTTTTGCTGTATACTGCACACCACTCAAGCCAAAACAGGGGCAGGAGAGCACAAACTAAAGGTGTCAGCAGAAGAGGAGGGCATAAAGGGACCAAAGATAAGGGATAAGCAGGAGCAGTAGGTAGAGAAGATCAGGACACCATCCTTGATGCCAAAAATCTTTGTGGCCATGGTCAGCACCCTGTGCTGAGGGAAGAGCAGTCCTTCAGAAGTATTCCCTGTCCTTCCTAGCTGGTGGCAAGCCTGGCTGCAGCAGCCTGTAGGGAGAAAGAGCTATTTCTTCCTCCTCATGGGTGGAAGAACCTGGCCCACCCTGAAAAAAGTCATCCTATATGCAACCCCTTGGATCAGCACTTCAGGAATCAAACCTTCTGCTCTGGCAAGTTTGGAGCGATGTTAGTGAAAGACTAGTGATAAACGAGCCTGATGCAGCTCTGAAGCTCTTGTTCCCAATCCCAAACATGATATAAAAGCCTTATTCTACTGATGGATGATGCAGTACTGATAGGTGACATCTCTGTAAGGATGAAATTGTCAGCTAAGTTCTGACTTTGGAAGCCTTACACACATGAAAGACAGCAGTTATGTTTGCTGGAAGTAGCTAGAAGACACAGAACTGTTAGTTTCTTGGCTTCTGATCTGGACAGCTCTGACCAGGAAACACTGAAACATTAAATAGAAGAATTGGTTCTTTTTGAAGTTATTTTTTCTTGCTAGTGTTGCAGGCCAAGAGGACCATATTCTTCTAGAGGGTACAGTGAAAAGCCCTGGGTGTGTTTGCCATTATTATGGGCAATCATTAGCGGGCTTGACTGAAAAGCAGTTTATGTGTGTGCAGCAGGTGTTCCAAGCCCAAACTCAAAGAACAAGATGCTGATCGCTCCTAAGTCTGTTGTTTCCACAGGTGATCTGAAAGGCACAGTTGGAAAGAAATCTCCTTTAGTGAATCTGAGGCACTTGAATCTTTTTTTTTTTCTGTCGAAGAGGGAAGATGGCCTGATTATCACTTCTGTAGTCACCACCCAAACTGCTGGTGCATCATCTTGAGCCAGCAAATACCCCTTGCAGTGGATGTCAGTGGGTACACAACCAGACAGCCAGGAGACTTGTTGGAGTGTTTCCTTTTCCTTCCCTGGGAGTAGATGCTGCTCTTAGGCACCAGGAGCTGATCCTCCCTAGACTGATGGATCCTTAACATCAGCAGAGTTGCTCTGTCTCTACTTGGTTTGCCCCTTACTATCCAGCTTGCTCTGTGAGGACGCAGCCAAAAGCTTTCTACAGCTTTATACCTTTTGAGAGTCTCCTGAAGTACATGGGGCAGGTTACTCTCAGAAGAGTAGTGATTCAGTAGTGAAGCTGGCAGAGCCTGCCTGTACTTTGTATTAGAGCTTGTTCCTCTGTGTGTGCATGCACTCATGCATATCTCCTCTTCAGCACTTTATCTCCCTCTTCTCTTTAGTGCTTTATCTCACTTCTGCTCTTTAGTGCCCATTATCTCTTGTCAGCTATCTGCATTACAGGGTGTAGGACACTATTTAGGAGGAGTGCTGTGAATCAACCTTATCTGTCATCTCCAAGAGAGCTGCGCATGTGCGGGTGATACATGTTTCACCTGAGTGTGCTTTTCCTAGGACAGTATAATATATACATGATCATGCTGCTGGCTGCTGTAGCACATCACATACTTCCCATTTCTGCTTGGGTTGTTTTTTGTAGACAACTGAAGCTAAGTATTCTGGCTGCTGTCTGTCTGCAGTTCCACCATGCTGATTCGCTTTCCTCTATCATTCATTAACAGGTGAATACCTTATGCAAGTGCTATTGATTAGCTTCACAACCACCTGTCTGTAAATCATTTTCCATCTCTGGTTGTGAGTAATATCTGCATGCTTTGTTCATCTTCTGCTTAATGACCCTGACTCTCCTCCTGATTCTCAGCAGCGTGGCTCCACTGCGCACAAGGAAATTGTGCAGTGGTCAGGCTGGAGTGAGTAAGGCAGATTCTGTCCTCCTGTGGTTTATGCTTTTCACAGATACCTGAGGCAACCAGAGAAAGTGGCTGGTGTCCAGGATATGCAAATGCAAGTGTGAAACAAATGAACCAGTTGTCTGATTTTTAGTGAAGTAAGTAAAGCAGTTATACTTGAGCAGGCAGTGTGCTGGGGAAGGGCTTTCCTATGTTCCTGTGGCCACAGGAAACTCATCTGCTAAAATGGAAGCCTGGTGAGCAGAGCCCAATCGGATTTTTGTCCCCAGTGCAGCATTGTTGCTTGTGGACTGCTGCTCTCGGCCTGTGGTTGCAAAAGATGAATAGTTGGCAGGAAGGCAGCAAGAATGTGCTACTTAAACATACATTGCCTAATGGCTGTCTTCCCAGTGCCCAGATGTATGGCTTGCTCTAGGACGCTGGGACCTCCCTCTCTGCTGCGGTAGACACTTCTATTATTAGCTCAGTGGCAGCTTTCCATATGCCAACACTCGTGACTGCAGGACTGTTTAATTTTCACTTCTCTGAAGTATTTAATTTGTCAGCTGTTGGCTTCTGTTCATTAAAGACCAAACCTCAAAGTCCTTACCTAGATTCTTGCTCTGTTAATGCTGAAGCACAGATCCTATCTAATGAACAGACCACTACGCCTACGCAGAACCAGAGGCAGGATAACATCTTAAATCTGGAAAGTAGTCACTACTTGGCTAATCAGTAGAAAACCCCTGTCTTCAGAGATGGGCGTCTAGTCTCCCCTCTTCTGTTAACTTCTCTCCAGAGAAAGGAAAAATCAGTTCTGCTAGAAGCATTGCCTGCTTGCATTTCAGTGCCTGGCAGTGAAGATGTGGTGCGTGGTTACCAGTGCCTGTCTGCAGGTGCTGGCACTTCTCTGGTGGCTCAGGATAGCTGCTGCTGTCAGATAATCACCCAGCAATTCACTGCTGGGGGCCTCTCTTTAATTATTGAATGCCAGAATAGATATATATTGAATTACATTGCTGGCAAATATCATCTCCAGCATCTCATGTAACTCTACAATATTCTCTGTTTTCCTACTTGCATAACATGAAATCTTCTTCAAAGAATCTAAAAAAAAGAACTAAAAATATGTTTTTATATATTCTTTATATAGCAGTACATATTTTAAGAGAAGAATAAGTTGTAGACTGGCTTTGAAGATAGCTTTCCCTGGCAGTCAGTAGCATGTGATTACTCTTGTTTAGTCAAGCCTGCCCTTGGATGTGCAGCAGAATGAAGCAGGATGTGCATTATCAAACCAACCAACCCAAAAAAAAAAAAAAAGTAACCTAATTTTGCTCTCACTTCTCTGAAGTATTTCATTTGTCAGCTGTTGCAAAAGATCTGGCTAATGTGTCCTGAGGAAACTGCAACCTGTAGGCCTGGTCCTGTGCTGTGCAATGCTAGGAAGGCTGCCTGTGTCCCTGCAGGGTCCTACTGGAGTCACTTGCAAAAGCACCCAAAGATTGGGGGGGGGGAGGGGAGGAAGAGAGAAAAATCAGCATTTGCATTTGTAATTTTTCCCAGCTGGCAGAGATGCAAGTAAATGCCAGTGTTCCCCCTCATCCCTCCTCCTCTGTCTTGCTGGTACATACTGATCGCAGGCATTGGATCTACAAGAAGTGGTTGAGAAATTGGCCACAGATCCCTTGACCTCCAGTTCCTGTAGAATCCTCTGGATAACGTCTTCAGTGCTCCCAGACACGAGACAATTTTTATATACATTCTCTCTAAATGTGTCAAGCAAAATGTGTCATTCCTTGCTTTGCAAGAGAAATAAAACATGCCTTCTCATTTCCCAAACTGTGCTGAACTCCCTGTAATCCTGGCAACAGTTTAAAAGAGAGGAAAAATATTACACAATGCTTGACTGGAAGGAAAGGCAATACTGTGGTTAATCAAACATTTTTGTCATTTACAAGTTTTGGAGAATTTTGTGCTGCTGAATGATGTCAGGCAGGCAGCCCTGGAGCCTGAGATCTTTCCTTTGTAACCACCACGATATGTCACATGCAGCAGCCCTAGCAGGTGCTGACAGAATAATTACAGTGCTCGAATTTGTAATACTGCAGGCATTAATGGACTCCTGAAGCTGGTGAAAGGAGAGCTCCATCTACCGTTGTACAAAGAGAAGGCAAAAATAGCTAGAATGGCCTTCCACACACACTGGAAAACCACCGGATACCGTGTATTACCCCCCTTTTTTTTTTTTTTTTTTCTTCCCTTCCCCTCTTTCCTCTTATGGCTTTTAGAACTCTCCACCTCAAATCCAGTTCCCTGCTTTGGGTACTGTGCAGGTATATAGCTGGGGACAGTCCCTACTTAGCCATCCCCAAGCAGGCAAGTCAGACAAAGGATTTGAATGCAGCATGGAAAGCAAGTGACTTTTACATGCACGTGTGGAATCAGGAGCAGAACCAGAAGCTGAACCCAATTTCTAGTCTGTTTCCCTGACAGGAGGGGGTTCATTCTCCAAAATGTGTTGAATGCAGAGATTTCTCAGAGGGCTCAGTCAGTGCTTGCTTTAGAGCTCCAGAAGCAGGGAAAAACTCTAGATAGCATGTGGTTCTGTGGCTTTATCCTTGATTTGCCTCTGGTGTTACTGCATCTTAGATACCAAAGTATTTCTTGTGTCAGTATATGTAGGCATTTATATGAGAATTGAGCCCTGTGCAATACCCGGATTCCTTTGCTACTAAGCTTGGGCATGCAACGAGGGATGTGAGCCCTGAACCGAGTTCTGGATGCAAATTCTGCAAGTAAATTCCATCCTCAATTCTTTCACCTAAAATCTTACTCTCTGCCCTTCTGATTATGCTTTTCATAGTGGTAGTGCAAGTTCAAAACTGAATATTTTTCACTAAGCTTTATCTTTGTAATCGGCTGAATTAAGACCCGCTGTTCAACTTCCAATTGTGCAGTTACTGGCCAGTTTTAATTGCTTCTAAAGGACAATGTGTGCAATTTAGTTCTAAAAACCCCAAAGATTTCAAGATTTACAATACTTGTAAAAAGTGCTAATTTTTCTCTTCAAGTGGTTTGCTGATAGTGAAAACATGTTGCTATTCTGTGCTTGCAGGGAACATTAGAAGTGTCTGCATTCTTAAATGTCCACAAAAAGCTTAACTGATAGTTGTTCTGCACTGATGTCAGGGAGAGTTTGTGCTTCTGTTACTTGACTGACTGTGAGAGCTCATCTCAAGTTATGTGAACAGATGTTTCAGATTTGAGTTCAGCCTGGCAGAAGAGAGAGAACAGTCTAGTTCTCAGCATTTTCTGTCTTTCATAGTATTACCACAACCTCACATCTCTTAGATATTCTCACAGATGCCATATCTTCTGCAGATATTTACAGTCCCTTCTCTGCCTGGCGGGGGGGGGGGGGGGGGGACGANNGGGGGGGGGGGGGGGGGGGGGGGGGGGGGGGAACGACACCCAAACAGGAATGATTTAAATTTTTTTGTTGTTGTTATGTTTAACTGAGTGTTTCTTTTTCATGAAACTGCAATGCGAACTCAGTGGAAGGAAAAGGAAATATTCACTTTTATCCAGCCTAGTACTTCTTGTGTGGCACTGTACTGAGTGAAATGCGTGGGGAGAGGATGTTGAGTGTCTCAAGTCATAGAGGCCAGGACCTGAATGTTGATGCTGGCCTTGGCTATATATATGGGGGTTTTTGTATCTAGGTATGTGTCTGACTGCTTTGGACTGAGACTTTCCATGGATACAGGGCCCATCAAGGACAGCACAAGTCACAGGAAAATATAATTTTGGAAGTTTTTCCTGACTGGTAAATGTGTTACTACCATTGCATTTTCCTTTGTGAAATGACCCAGAGCTGTCTGAGTGCGTTACAAACAGTTGTTATGTGAACTAACTCTGTACTTCTCTATCAATAATCTGTAATTTCAGAGCTTCACACCTGTTTGCTCAAATGCATTTTACTTGTTTATTGTTTTACTGTACAAAGCTGCAACTCTCTCTGTAAAACTGTAACAAACAATTAAGCCCCCCAATAACACAGAAGTCATCCTCTGCTTTCCACATCCTGGTGCGTGTTACACAGCCAAGCAGTCCTGAGCATGGCAGCTCTTATTATGCAGCAAGAGGAGAAACAAAAGAAACATAAAATACTGCTCAGGACACAGCTGTCAACAATTAAACTGTGTGAGGCTTTGCTAGTAGAGGTTATGAAAAAGCCCATGGAAATCTGAAACAGCTTTCAAAAGAAAGCACTGAAAATATGTGCCAGAAACCAAGGAATAGATTGCAGATGGCAAATATATGTCTCCACAGACTGTCAGGGAACAATTTGGTTTGACAAATGGCTGTGATCTACCATGGAGCCGTGCAGAAGATGAACCATCAGACTGCGGAGTGGCATGTACAAAAATAATTAAGCAAGATTAAGCATGCCTGATGCTGATTTTTATGGGAGAATTCATCCCTATATTCAATGTCCAGATCCCAGACTGCTGGGAGATGGAGGACCCTCCGCTCCTGCAAACAATGCTGTTGAATTTTCATACCAGGCTTGTCATCTGTAAACCCTCAGGACGTATTTTAAGAAAGAAGATATAGCGGTGTTCACCCACGAACTGGGGCACAGCAGTAAAATGGTCTGTTAAAGGCTGGAGAGCGATGAGTGGTGGTACTGGAAAGAGGCATCAAAGCCTCCTGGCCCTTGGCATGGTCCCTGCAGGGCTGGAGGAGATCAAGTCTGTCGTAAGTGGTGAATGAAGAGGTAAAATGTCAGGGGAGTGCTTGCAGCAGCTCTGGCCCCAGCACTCTGGTGAACCATGTTGGGTGGCAGCCCCTGTTTTCCTGCAGAAGCAGGCTGGGCAACCACACAGCTTGGCCAGAAATAAACTCACATTGCTTTGGGCTTTGCCACTGCCCCCTGCAGCTGAGCTGCTGACTAAACATGGCCATGAATGTCATCTCAGAACTTGTGAAAACTTGAGGCCTAGAGGAAGCAAAACCGACAGACTGTTCGTGTTCCTGAGGCTGCTGTAGCCAGTGTGTCAGAGCTGTCCCCATCCTTGGAACAACCTTGTCTTGGGAGATCTCTCAGCAGCAACAGAGTGCGGAAGGTGTTAATTGGCCATGTAGGCCTTCGTTTACATGGCAGTGGGATCAGGCTGTAGATGCTATGAAGTCCCTGGAAGTTTGGTTCTGTTGCAGCAGTGTTTGTAGCTTAGTCCCTGAGCTTCCCAGGGCTTTTGCCACTGTGCAAGAGTAGCTCACCCTTTCCTTGGTCAACTGTTTCACAAAACATTTGCTGAAGTATGCTGAATTAATAATTTACTCAACTGTTTAATGCTGCAGACTAAATTTTGCCAATGGTAAGGCAGTCTGTTAATGACAAAAGGTTTGAGTAAGGCTGGAAGTTTCCTGGTCCTTAGACAAGACTCTGGACTTGTCCATGTAGTTGTGCTTGGGGAGAGCATGAGGGCAATGGGAGGTGGGGATCCACAGGGCTGTGGCAAGTAGGACTGAAGTTGCATCTAAAATAGCTGAACTGTGACATTTTCTCCTGACAGAAATGGTAAGAGAGGCCACAGACATTCCATTCTGTGATTCAAAAACTTGCAAATCTTCTTTGATTCACACCTTATAAGTAAAATTAGCCTGTGCCTTGCTGTTGCCAAACCTTTTCAGAGCAAAGATATTTGTACAAAGGAATTTAGCAACAGAAATGGAATTCACTCGTGGATCAGATTACTGTTATTTCTGGCTGGAAGCAGCACCAGAAATACTTGCAGGGATTTCCACTTTGCCTTTGGAAAGATGTTGTGTGTATTGTTGATAGTAAAGGAGCTATTTGGGAGGATAATTCATATACATTAACAGACTGGGAGGGAGATAAGCCTCACGAGGCTGTCACAGCCATGAATACGAGTGTTTAGCTTTGCATTATAACATTCAGTCACTTCTGAAATAGGGATCTTCAGCTGTTGTTGTCAAGAATGTTGTGATGTGGGCTGCAGTTGCTGCTGCTCAGAAGATGTTTCCAGCCCAAAGTCTAAGCTTTCATTCAAAATGCAGCAGTCTATGCTGATTATGCCCCAGTGTCCTAGAGAGATGTGTTAGATGCCTTCCTGTGTGTGGGGACTCTGCATTCATTACTTAATGAAGGCAAATATTTTGATGATGGTTATAGTGGTGATTGTGACACTGGTGGATGTGATGTTACCTGAAAATATGAACTTACCATTCAGCTGGGAGTGTCAGTCAAAAAAAGTCTGGCATTTAAAATACATGCTGGTCACTAGTCTACATTTTTGCAGCTAGCTCTAAGTGAAGCCTCAGCCTACTTGGCGATGCTCCCCTCAGGGGCAGAAACATTGTCTAACCTTGGGCTCAGAGGCCGACAGCCATACAGCAGCTCAACGAGGGGAGCAGGATGCTGGGAGAGTTATGGGCTCTGGCACCATCAGCAGTGAGACACAGTGTTCCCTTCCAGCTGCAGGGATGGAGCAGACATCTCCAACAGCATCAGTTACTTGCATTAGCTGAGGACAGACATAAACTGTAGACTTTTAATAAACAGATCTCTGATTGCTTGTACTACAGACAGACAATTTTTACAATAAAGTCAGAGTCCTCTGATCATAGCCCTAAATGCTGTTAATAAATGTGGGAACAAACAGATGACTATAGTACAATATAGAAGGACATCCTTATTCCTGGCATAAGAATATTAAAAAGTTTTACTTAAGAAAAAGTTAGGCATTTAATGTTGGAAATAGGCCTGGTTATATTACTTCAAAATAATATACTTGATATCTCTGAACGTCAAATGAAGTCTTACTAAGCAACAATGTGTTTTTGAGGCCATTTTGGCTATGTTTCTTCATTCTGCTGGATGGACTGTGCACGAAGAAGTGTATCTCCATGGAGTGAATGTTTTGGTTCTTTGGAAATGCATGTGAAAGGGTTCAGCAACATAGAGACTTGGTGTACCCCTGGGGATGACTGCGTGAGCCTGGGAACATTTTGGGCCTGCAGCAAGTGTAGGGAGGAGGAGGAGAGACGACTGACCAGCTGCAGTGAGCTGGATTACATGGCTGCTCGTCATACCAGGAGCAGCACCAGAGGGACCCAGCCATGCTGGCCTGGCTTTTCAGGCAGGTCCTTACCACAGTCAAGGTGAAGAACAGGAACTGTACAGTGCTCCTTCCCCTCTAAATGTTGCCATGGGCAACATCTGGACCAGAGGGTGCAAATAAAATTACTGGCTATACCAAAAGCAAGCCAGATGTGAGGAAAGAACAGAAGAGGGACTGGCTCGGAAGCTCGATGCTGTCAATGATCAGAGGCTTCAGGTGCAAGTGGAGGTGGGAGCACGCTGTAGCTTTTCCAAATGTACTGCCATGAGGAGATGTATTTATGGATCAGAAACTCCAAACCTTGTATAGAACAATGAACTAAAAATAAAACTGTAGCACACTCGCAGAAATTGCAGGTAAGCACACCACAGGCAGAAGGGTGTACACGGAGTACTTGCATTGAAAGCCTGCAGGAGTCTGTATGTTGCCATATACTTCACAGCAGGTCTTCAACACATTTTCTCTCCCTGAGATAGAAACAGAGCAATTGCTTAGTTCTTCAGTGGTGTGACTTTGCAGCTGTAATGGCAATATGTTAGGAACTACAGGTCTCATTCTGGATCTTAAAGAACAACCCCTCAACTTGTAAATAACCTGTGCAATTAAACAGGGTGCCTTTTCCTCTGCCTAAAATGTGTGACATACTCTAGTGAGGTCGGTAGATTTTGTTGCACACCTTAAAAGGCGATTTGATTTATTTACAGGACATGCTCATAGACCCTGGGCCTGATCTTCTCTCTGACACTTTGAACTGGTGTTTAGCAGGAGATGCTTTTGCTTCCTTAGTTGTTAATATTAGCATCTCCCTGTTTTGCCAGGAGCAGCAGCACAAGCCTGGCATCGCTTCCAGACTTAATTGCATGTAGGACCAAGTGACACCACACAACTGCATCTCACAATCAGGTCCCTGCTGTTCCCTTACCCTGCAGCTGTGGACACCATAATGGTGGCAAGGAAACAGGAAACTTGCTTAGACCTAGGCAAGACTCACTTCTTGAGAAGGAAGTAGTCTTGGCAATAGTATTGATGTAAATCTATGCTCATTGTCTTTCAGCCTATATATTAACTAACTCTTTGTTATCATATGAAGAACTAATTGCAAGACATTGTCCAAGAACTACAGAAATCTGATTTTTTTCATCAATATTCACCTAACTCCAGTGGACCATAGCTGCATCCCAAAAATATTAGTACATAAAAAGGCAGTAACTTCTAGAGCTAGCTGATGAACTAAGTTCTTGCTCGAGACAGAATGTATAGCACTGAGCTAGCTGTCCTGCAGAGCAGAGGACTTGGAGTGGGAATCTCATCTCAGGCTGGGCAGCAGCACAGCTGATGAGGCTCTTCCAGCACATACCTAATGGGTGTGCTCACAGGTCTGCATCCCTTCTCTCTGGCTCTTGAATTTTCATTTTTGAATGGCCTAAGTAAATAAACAAATAGCTTTTCCCATCTCAAACAATGAGGCAAACTCAGCACTAATAACGTCTCTCTTAACTCCAGTTCACAGGAGATTCAGTGTGTAATTGACAGCGTGACATCTCTCCTTCTGTGTCTGTCTTCTCTTTCCTCATCTTCTGTCATTATCCTCTGGGTGGTCTTATTTGCCCGTTTCTAATGGGATATATCTTGTACATATTCCTGCACTAATGATGGTTAATGATGGTTCTCATGCCCCAGCATTGAATATAACATCCCATTTCTGTAAAATGGTGGTGATTTGCAGACACACAATCTCCTTCCAGGTCTGTTCCTACCTCAGTAACTGCTGGGAAGGGTGAGAGCCCTTGCAGAGGTGTCAGATGGGCTCCCTGTGTGTGACGTGTGCCAGCCTACCAGGGCTTTTCCTTGTGGAGCAGGGAGAAACATGAATGGGAGCTGATTTTATGATTATTTCAGTCAAGAAAAAAACAGGGATATGAATTGCTGAACTGTCATCAATTTCAGTGCAGAGCTCAATTAGGCCTCTAATTTTAGTTTTGTGCTAATGATATTGTCAGATCTTTCTGGGAAGCAGGTGATGCAGTTTTAGACATTCCAGCTGCTTGGAGTGGATTGTCTGGTTCCTATAACCTGACACTCTGCAGGAGTATCAGGACAACATTTGGAAGTGCTTTAAAAAGGCCCTGGGTTTTTTACGTTGTTTTTTCGCTGCTGCTCCACCATGACCCACACAGGTATCAGTCCTGGTGAGGCACAGTCTCACCTCATGCAGTGCATGAGCCCAGTCTGCTGAAGGGCTGTTGGCACTGACAAGGGTGGGAATTTCCACTGTGACTCTGCTTCAGGGCATCATATCTGCTTGCAGGTACTTCTGCATGGTTCTTGTCTCTCCTGTGTTACCACACACGGATCTTAAACTAGCATAAAAGTTGTGCCCGGTGGGGTAACCTGGGCCCTCTAGAAAAATCCAGGACATGGTGGGTTTTGGAGTGGGGAGGTTTGTTCTTTTCTGGAAGATACTGAACATGTAGATGGGCGCATGTGGAAGACAAGTGCCCAGCATCCCTGCCAGGAGCACTCAGCACCTCCATCCATCAGAGCCATGAGCTGGGAAACACTTCCAAAAAATGTAGAAGTTTATTTAAACCTAATATTTAATATTAGTGAGCTGGACCCACAGCATAGGTTTTTTAACTTCAAAGACTGATTGCATTGAAATTCTGCTGCCATAGGCCAGCTGAGCTGTATTTGCAGAGAAATGTTACTCTCCAGTGAATCTGCAGGTAGGAACACAGCGTCATGTTAACTGTTAGCACTGGTTTCAGCTCCCCTGTTACGCTGTCAGCCATCTCGGAAGATACACGCACAGGCCAGAAGATGACACAAAGGAAACCAAACTTTCTGAAACTTCAGAAATCTCTGCTGGCTTGTGCTGTTTCTGAGATACGTCCAAGATGGTGGTCATGTCCTTATAGGTCCTCTGGAAGGTCTGATGGCTTTGTTTCCAGAAGAAAAGCCTATCTGACCGTTATTTGTGCTGGACTGAACTTCAAACAAAATTGCTGCTAGAAACTGACAGCAGACTATGTATGACAGCTAGTGGTATGTAACACAGCCCTGTCAGCGAATGGATAATCCTCCATCTTTAAATATACTTTCTATTTATGTTGGCAGTGTACAGACTTCTAGGGATTTTACCAGTTATCCCAGACATAACACTTCAAAAGGACCACTGAGGAAACATCTATGCAAATCTCTTCTATTTCAAGACTTCTTAACTAAATAATGTGAGTGGGCAAATATGTTGCAGCTTGTTAGGGCTTAAAGTAGAAAAATGTTCAAAAGTATAAGGAAAATATTTGGAGAGTGTTTTGTTACTATCACACAGTCCTGGAAATTGTACCAACTGAGGTGACGTACTAGTTGATCTTGCAGCTTAATTTTCCCTGGTTAATTTATTTCTGTTTATCAGAATTCCAAGGTACCAAATCAAACCCCTTCCTAATGTTTCTCTTGAACCAACAGCCCGTGCCTGCTCCTGCACAGTTCCTGTTCATGGAGCTGTTGCTGGCCTTGGGACACCTGCTCAGGAGCTGGGGGAGACCCTGAGCTCCACTGCTGCTCGGGGAGCTGCCGAAAGCAGCCCCTTGAGTGCAGTCCCCGTGCAGCAAGAGAGCAGGACCCGATGAGCCCCACCGAGGGCAGGATTTTCCATCTGCTGAACAATGGTATGCTGAGCTCTGCAGCCTTGGCTTGCTAAATATACTGCACGTTGGAAGTGACCCGGTGGGATCACTATTCATCGTTGGCCCTGCCTGTGTTAACAGGATTTTTTTTCTAATACAGCTGCACTGTGAACTTGATTCATGCTAGCAGGGTGCTAAGAAGGTAACTCGCTCACTGCAGGCAAATTTCTTGCATTGTTGAGATCCATAGGACTGCTGATTTCCTTTCTTGGGTATAGATCAGCCTATTGTAACAGAAGCCCTTGTGCAGCACAGGGGACCCTCCACTCAGCCGCAGTCAAGTCATCCCATCAGTTGAGTAGCCCCAAGTGTGTTCTGACAGGGTTTGCAAAGGTTCACAGAGGGCTACACCAATGCCGTTGTAATCACACATTCCTTGAATGTGGCCTCAAGTTCTTCTGGTTCTGGCGCTGCTACCCAAACATGCTGGAGAACCGCATCTGTGCAAACACCGGCAGTGGAGTGTCGGGTTTCCTCCTCTTCCTCACAGTTGTTTGCAAAAAGCAGCTAATGGTGTTAGTGGAATCAGATGTTTTGTGAGTTTGGGGAAAGAGAGACCTGGTATTATACCCTCTCGGTTCTGTAACTGTGTGTTGCACTGTTTAGATTTTCTGTTGTTTGTGTTCTAAAGAAATCACCTTGAAAGGAAATTACAGATGAATGAAATCAGGTGTCTGTCTGATGAGGCATTTATATAATTTCCATTTGTTTTCATCTCAAAATCAAAGAATTTTTTTTTTTGGGGAATGGAACTCCAAACAAGAGTCAGGAATGTCTTCTTTATTTAAGTGAAACATTTTGACATTCCCGGACTCAATAGTGTTCATTTTGTTGAACCAGCTTCAAAGTCAATTTCCACTTGAAGTCTTTCCCCTCTCAAAATGCATTTTTCAGCTAATACCACAGGAACCTAAATCTCTCCACGTGTCGGGCTCCCCAGGGAGAGGTCAGCAGCTCCCAGGGTGCGTTGAGCAGATTGGCCATCAGGACATCTGCCTTGCGTTAGGGGAAACATGATCTTCCTGGAGGCTCTGCAGCTCTAACGCGGCCTACGAGCAAGGAGATGGAGTGTAACGTTTGCTTGAACTGACGCATAACAGAGCATTTTAGAATAAAGAAAAAAATATACAGTGAAATATGTTGCTTCCATTTCCTCAGCAAAAAAGATGAGCCTTTTCAGAAAAAAAACCCCCCACACCGATTTGTAGAAACTGTTGAGGGTGCGGGGTCACTCAGTAGCAGCAGGGTAGACTGCTGTTAACCCTACCAGAAAGTTACAGTGCAGATTTCTGTGGGCTTTAACATCTGAATCCATGGATCTGACCTCCTCTTACGCTGACTGGTGCAATCACCCCAGGCCTGGCTGGAGTTAATTGAATTAAATGGGAAGCTTGCCAGAGACTCCAGTTATCTTGGTTCAGTCATTAGCACAAAAGCAGTGCACGGATTAACTGTTGTTTGCTGTCTCAGGTGTTAGTGGTGATACCAGCTAACAAGTAAAGGTCTCATCAGAAGCAGTACATTCTGGAAGAGACAGCAACCTTTCTGACTGATAACATATGTATCAATTTTTTAAAATGCAAGTATTGCTCATTGGAATAATTTTATTTTATTCCTCACTTTGAATAGTTTAATGTATTTCACATGTTCTCTCTTTTCAGTTGGCAGCCTGCTCTTGCATTTTATGGGGTTTTCCAAACCGATGAGGCAGATTTACTCATCTTTCTGACTGACAGCATTTCTGAAAGACACACTTTCCAACCCTTTGTGGCTGGCTTCACCGGGCCCCTTGGAGAGTGGTGAGCGATGCGGGTGGTGAGTGATACAGCTGCCAGGCTGAGTCAGTGGTTGGGACCGTTCCTTGCTGTCTTGTGAACTTTGCAGGGAGGAGAGGAAGGAGGTGGGATTTTTGATTCTGAGAGATACTGCTTTGACAAGTAAAGAACAACAGATTTAACTATTTCCTGCCAATTTTAGCTAGTGCATGAAAAGTGGGGTTTTGCTGTTTTGTGTTCTAGATGAGAAATTCTGGTCCTGAATGTCTGTACAATTACTGAAGAAGAAATGGGAAAAGCAACATCCTTGAGGGCCCCAAGAGATCCTCTAGCAAATCGAGGCAGACTTAACATTCTTTAATTACTTCTTAAACAAGGTGAGAAAAATCCAAACTTATTTCTTCTGCTCCCCAGCATTTCAGACTTTGGTTCTGTTTTATAAATAAGCAAATCAGGAAATAATAATTTTTTTTAAAAAAGCAAATTTGTGAAGGATCCCTTTGTGAAAGGCTTTTTGCCTTGCACAGAGAAATCTGTCCTGAAGGTCTGCAGGGTCCCAGAGACAGAGCCAGCCATGGTACCTGCAGCATTGTCTGCATTCTACCCCCGCAGCAGCACCTGCATCCCACCCACAGCAGTACCCACTCTCTGCATCCCACCTGGAAGTGAAGCACATCTGTGTTCTTGGGCTAGGGAGTGCTAATTAATGAGCAGAACCAATGACAACAGTACTGCATGAACTGCTGAACTCAAATGTTTCCCCGTCCAGGGTTTATGGGGGCGGTGATCACAGCTGGGCCGTAAGCATAGGCTTGGGAAGTGCTTCAGAAACAGACCAGCCATCCCCACAGCTGGAGCAGTTTTTAGTCCTGCTGGATGTACTCCATAAAGTCTCTTTGGGTGAGTCTGAACCCTGTGTATTTTTGATAGTGAAGTCCTGCCAGGAGACAGAGAAGCTTTGGTTCCCATGCGCCAAAGCTTGGTCCGTGCTGGGCTTGACCTGGGTGAGAATAGCCAGGGGTGGTTCCACATCAAACCCTTGACCTAGGTTTCCTAATGGATTCAGTTCTCCATAAACCACTTATTAAAAGACACTACTCTGTGCAACAGGCTTTGCAGTTACGCTGTGAGTCCATGATTTGCAGTAACAACCTCAGTGCATTCTGAATGTTGTGAAAGGCCCTTTGCTTTAGGGAGTCATTTTAAACTCTTTTTGAGAGGCCTTAAAGATTTCTGAACTTTCAAACTAAATTCTTGTGATTGAATATTTATTGTTGAACTCATCATGAAATATAGAACAAAGCCTAAATCCAGGGATGCTCTTGACTTTAGCAGTAAGCACAGACAGGATTTTTAATATATACTGTATTTTAGTGGTGAATGCTTAAAATTCTTCTTGTGTTTTGCATCCTCAGCTCTCTCTTTCTCTACTGTGGTTAGCCCTAGATTCCACATTGGAATGAGAACATGCAGAGATCTAAGACTTATGATAAGCTTAGCCTAGACTGGTCTGATACATGTTTTGTAGGAAAGTATAGATATTTTCTGGCAATGCCATGGAGTTTTTTCTCTTTTGCCCTTTAACGTGCACTTCTGTCTGCATGTTAAAAACACTGTAAACACACAACAGCCAGTGAAATAAATCTAGCAAATGTAGCAGACAAACCTGTTGCTGGTACTACTCAATGTCACACTGCTCTGCGAAGCCATCAGCCCGGCGTGCAGCGTCCTGCGGCAGGCTGCCAGTGAGGTCAGGAGCTGTGGTCGCAGCAGCAATGCTCTGACATGTCAGGATGGGTTACACCATCCTGTGAGCCCCAGAGGCAAAGCTGCCCCAGGGCATGAGCCCTTCTTCTTGGGTTCCTTCCACATGGGATCAATGCACCAGATTGAGTCTGCACAAAAAAGCTTGTGAGAGTCTGAACGCGGGTCCCAGCCCCGCAGGGAGATCCTGCCCCACAGGGAGGTGGCAGATGGGCTTTGTTTTTGTGGGAGCCTTTTTGTTACTGAGTGCAGACACTGTAGACCAAGCCAGCCTGTTTGGTCACAGTCTCCATTATGGACTTTTCATTCGTGCTTGCAAGACTTTAACAGGACTTGACCCTCACCTAGTTAGAGCCTGTCTGTCCAAGACCATGAGTTTCAGTCCATTGTGTCATTGGAAAATTGTTCATTCTCATGGATAAGTCAGAATTAATGTTGTGTGGCAGAGGGAATAGGGTTCAGAACAGGGTCAGTGTGGTGCTGACTGACAGCCTAAGGCTACGGGCCTTGACCTGGAGTCCAGCCTGCCAGGGCTACCACAGTTTCCAAGGCACAGTTATTAATTTCTTATATAGTCTGGAGTATTATCAAGAAATATAAATATACAGGACTTAGGCAAATCAAAAAATCCACCAAATGCCTCTTGTACTGTTTGACAAAATCATGTAGATGTTTCTTTCATGTAAAATATCCTTGGTGTTTTGCTGATTCCAAAGAGAAATGCATTCGAAGCGGTAACCGCAATAAACAGAAAATAGAATTATAACTGCTTACTGAAGGAAAAAACACACTGTAATGGTATAAGGGCAGAGCTGGTTACAAAATATAGTCTTCATTAGAGTCAAAATGCGACAGATGTGAAACATTATGCCAGTATTTCCTCAAGGGTACCACTTAAGTAGTTCTTTGCTTACAGAAATGTATCACAGAAGGTTTGTATCAAAGTAATGTTAGCCTAAGTTATTTGTGTAAGAGGCGATAACCATCTCTTTTTGGAATTTCATAGATAGGCTTATCAGATACAGATATGAGAAATATGGCACAGAAGTAATGAGAGCCTTCAAAAGATGCTCTTTGTCCCCAGTCCTTTCTCTGGAGAACATAATGTCCTGAGAGGACACTGAAACAACAGTTGTCTGTATTAAGTGAAAAAGCAGTTATGTTCAAATTACAGTATTAAAGAAGGTGCACAGCTCACCGTGGTGTGCCTTGTGACCAGCACATTACAATGGGTAATGAACCAAGATCCAAAGGCTCCAAGTTGAGGTTAAGGTGCTTTCCAGCTGGACTTGAGCACTGCCATGCTACTGGACACTGTAGTGTCGGAGCAGCCTTTGGCTGCAGGACTGTGCTGTGCATGAGCCCCTCGGTCTCGCTGTCGTGACTCTGTATCTGGGTTTCTTTTACATTAAAGCTACAACACAAGTGAACAAATGCCTGCATCTCCTCCTCAAGTGGCAAGCAAATGTAGCTGGTGTCTTGGACACTGTCCAGGAGGAGGGTGATGGCTGCAGGGTCACAAAGGGCTGGCGGTACAGGACCATGGGAACCATGAAGCCCTGGGTCCCCATAACCTCTCTGCTCCCTCTCCTGAACTGGGTATGTTGTGGATTCTCCTGGTCCTTGGGGCCCATATGGGGCTCCAGAACTCTGCTCTCGGCTCTGCTTTCCTCTGCACCTGAGGCAAGAAACCAAAGTGGGACCTGGGGGGAATTCAGGAGTGAAAGGAAGTTAAAGAAAATGTTCCTCCAGCTCACCCTTTGAGCAGGTGTAAACAACAAAAGGGGCAAGTAAAGCATGCTGCATTGCACCAGGTCCATTTTCAGATGAATGCTAGCCATAACTCCAACTTTGGAGTCCTCAACACAGGAAGGACGTGGATCTGTTGGAACAGGTCTAGCAGAGGGCCACAAAGATGATCAGAGGGATGGAGCACCTTCCTTATGAAGACAGGCTGAGAGAGCTGGGGTTGCTCAGTCTTGAGAAGAGAAGGCTCCAGGGAGACCTTATAACAGCTTTTCAATATCTGAAGGAGCCTAGAGGAGAGCTGGAGAGGGACTCTGTCAGGAAGTGTAGTGA
Organism: Scolopax mira; assembly: GCA_004320125.1. Taxonomy (NCBI): domain Eukaryota; kingdom Metazoa; phylum Chordata; class Aves; order Charadriiformes; family Scolopacidae; genus Scolopax; species Scolopax mira. The sequence goes on along the minus strand of BJBW01002647.1, from coordinate 204,615 downwards.
CAGGATAAGGGGCAATGGTTTTAAATTGGAAGAGGGGAGATTTAGATTAGATGCTAGAAAGAAATTCTTCACAGTGAGGGTGGTGAGGCACTGGAACAAGTTACCCAGGGAACTCGTGGAAGCCCCTGGGGGTGTTCACGGCCAGGCTGGATGGGGCTTTGAGCAACCTGGTCTGGTGGGAGGTGTCCCTGCCCCTGCCAGGGGGGTTGGAACTAGATGGTCTTTAAGGTCCCTTCCAATCCAAACTGTTCTATGATTTTGTGATTCATAAAAATGAGTATTATTTGAAGAACTGTGCGAAGCTGAACTGGTTAACTGAAGACATCTTGCAAATTGATTTCACTAAGCTGGTTCAAAATCTTCATCAAATCATGCCCTGAGTTAATATGGAGCTGTCTCAAGAATATTAGATTATGCTCACTGAGAATAACTTTAAGCTAAAGTCATTACCTGATCCAAGTACATCTATGCTAGGCTTTATGCCAATTGAATAGTTAATTTTAGTTTAAGAACCAATGATTGGTACAACCTGTGGCCAAAGGCTCTGATGTGCCTGTGGGCAGAGAGAGATGTTACGATTTCCTTTAATGAAGTCTGATGATTTCCATCAATGAATCTGAGATACAAAAAAAGCCACTGAAGAACTCTCCAGAACAGCGACCTCTCACACAAATAGCATTCCAAAAATTCCCCTTGGATTTTCTGTCCCAAAGGGTTCCAGCTTTTCCTAGTTATGCTGTTTTGTTTTAATAATGTCCTGTGACATCTATGTGTTTTAACATTGAAAATGTCAGCTGGGTTAAAACACCTGCTTTTATTTCTAAGCGAGAAGGCAGGACTGGATTTCGGAGACATAAAAAGGCCCTCAGAAACTGATAAAGCTGTGTTGGAGGTAAAGGAGAAACTGCAATGTCTTGGAGATACCATAGAAGGGTGCCCATAACTTTCCAAAACTTGGTGTGTTTGCATTTGTCCCACTGTCACAAATCTAGGCTACGAGGAGAGCTGAAGCGTGTCTGCAGGGGAATTTTGGGAGAGAAAGGCTTATATCAGGCATTCAGCCTGCACAGTAGTTAAACTGTAACAGTAAAGGAGTTAGGAAAAGCTGAAGTTTAGTAGCCGTTTCCTTTTAGCAGACCTGTATCTTCAGGTTAAGCCACTGCTTTGGCATCCAAAAGCAAGCTTTCCAGCAAACTTAGGTAGCATGGATAACCTTTCTGCATCTGCTTCCTTATACAAAACACAACAAACTTCCCCTCTCCTAAGCAGACTTGTTTGGTTCTAGAACTGCCTCTTAGGGTTCAAAAATCTTGCCTGGCACCATAAAGACCTGGCCTCAGTTCAGGTCTGCAAGTGCTGCTGCAGTGCAAGTAACAGCAGGAACATCCAGCTGTGCTGGCAGCACGACACTCGCCAACACAGAGGGCAAAGGGAGGACATTTACCTGACTTCAGAGCCTGATTGTGAGTGTTTCAAAGAAGAACATTCTTAGAAGCCAAGGAGAAACCTCACGCTCCAAAAGCATCTATAAATATGTAATAACCAAATTATTTCTTCTTTTTAAATTTTAATGCAAAAGTGCACAAATTTTGTACATTAATGCAAACACATTAAAAGTGCTGGACTGAAAGTACCAATTCTATTAGTCTTTAAAATAGAAATGTGCTGGGTTTTCTTTGAATTTATATTCCAGGTCTTTTCTGAATTCTATAGATGTTTCCCATAAAAGGGCTTTGTTTCAGCTGTAGTGCCTGGTTTTACCTGAGAGTGCAATGCAGGAGATGGTTAGGTATGTCATCATACTCAGTTGGCCTTCTTAGCAAATTCTTTTCTAAAAAGAGGTGTCAGATTGTTCAGCGAGCTGAAGTAATCCAGTTGGCAGGAGAGTGACTTAATTTAATAAGCAGAATTTTCAAAACACTGTGGTTCTTTGTTTAACAGCCAGATTCTACAAAATTCGCTCCAGCTCTAAAATAATTTCCCTCCCCACCCTCTCCATACTATCCCCCTTCCATCCTGCATCTCATTCCCTCTCCTCGATGCCTTGTTTTGCCTGGGACCGATCTGCCCTGGAGTCATTCTGTATGTCCCCTGGGTCCCCTGTGCCACCTGCTCAGCCCAGAGTCAGGTCAAGGCACCTGCACTCTCAATGTGAGCTCAGGCAGCTGAAAAGGCATCTCACTGGTCCTCCTGTCCTGCTCTGCCTGCCCTGTGCAGTAATTCACTTTGCTCTGAAGGGAGTGCCAGGTGTCTAAAATAAATCCTCAGTGGGAATGTGTGACTCGTGGAGGCAGATGACAGAGCTCCATCTAAATCTATCTATAGATGGGGCTGGGCAGGGAGGACCCACGTCCCTTCAGCGCTGGGGAGGAAGAGCTCACACCCACATCCACCCTGATGGATTTTACGTGGGGGATGTTTTGTAAAGGGTTGAGTTCAATTACCACAAGCAAGGAGCACACTTTGACCTGTTGTTGCTGTCACACTGTGAACACAGATGACCAGGAAACCCAGTGGAAGTTAAAAATACTCAGGACCTGAAAACACCTTTGCAAGGAAAGAGAAACTCTCTGTGTTGCAGTCCTAAGCCTGCTATATTGCTGCTCCTCGTTCCCAAGAAAATGCCTTGTTCTCTTATCTTTTTCTTGTTTTTTTCTTGTCTATTGAGAAGGATGAGAACATGGTTTACCCACCTGCTGCTGCTGGTAGTTACTGGTAGGGATAGGGTGGGTCCGCCACTGCTCAGAGATGCTTCTTAACCTTTCTTCTCTTTTTTTTTTCTTGTTCTTTTGTGTTTGTTTGTTTGTGCACTGGCCAGGTTTGAGTTTGTGCATTTCATCTCAGCAGTAGCCCTGGAGCTTTTTTCCAAAGATATTTCTTCCCTTCTCCTTGTCCATGCTCCTTTTCATACCTCTCCTACTTTGAGAAAAGCATCACAGTTGGTTAGTGGATTCCTCTTTAGTGGGGAATATCACTTTGATTTGTATGACTTGAAACCATGCAAAGTTTGCTCCAAAGCATGTCCTGCAGGGAAAAGGCTCTGAGACTATTGATCACAGCTGGCACAGCTTGAATCTTCTGGGCATTTTCCCTCCACAGTGCTCTGCTGGCTTTCCCTTCCTGCAGTGTGTGTCCAGCAGCAAGAGCTGGAAAGATGAGTGATGGTGAGAGAAGGTAGAGAACTACCATTCCATCCTGGGCATCCCCTCTGGGCAGGCAGCTCCCTGGGGCAGCAGCCACCTGTTCCAGGTCTTCAGTGCAAACCTGCCTGCAAGCTGCTGTTGGAGGAGCATCCCAGGATGGCACTGGGGAAGATTGGGGAACAACAGAGACTCCTGTGCTGTCTGGGAAGGGTGATGGCTCTGGGACCATGGCTGATGGAGGACGGAGGTATGCAGCAAGTATTGCTCCTGGCTCTGACTCCTGTTTTTCCTTCTTTTCTACTACCTCCGTTTGATTTATCAATTGCTTTTCCATTGCTGGTTGGAGTAATAGTCTGCATTATTAAATAGAAAGCAAACTACAGGTTCCCATTAATTCTTCTGGGGAAAGAACGGCCTGCCTTCTTCAAGCATCCAGACCTGCTGCAGAATATGTGAGGTTAAAATAGAAAACAGAGTACTAAAACAAAGAGGGAGTAAAGAGATTAGCACAGGGGACTTGGTGGCCTAAATATAGACAGTTCTGCCCCTCTCCAGTGACTTACAGTAACAGAGAATATTCTGCAGGCAGCACAAATTGGCCAATACCCAAAATATAGCACAGATATGTGACAGTAGGGATTGCAGCCATAAAACGTAGCATTCTCTTTGGCACAGCTGTCATATTATACTAAGCCAGTTACTTCCCTTTAATCCTAATTAATACTCTCTCTTTCCACTCTGAGCCAGGTTCTTTGGTCAGCAGTAATTCCAGGGGGTCTGCTGCTGCTTTCCCCACAGGAGCCTGCTGTCTTCAGGCAGCCTGTTCCTTTGTGCTCCTTCCATGAAGGAACCACTGAAATCATGAATGAAACGTTAATGTTATTAGAGAGAACTCCTGGCATCCACCCCAGCAGAAGAAATCAACGTATCATTCATTAAAGATATCCATACTTAAACAGGGAATACATGCTTGGGGATGGTGGTAGTTCAGGGTTGCCACGAGGGAGAGGGAGAGGGAGGGGGAGGCTCACCTCTGCTCAATACAGACTCCTGCCCTGCCTGCCCAAAAGATCCCAGCCCCTGAGTTGCCCCAAGCAGCCTGGAGCAGCCTGGGAGAGACGCCACCCGACCTCTTCCAGCTTGGGCTGCTTTTTGACCCCAAAGCACTAAGTAATGTGCAAAATAAATATATTTTTGGAAGGGAGGGATACAGGCTGAGATCTAGTATCTAGATGCCATGGTCTTTTAGGTAGCACTGATAAAATAGTATTTTATTCCCTGCATTTTTCAAATTGTGTGATTTAACACAGTTTGCAAATACACACAGTAACCGAGTTATTAAGTGTAGCTGATTTTAAAGGAAAACGTGTCTTTAACAAATGCTATGTATATGTTATATAAATATCACTAATGTTATACCATATATTTTGTAGTTTTAGGTTGCTATTAACGGGGACAAACAACATGTTTGTAGTCTGAGAATACTGAAATGGTTTGATCTCTATTTTTTTTCTAATTATAGAATTTCATGTTTACTCAAAATAAATCTCCGTGTGCACGTTATGAAATATTTCATTCCAAACACAAGTACAAGATAAATGCAGTTGGAGCAGATCTTGACTTGCATCAAGAAATCAAAGCAGGCTCAAAAGGAAGGGAGTACTGTGTGTCAAACAGCAGTTCTTTAAACATGCCGAAAGGGCTGATTAAAAGATGTTGTGTTTTTGCTTCAATAGAGAAAACTGTTCATGTGTGCATATGATGGGCAGTTATAATATTAGAAATAATTAGAATTAACATACTTTTTCTTATTTCTTAAAGAATGTGTGCTTCTGTGGAATGGTACCAGTGCAGGATGATGCTGTGAGTGACACTTAGTGGTGTGTGGTGCTCGGTGGGGTGATGTCTTCTGCCCACAGCTTGTAGCCCTACCCAAGCTGGGCAGGGACCACAGCTGGCAGGTGTGCTGCATCACATGTTATTGTCACTTGGGACACCCCATCTCCCATAAACCAGTTCATCTAGGGCTCTCCATCCCACAAAACCACCCTGAAAACGTCCTGTTCTGATTCCAGCTCTCTCACCTCTAGCCCCTTTATGAAGACCAGTGGTTCCAACTCATCCACCATCTATTTTGGCTCCTGAGGATCTTCCCAGCCCATGCAAAGTGCACAGCTTTGTGGTTGGTAAGTTTTGTGCAGCAACAATGTGTCTTACTGGGTCTATCGTGTGGGGCAAGATGGGTTCACCGTGTGTTGGTAGCTATGGCATCATGCATATTTTTTGTCTATGAAAGGTACCTAATTAAGTCATGTTCCTTCAATGTCTCAAGTGGGGTTTCTCAGCAGTTGTTTTTGAGGTTTGCAGCACGTGCCCAGGGAGCAGCTTAGCCCCGAGTGCCACCAAGCAGCCTGGCTGATGTCTGCATGTGAAAGGAGCATGGGGGAAGCACAGTTCTCAAGTGCCATGAATCCCAGTGTCTGCTCCTTTTGGGGTTATATTTGGGAAGGACCTTCTCTCAGAAGAACCACACTTTATCGGGTGAGCAGGAGGACTCATCTTCATTTCAGCCAAGGAGCAGCAAATCAGTAAGTTGAATAATGAAACTCCAAAACTAGGGCTTTTCTGCTCAGGAGTTCTAGAAGAACATGAACCCAGCACTTCTCAGGTAAGTACAGTGTGGATCTTGCTGTGTAAGTCAGCACTGATTTTTGAAACTTCAGGAAGGAGAGAAATGGAAGTCCATAGATGTAACTAAGCCTTTTAAAAGGCTTCAGAGAGAATCCATTGATCTTCTGATTTAATGTCAAGCTTTTTACCAAACAACCTCTTGGGAATTGCATTTGTGTAATTGTTTCTGTTCCTCTATGGTCTGCAAAATGTTGGGAATAGCAAATACTTTCCAGAAGATTGGAAATGCTTTTGAGGTCTGATGCCTCTACTGGAAATCTTTGAAATAGTCTGCAAGAATGTGGTTAAAGTGATACTTTAAGTACTTCAGTTCCCTTCCCTTGAGGAGCTGATAATGACAGCTCGTGGAGACACTGTTGGGGTGGATGAACCTCAGACAAATTTTATGTCCCTATGTCTTTGACAGTGTCTAAAGCCCAAGGCAGTCTGTGTTCTCCAGAAGAGCTCGATACAGAGGAGTCGCTTTCATCATCTTAATTTGTGCAACATTTTCCCAGTAGAGGTGCAGATCCTTGTGCAATAACGACAGCTTGCAAAAGTTACTTTTTGTGGAAGTTCTAGAAATAATCAACAGATCTCAGTGGTCCAGGGCCATAGGAAGGAGGAGCAGAGCACTGCTACGCTTTATCTTGATTTGCTTCTATTTAGTACACACCCTCGAAGGACATCCTTGAGCTTTTCCAGTCGTTTTACCTCTGACAGCTACTCCAAAAGCAACAAATGCATCTAGCAAGCATCCAACATGCCCTGAAAACCAATAAGTTTTATCTTCAACTCAAATCTGGAGCAACTGTAGTGAACAAATTCTATTTTTTTAGATTTGATCAGGTGTGTGGCAGATGACTGCTTTGCCCAATACAGCCCCAATGACTGCAGCCAGGAAGAGCAGTAACAATAGGTTCAGATGACAACAAGTAATGCTTGTTCAGCACAGTCACATAGACACAGAGCCAGCGTTAGTCATCTGGAGCCCACAGAAAACCTTGCGAAGCTTCACAGGAGAGCTTTGGATGTTCCTTGTGTTTCAGAGATCCCTCAGCAGCATCCCCAAAGAAAACACAGTGAAATGAGTAGTTTAATCGTCAGGCAATAGCATGTTTGCCACTGATTTCTTCCAGGCTTGAATCTGCTCTTTCATTTTCTCTCTCTAAGCCAACACCTCCCTGTGCTCTGCCCTTGCTGCACTGCTGAGGGACTCCATCCCAGCCTGCAGTTCACTCCCTTTGTTCCCTGGAAGCACATGCCTTCGGGGACTTTATCACTCCGATCACTATCAGTCCTTGCCGGATGCTGCATTCCTTTAGGATAAAGCTTTAGAAGGGCTTTTGTGGGGGTCCATTAATGAGGCAAACAGCTCTGACAGCCTCAAGAGCAGCTGTGCTGAGGCACTGACTTGCTTTCCTCTTCTTTACCAGCTTGACAGGGCATTTGGCAGCTTCTTTTCTGTTAATTCTTGCCAAAGCTCCCCTTCCTCTCCCAAATGGGATGGCACAGGAGTTTAAGCTAAATCTTTAAATGTGGTATGGAGTTTTGCTGGCACTTATGTATTTTAAGCACTGTTTTAACTATGATTTTAACACTTGGGAGCTGAGCACCACATTGGGGACAGTGAGACTGAAGTGCTGAGTGGGGCAAGGCTTTCTGGCAGCAGCGAGGGCGAAGGTGGGGCTGTCAACTTTCTGGAGAAGCAGGCAGATGGGTCCCACATCACCCACCCAGAGCCCATGGGGGATGGAGTCCATGAGGAAAAGGATTTGTGCCCAGTTATGGTCCAGTGTGCAATGGGAAGTGGAGTTCTGCTCCAGGCAAGTGCTTCCAGGTGGAGGATGCAGAGCTTGGCTCTTCTCTTCTTGGGTCACCTGCATCAGCCAAAGCGCTCCCTTGCGCAGCTGCACTGGGGCTTAAATGCATTTGCATTGCATTCAAATTACTTTCTAAAATACATCTGTCAGTATTCATATTTTCCTTAATAAGACCGAGCCCATTTCAGCATCTACCTGCCCATTCACATGCAGCTGTACACATCTCTGACCACGACTGCCACCAAATTTGGGTTTGTATAATGGTTGTTGTCCAGAGTCCCATGCGGGAAAGGAACCCTGTGCCATGCAAACTCTGCATAACCTTTGTAGTGTCTGGAGCAACAGTAAAGAATTTGGGATTGGGAACTCACCGCATTGTTATTTACTGGTATTGCATTCCTGAGAGGACAAACCCAGGCCCTGTTGTGCTAGGTTCTGTAATCTAAAAAAGCCTTTGCTTTGATGTGTTTATGGCCTAAGTGGCATTGTCTGTTCTTGATTACAAGTTGTTTTTCAGAAACAAGTCCAATTTATTAAATTAAAATCCCTCCTAAAATAGAAATTATATTCAGCAAAGTTCCTCTGTGCTTTCATTCTTAGTATAAAACAAATTTATTTACTTCTGTAGTTGAAATTGCATATACTAAAGAAAAGCATAAAGTTTCTTTAATTTTATGTTCTTTGCCTAGTTTTGTATGAAAGTTGAGATTATGTGACTGTCTTGTGGCTGTAACACTTGTCAGTTCGTTTTAATTTATATCAATGCTATAATTTCTTATTTTTTATTACAAAGTTCATTGATTTGTTACGGGTAATTTATAATAATTTATAATGCCAGGAAAGAAAAGCTGCCATGTGACCTCACCTGTAACACTCGACATGGGAGAAAGTACACAGAAAGCAACCACAGAGTGCTGGGTTCACAAGCACTCCGGTTTTTCTGTCTGTCCATCTGTTTCAGAGATGATTTTTAGATTCTTTTTCATATCATGATGCAAATGTAAAGTAAGCCTTTTTTTTTTTTTTTTTGGCAAAAGCTTGGAAGTGACTTAGAAATGTAAGAATCTATTGAGAGGTATATTTGAAAATCTCAGCCATTCTCAGGGCAATGGTGAACAATACAAATTTTGAACAAACTTGTGGAGAATTGTGAAGATGGGCATCTCGGAACAAAATCATAGAAGGAAAACATGCAGGGATATGGGGCAGGAGGATTCATGTGAATTGGAGACTTTTACAAAGCCACCTTGTTCTTTCCCTGGTTTCAGTGGGCTTTCATTTAACAAAGAAAGTAGCTGGAAAAATTCCCCAGAAATATTTGACCTTCAAAAAGGCCTCTAAGGCACAATTACCTGATGTTCACTGAACTGGTTCATGTGGTTCCCACTCTAAATGACTTTTTAGGTTCACCCATGTGTGGAAAGGGGTCTGATTATATGGAGGAGGGCAAATGAGAAAAGAAACTTCAGGAAGGAGAGAAATACACCAGGGGATTTTACTGCTTATGTGTGTTTCAAGGGAAAGAAAGGGCAAATAAATGTAGCCAACTTGAAGTAGCTTTTTGGCTTTGAACTTCAAAAGAAAGTACCATAAGAGAGATGTGGGGTATCAATAGCACTTGACTTAAGCTGTTCGATAGAGTTAGGTAGGAGTTGTAGAATACATCATACTTAGCTTTCTTAGCCAAATGACAAATTTTCTTTTTTCCTGAAGTACAACAAAAATCCTGTTTTCCTCCCATGTCTTTCCTTCTGCAGGTGGTTGCTCTGCACACAGGAGATCAGCTGGTTGTCCTGCCATCAGTGTTCATGCCAGCCTCCAGCCATGCCCTCTCTGCAGTAGTTTCAGCTCTTCCCTTGTGTTCTCCTGATACTGGAACACCAGTACGTTATCTAGGGCTGCAATCTCTGTTAGGCTTTAGGGAAAATACTTTTTTTAAGGAAATAAATTCCATGGTTGGCAGTAAAGTGCCTCTACCATGCACTCTTTTCAATGGCAGGTATAACCAGGTGCACATAAAATTATGTATTGACTTAAATAGTTTAGATTGGCAGAGACACAAAGCAGGATTTCATGTGCTGGCCCCCTGCTCTGAACTGCGAGCAGAATCGCATGGATACCCAGAAACAGGCCGTCGTACGGTCTGAGAACAGCAATGCCTGAAAACTTGCAGACTTCTTGAAACAAGGAAATTGGATTTCCATCTTTGATGAGACAGCACAACATGCAGCAGGAAGTACATCTGCATGGAATCATATTTTAAATAATCTTGAAACTTAAAGACTTTCATGAACAAAACTGAGTAGTCAGTAACCCTTCTGTCTGCATTATCTAACAAAAGGAACAAATTCTCTAAGGCAGAGTGGACAGACAAGAGCATCAGAGTGATATCTCTACTGCTGAAGTGGTTTTTAATTATTTGACCAAGTACCATTGCAAAAAAATTCAGATTTTTACATTTGAGATATTGACTTGAAAAATGAAATTCTAAATCCAGACAGGTAGCAACCAGAATTTTTGAACACTCCAGTCTTTCAATCTTGCTTTATAAAATAGTAACCTCCAGTATCCATGGAGCATCATCAGGACATTCGATATCTTATCTAGGAAAAGAAATGATTTCTTGAAAAATCTTATTTGAGCTTCTTCTTTTATTTACAATGTATTCTGAGTTTTTTTCCTGCCTCCCTAAACTGAGACAAATCCTGATCAGAGTTGCTCCTTCATTTTATGGAGAACACAGATGCTTTAAGACCCCCTCAGTCTTTCAAATCTCACATGAGCCCTTATTTGTTATCTGTGTTGGTTTTCCCCCAAAGGACAATTTTAGTCCAAGTTCATGAGCTCATGCTGAAAACCAGTAGAGCGTTTCCAAAGTCCTATAATTCTGTGTAATCTCGAGTCTAACACTTTGGATCCAAATTTAGACTCGGCATGTTCAGCCCGTGTAGCACCATGTGGAACAACCTCATGTCAATGAGAAGGGTGCAGCAGTTCCAGCCTTTTGGGACAGTTAGATCAAAAGTGAATGGTGATTGAGGAGAGCACTTAAGCACATGGTCATGATAGCTCTTGGACTCCCTCTGACAGCAGCCCCTCTGGAAGGTTGGTTTCATTCCAGCTCATAGCAGTATAAATATGGGATGATGTGAACATCCTCAGGCTTGTGCTTCCTCCTTTGGGAGAATGAACAATGGACACAAAACTGTGCTCCTGAATTCATCCCTGTTCTGTGTTCATCTTGGTCTACACCGAGTGCACCAAGCTCTGCCAAGCCCACAGCTCTGCCAAGCTGGTGGATGCCTAAACTTACTGGAGAGCCTGTGTGGAAGTTCTCTGCCTTCCTGCAATGCCTGCTGCTTGTTAACAGCTGATCCTGAAAAGGAGCTGACATAAGGGCACTGAGGAGCATGGCTTTACAGAAATGCACTCCCTGCATTTCTGACTAAAGGGTATGTGCTGAGTGGTTAAACTACAGCAGAGAGACGGAAATATTTGAGAGGTTTCTACTGTAGCCTGCTTTTAACTCTCTGTAGCCCTGTTTGGAAAAGGACTGTAGTTAGTGCATGCCTTTAGCTTGAATTTGCGCTTCTTCAGTCTGGGAGGAAGAATGGAAGAAATGTTCTGAGAGCAAATTCCATGTACGACTTTTGCCATCTGCTAATAGCATGTGTGAGCAGCTCTGCTGCCAGAAACCGAGGAACAAAGATAACATCGTTGTGGAGAAAATTGCAGTGCTCTGAAAATGAGACTTTTACTCCAGATGACTCGATAGCTCAGCACCCGCTGGGGCCGAGGCTGGGGCCAAGTTCCGCTCACCAGCACTTGCACAGACCCAGGGTAATGTCACTCAAACTCACGTGAGCCCTTACAGGGGCAATGTTGTTCTCGTGAGCCTAAAGAGCAAGTAAGTTTTATAATCCATTTAGTATGATGGCCTTGTTGGAATCCCAGAAATCAAATTAGGGCAGGAAGAAGGACAAAAGCCAAAGAGCTTCTTCACTGAAACCACATGTAGGCAACTTGCAGACAAAAATAATGTGAAGAGTCCAGACGGCAGTGAAATGCTGAGGAAACAGTCGGAGTTAACCTTCCTGTGCCTCTTGTTTGTGTCAAGTCTCATTTGTGTGATGTACGTGCCAGTGTGTCCTTTAAAGCCGGGACAACAGCAACAGCATCCGAGCTGCCCCGGTCCCACGGCACGAGTCAGAGCTGCTGCCCCCCTCCTGCTGTGCAGTGGGTGCACTGGGCAAGGCATGACTGTGAAAACCCAGATTTACAGGTGTGGGTTCTGAGCTCTAATGCAGTCTCTCTCCTCACTGTGCAGATGGCACGATAAAGTCAACTACACACAGAGAAATTCTGTGCAGTTCCCCTCCTCAAACCCCTCTGCTGCGCACTGGTTTGCAATGGCTGGGTAACGGACGAGGCTGCTCATCAGAATGACAGAGGAAAACAATGAAACGTAAATCGTGCGAGACATGCAGGTAATACAGCAAAAAAGGTATAAAAATGGTGACAAGATTTTTGTTTGCTTGATAAGCCTATTAGAAAAGACCCTGGTAAACAGCATTGTTTGTAATTCTGCCTGTGATATTTCAGAACAATGTTATTAGTAGATCTCAGAAGTGTTTGGATTTCAGTGTGGAGCTGGTACAAAGACAGTGTGGTTGCTCTGACAGCGCTCTCGAAGGCAGAACAAAGAGGAAAAAGATCTGCATTTTGCCTTAGCAGACTGGAGTGTATATTTATACCATGACTGCTGGAGCAGGAGGGACGTGAAATACAAGGAGGGTCTCTGCATGGCTCACACTTTTTGTGTGGCTCTCTTGCCTGCTGGAAAGCTTCCTTTGTTTTTCAGTGGCATCTGTAGCGCTGCAAACTGGCACTGAGTTTCTCACTTGATGTTACATTATGAAACAGTTAATAACATTTTTAGGAGGAGAGGGGAGCTGTTTATAAACAGCTTTTCCATCTTTCATGTTTCTCATTTCCCTGTTGGTGTTACGAGTAATTGTTTGTGACAGTGCTAATGACTGCAGGACCGGTGTGAGCCGGAGTGACGTGGTTGTGGCAGGTCTCCACGGTGTGATCTAACACACCGGCCCTGGCTCTGTGCTCCCTGAACACCCAAAGGGTGGGTCAGGCAGTGATGACATATGTGCAGGGAATGCAGAGTTTCTACCAAGGATGTGTAAGCTCCTGGTTCTTGCATCACTCCTAAAATCTTAGTATAATAGATTAAAGAAATCCTGAAATAGTATTACAGAGTTTCTCAGGACAGTGCTTGTATGTGTTATTACATGTGTTGATGAATCGCACATTCCTTCTAGACTTACAAAAACTTCTCTGGCTGAAATTCTTTCTGTGGGAGATGCAAATTCAGCATTCCTCAATGGTGGCATTTTCTTCTCAACAAAACCAAATGGTCTGGTGACAAGAAGGCACCAAGCAAATCCCCCAGATCTGAAGATGACTTTACTTTTTATTCAAAGCAAGCGGTCATGTCCCTGAAGAGGTGAATTCTTGTGTCTACTCTCCATCCTCTCGATGCTGAGAATTTGTCTTTTGAAGGACCCCCAATCCTTCATCCCACCAAGCCCTGGGCCTGCTGGTAAGTGAGGGACAAGCCAGGCAGGTGGAGCACTGGTGGTGTGCACTAGGGGCACGGTGGGAATGACTGGGGTCAGGGAAGTGCAGGAGCAGCTGCCACCACAGATGGAGCCTGTGAGGCCAGTGTGAATATCAACGGGCAAAGAAAGAAGGCAAGGAGCAGCACAGCAGAGTAGAAAGAGGTGAAGGAGAGGGCAAGGAGGAGAAGAAAAAGGAGCCCTGTAGTCCTGAGGCAAGGACAGGTGTCGAAGAAAGGAACATGGTCATCATGACATGAAAACTGTCCTCTGCTGACGTTGTCCAACCTTTCGGGCTTCACTCCTCCTGTCTGTGCCAAGGCTTTCTTATTCTTCCTCTCCTAGAAGCTGTCCCTAGTCCTGCTCCCAGGCTTCTTTATCAGAGCTGAAAGGACATGCTGTGCCACCATTCAAATGCACATCCACTCCTGCATCAAGCTTTTCTTCATCTATCTACCACCTACTAAAATACAGGGAAAGGAGGCTAAAGGATATTACCAACTGTCGCACTGCCAGGTAAATCTGCTGGTTTGAAAACTAATATAATGGCAGAGTATTCTAGGTGTGCAGCTCTTCAAAAGTAAACACCCATTTACAGCGGGATCATAAAAATCTTTGAGGCACTCAACAGCAAGTTGCCTGTGGCTTTTCCCCCTTGTATCTCCAGAGGTTATTGCTCAATGAGGGAGTATGTGGTGTTTTGTGTCAACCAAGGGGTAATTGCGAGCAACTACTTAAATAGCCCTAATTATGTTTAGAGAAGGCTGTTCCCTGAAAGCAGCTAGAATCTGTGAATAAACATATTGCCACAGGTAACCACCTGATCTGTGCATACGGACCTAAAAAAAGACAGTTTGCTAAGTTTAAATACCTCAAAATAAAGCTGAGCAGACACCAGACGCCAATAGCTGTCCCTGCTCCCTGCAGGCTCCCAAAAGCAGCATTGTACGGGGAGTTTGCAGGGGGGGAGAGTGCAGCTCAGGTCCTTGTGGCGTTGCAGATGACCACATAATATTTAGCCAGCCCATAATGCACTCCTGAGGGGACCATGGGCTTAAAATACAGGCCTGTAAATACCACACAGACAAAGAAAGATGAAGAAGTGACAGGGCCCCATGAACAGGGGGGATGGAGAAACCCAGGAGCTAATCTTGCTTAATCCTTTTGCAAACGCAGTCAATATCTGACTGAGTTCAGCAGGAGCCCCTGCCTTCACCAGTGCCATCCCTGCAGCCATCCCAGGATCCCCCTCCCCACCTGTATCTGCCTCTGCCCCCAGGTCACCCTGGTGAGCAATGCCCAGTGGATGTGAGACCTTGCGGGGCATGCTTTCTCTGGACAAGGTGTCTCTCTCCACCAAAAGTGCCTGCCTGGGAGCCAGGAACATGGTCTAGGCAGCCCCTGCCCTCCCCCAGCTGGACCCGAGCATCGGGAGTATCCTGAGGACGTGTCTCTGGGAAGTAGGACTGGGTGGCAGAGCTTGGTTGAACCCCATCCTGCTCGCCTGTGCCATCAGGAATGGGCTGGGACTGGCTCAGCTCTGCTGAGCTCATTAGCTGGCTGTGGAGGTCAGCAAGACATGGGGGGACAGGGAGAAACGGTGTCCTCCAGCACTTGTCTGCAGCAGGGCTCGGGCAAGCAGGGCTGAGCCCACAGGATCCAGCTTCCAGCATGGCTGTGGCTCTACACTGCCAGAATGTTTGAAAGAGAAAGTCTGTGATGGAGGGGACCAATGTGAAGCTGTTTAATGTCTGTGAGGGTTGAAGAGTTCACGGTGACAGCTGAGATGATGCCAGCCCCAGCTATGGCCCCGAGCCCTCCGTGCTCTGCTGGCATTCTCCTCTGCCTGGAGCCGGCACTCGGCTGCCTCACCCCGCTATTAACCATGTGTGGCTTCAGCGTCACTTAAAATTAACAGCTCTGCACAGAACTGGCACATAATTATTATATATTATTACATGGAAGTGCAGTAGGTCTAGAAATAAACTCTGTGCCTTTTTGAATTAAGGCTGGTGGCTCTCTGAACAGCTAGAAAAAAAAAATCTTACTATTTGTGGTAATCAGTCACGTTTTCTTCCTCTTTGTTCTGTTTTGATCAATAGTTGCTTTCGGCACTCCTTGTGCACAGCCGCGGGAGGAGGCGTGCTCAGAGCCCCGGCTCCCTTCCTCGGGATGCTGAGGAGACACCACTTCCACCATCATGTTGCCAGTTGTCTCACAAGAAGTTCCTGGCATCGCCCCGTACAAGACAGGGTCACCCACCGGAACGAGGACGAGCTGTGCTACGCGCAGTGATGGCTGACCTTACCCAGCGTTAGGCTGTTCCAGCCTATTGCCTTGCACACAAGAAGTCCAGAATTTGGTGAGCTTTCGCATTTATTTTTTTTTAACATTTTTTTAAAAAGTCCTTAGGAATACAATTAAAAATAAACTGTAGGCAAAATTTTTTGGTGGCAAACTTCTGAAGAGATTTTACAGAACTGTTTTAGAGCAATTGTGGAATTACAGCTGAGGTAACTTAGGAAAGAGATATAGATGGAAGGGAAAGAACAGTATCCATTCAAATAATAATAGTAAGTTGGGAACGAGAATAAAGGTAAATTTTAAAGAGATGAATAATACGTACCAGATTGGCACCAGTCTTCTGGATAATCAGAGTTTGTTGGGGTCTTTGGTCGGGGCAGCCCTTGCACCTGGAAAAGCCATGGGGTATGGCAGCAGATGGGGGCTGGTTTCAGATGGGCATGGAGCTGTGCTGGTCTGTGCTACATGGGCTGCACTTGGGCTCGGGGCCTTCACAGCCCTGCTGCCTCCTGCTCAGGGATCTGGGGGGCTCCAGTGTCACCTCGGGCTAGAGGGAGAAAATGACCATTGAAACACTTTGCCTCTTTGCGACAAAACCCAGAAAGATGACTCACCCTTGAAATGTGAGGGGTTTCCCGACAATTTCCAAACAATCCCTTCATCTCATGCCTGGACACCAATCAGCGAATTTCCAAGATAATATGTAAACAGAGACACTTATGAATCACAATATCTGGTGTTTCCTGTGCAGAGCTTTGTGGGGGAACAGGTACTGTGTGGCTGTCACCACCTGAAATCTGTGCCATTAGGGGACAGATGGATCTCTGGTTGAAACTTTGTGAAACTATAATGAAAACCAGACAGAATATCAGAACACAATGACATCCAGTGAGGGTGCAGACACGAACCCGACGTGCTAAGGCTGTCGCTGCTTAAATAAGGGTACCATTCAGTGGGGTGTCTTTTCTGATGCTATTCCTGAGACCAGAGACCCAGGACGTTAGAGCCAGTGTATGAAAGCAGATCTGTCTCCCTGCTTGTTTACACAGACTCTCGCATCCGTGAGCGTCAGTGATCACTTGGAGCAGCGGCTCTAAATATCCACAACCAGCACCACATCCCTCTTTCAGGGAAGTGTTTTGAAACAGTTGTCCAGACCTTCTCAGTGAGGAGCAACTATTATCAGAAAGGGAATGGCAACACAAAACTAGAAAAAAGCAAGCTACGGTGGAACGGGCAGATTACCTGAGTTTTCAGCTGCATGTCAGAGATTTAGCGTGCTCTTAACTGGAATGTCAGCTACGTTCCTGCAGGCAGAAGGCCTAGAGACTGGATAGGTGTCAATTGCTGTACTTCTTATAACTTTAGTTTTGGAGTAGCAGCTGTAGCTATCTCAGCAACAGCAAGGCCACATGGTGAAGAGCTGGATTGCTCTAACATGCCTCTTCCCTCTCCGTGCATTCTTTGAACCCAACCCAGAGATGTTTATTGCTGCCTGATCCTCACTGGGTCCCTCCTAGAGATCAGTCTTGTTTTTCTTACTTCTCTATAATTATAGAGCATGAATCCAGTAAATGGGATACAGGATTGTTGCTGGCCGGTTCCCCATGCTGGAGACGTGCATGCAGAGGCAGAGCTCTGTATTCAGTTCCTTGGTAAATCTATCATGGTGCAGTTGGAGGGTGGTTCATGTGCACCGGTGGACTGAACTGCACACCCAAAGCTTTTGTGACCACAGGCTGCGTTCCACATCACTCTCATGGAGGCTGCTGGCCCTAAAGCAAGAACAGGTGAGTAGGACACACGGCAGCCTCTGAAAAGCCACACTTTAGAGTCCGGTGTATGATGTAACACAGACCATATTGCATACAACCAAAGCTGCTTTTAGTCTGGTGTCCTCTCTCCCAACCAGCTGCAAGCAGATATCTGCAAAACCACTAAGAAAACGGCAAACATATCTGCCATCTTCCCCCTGCCAATATTCCAGTCTTTAATATTTTCAGTTCAGGGGATTTTATGAGCTGGTTGTGGTCTCTTTGGTAATTCCCACTGTTTCTCTTCCATGTACTAGACCATTTTTCCCTTGAGTTCCTGAGAATTTTGTATGTTTTTGCGAAGCGTTCTGTAAGGCTAGTGTTGCTGTATGAGGAATGACCCTCTGACTTGCTTTGAACCTGGTTCTTATGATCCTTTGCTATTTGTAGGCACCCTTATCTGCCCTGTTTGATAGCTTCCAGTAAGTTCCCTTTCTCTGAATCTCCTCCAGTTCCAATGTTCTGTTGGAGATGAGGCAACCAGAACTGCTCAATGTATGTCTGAACCCTGGATTTGTACCCTGCAATAACTGTCTTCTGGTTTGGTGCCCTTTTGGTCCCCTAATAATTGCCAGTGATAAATTTGTTGGGTTTTTTGACCACTGAGCTGATGTTTTCACACTATCTAGCACAAACTTGAGGCCTCACTCCTGTGTGGTAATGGTCAGCTAATTTTTCATAGGTGAAGCTATATTTTTTTACTAGTTACATTACTTTAGAGTTATATACATTAAATACAAATTGCTGTTGCATTGCCCTTTACTCAGTTTTGCTAGGGTCTTACACATTTCTTCGTAGTCAACTCTTCCTACTGCAATATATTGAAATAAGGGCTAGTAATCTTTAGAGCTCTGGGCTATAAGCCGCACTGAGTAAGGAGCTGCTGGAAGTCCTGTTCAGCATTTTCCCTCCAGGGTTACCAACATCCAAGAAAGTCAAGGCAGGAAACTGGAGATGGTTACAGCATCGCTTGCCTCAGTTCAATTTACTGTCAGATGTAAATCAATGCATTATTGCTGTGATAAAAATCTCTGTGATCTCTGCAGTGAATAAAGCAGTCTGGTCAGGCCAAATAGCCAATTTTGAACCAGTCATTAGAATCCCCTTTTTCACCAAAAGAGGTGATTTTGTAATTATTGTGTATATTAGATCCCACCAGGAAATCATTATGCTATAACGTTAGCTGCAACCCTAAATTGACTTTGGCCTTTGCTAGAGTGCATGGTGTTAGTTTGCTTCGTTCTCCCATCACAAACTGCACTGACATGTAACATACAAAGCTAAGTTTCTTTGCATTGTTATATCAACAAAAAAGATTAGAGTAGCATCTTTTTCAAGAATGATGAGCAGGCATCTTTACTTAGATGAAGACGGGAAGTCCTGTGGTTAGACACCCACTTAGGAGCCACAGGATTTGGCTTGTTTCCATTACTGAACAGATTTTTTACATTATCTTTGAGCCCCAGCTTCCCCATTCAGGATTTTGTGAAGTTCAAGTGATTCATATTTCCTAAATTGATTTCTCTCTTCCTCCTATTACCATTTTGTCTGACTAGGCTTGTTCTTCTTCTCTTGCAACAATTAGATTTAAATATGAGTCAACCTGGAAGAAATCAGTAGCACAGGATGCACTAGCTTTTACCCCTAAGTGCATACATTTAAAGAATTAGAGTTTGATTGTGATGTTACTGCTCTGCCCACCACATACGAGGTCAACTTCAATTTTCTCAGCTGACACAACTCTGTTCAGTTCAGAAAAGCTGGGGGCTTGGCAGACAACTGCTGTGATGACACTCATTTTCTTCTTTGGTAGGGATATGCAATGTTCCTGTAAAGAAAAGACTAACATGCTTTTCTCCTGCTGCATTACAGCAGCTTTCTAAGCATCAACCTGTGAAAACAGAAGAACTCATGAGACAAATACTATGAGCCTCTAGACCCCTCACTTACTCCCAGGAAACTTTATTACTGACATACATAGTGATGAGATCTTTTTCATTCCTCCTGGCGCAATACTGAAGGATATGATTCAGAGATGGCCTCCTATTGTGGACAGGATGGCATTTCTTAGCTTTCACAATAATGAGACATTAAAATATAGAGGACTGTACCACAGCAGCCCTTTTTTTTTTTTTTGAATGGCAATGATAATACTTGGCACATATCTCACGTTTCCAAGAAAAAGCCTGTGTTGCATTACCCCAGAACAGAGTACAGCATGTGCTTCCCCTTCCTCCTGATGTGCCCATTTGCCACCACACTGTGTAGTGCAGGGCAGACACTTGCAGTGACTCTGGGTACTGCAGGGGAGAGAAACATCCCTGCAGTTTGTTTCTGCAGGGCACCCTACACTCAATGCCTCCACACCAGCAGACCTGGGTTAGTGACAAGACAGATAAAAGAATAAGGCCCAAAGCTGTCAGGCATCCAGTGCAACCACTGAAGATGTCCGCTTTCAGTTGCTGAATCTGGCAGGTTTTTTTAAGGAACCAAAAATCCTCTCTGGTAGTAAACATCTTAAGTTACCATAGAAAAAAAAAAAAAAGAAGAAAAAAAAAAACCTGAAACAACAATCATCTAGACAACTCTTTGGGATGGAAAATCTCGAAAGTCTAATTGAGGTGGACACAGCATGTCTCCTGCCTGGAATTCTTGGGAGTGTTTGTTGGTAGCGTGCCTGATCATGTACTGCTGGTCGGAGTCGGGGCCAAGCCCACAGCCGTTCCCCCGCCAGCTGCACGATGCCTGTCCCTCCTTCTGGCTGCAGAAGAAGCAGGTGATGCCTGAGTGGGACAACTGCCAGGCATTAGGAAAGACCACTTACACCTATGGTTCATTTTCCAGGCGAGGCGCTGATTGCAGCCTGTGTGTCCACCGGTGTGCTCTGACTGTTCTCAGGAGTGTGAGCACTTCACAGCAACGCGGGACCACCAAAGGGGGCTGTGAAAGCCAACCAAGCAAATAAGGTGAATGACACCAAACTATCTGGGGGGGAAGCAATTTTACTGCAATGTTGACCACTGATACTTCAGACTCAGTGAAGAAAGAGAGACTCACAACTCCGTTGCAGGGGTGAAAAGGCAAGTTCAGATCCTGCCACAGCTTTGACTTGCAATCTGACAGAGTCCATACATTTCAAGTTGCAGAACTCAAAATTTTCATATTTCAGCTTTATGAATGCTAGACAGTGTTTTTGACACATCTCATCTATCGGATTTCTCAGTTTTATCCACTTTCCATCAGAGTAAATTAAACCCCTAATTTTGCTGCCTTTTCTTGCTTGTAAATGGGTGACAAGAAGATCAGCTTCAAAGAGTCCTTGTGGAGGAGGGTGGTAGAAGCTGTCAAGTGCCCTGTCTGGTAAAATCTCAAATGAAAGATGGTTGTGCAAGGCATTGTAAAGTCTTTGAAAACTAAGTAATAAAAAATCAGGGCCATATCTTTTGCTGGTCTGTGAGATTCAGAATCACTGCTGCAGAACAGCATTTCCATGCCAGGGACCTGCACCAGCTGCTACAGCCACAGATCAGTCCTTCAATTGATACCAAAGCATGGGCTGTGCTCCAGTTCTTGGACTCCTTCACCTCTGTATCACCAGGATTTCTTCAGCACAGTCATTAACAGCTCACACATACCTGCCACACCTTCCAGCACACGCCTCTGCATTCCTCACCCTGTTCCAAGACATGCCTTCTTCATGGACGTGTCCTCTTGGAGCTCATGTTCATTGTCTGTCTTATTCATGTGGTCCTATGAAGTGTGCTGCTAAGCTGCGGTCATGATGAATTTAGCCCACAGTGACCATGTCCTTGCAGGAACAGATCAAGACTAGTTTATCCTATCACTTACCAGTATTTGGGAAGTATTTTAAAACTTCCATAAAGAAAATAAGCGCTGGAAATACCTGATCTGCAGTGACAACTTCTGGACTTTACTACACATATAATACATGGACACATAATCTAATGTCCATCACTTAATGTGTTTTTATCTGTTCTCCAATCTGTGACTGGAACTTTCTCCTAGCCTTTTTCCAGTTTATAAAGCTTTTCCTACCATCTCTTAAGTTTACCCAGTCTCCAGTTCCCAAGAACTATTGGTATTTCCAGCTCTCAGAGTTTCTGTGAGAGAGAGAGCCCTGTCTTCCAGGGGATGCAGTACCTGGTAGACCTGACAGAACAAGCTGGGGGACACACCACCCAACCCTGGAGGGTACCTTGACTCTGGATCTTGGCACAGACCAGCCAAAAAATAATTCCTCCTTCCTCCTCCTCATTGTTCTTCTTACGTAGTGCAGCAAACAAAGATCAGCACAACTCCTAGTGTTGCTTGATTTGCAGTCTGGAAAAAAAAATTTTAAAAAATCAAGCTCCTCATTTCCATACAGCAAGTGGGAACCAGCAGTGCTTGGCAGCTTTCTAGCCTTGGCCAAGGGCAAAGGAAATAGTTAATCTATCACTCCTTTGAAACACAAATCTCTGGGCTTATCACCAGGGCAAGATCTGAGTCCCTGACTAACATTAAAGCACTCAGCTTAGGTAAATTTCATGTCTCATTTTTCTGTTCAACTTTCTAATTTTATGCCTTTTTTAAGGTTTATGTGGCATCAACTGCATCTCAAAACTATTCATTCTGTCCATTAATTAGACTTATTAGCTGTATACCTAACATGTTACCTAATGTAATTAATACAGTACTCTGTTCTGGAATAAAAATCCAAGAGGTGATATCTCAAGGGTTTGTTAGATTTGTACAGCAGAAAAGGTATCCCCAAGCTCTGGGTGGGAAAGACATCTCACTGATTACCCTCATTTTCTCCCAGTCACCTTTCTGCGCATGCAGGTCTTGCTGACCATTAGATAGGAGGGGGGTGACAGGTTAAGGTATATATTTTGAGAACTTGTTTATGGTAAATAAGATGTCACTGACAGATTCATCTCAGCCCCTTAGCAAAAGAGTTTTGTTTAGGAGAGATGCCCGGGATGAGGGATGGAGACACACACAGGGCTCAGGGGCTGTTGGGACAGAGACGCCCCTCTTGTCATCTCTGAGAAGGTTTGCAGTCCTACTGCAGGGCAGGTTCTTTGCAAGCCTTCCCTAGGGAAGAATGACCTGGTGATGGGAAAGGGCTTTTCTTGGGGACTGATCCCAACCCACACCTGCTTTGAGGCTGTGGATTTCTTTAGCTGGTTCCTTGCAATACTGTTTTGATTTGGGGAACTGACACACCTTGAGATGTGATATCACTTGTCTGATTGCAGCAGAGACTCTTCTGACCACACACCAGAGCAAGGCTTGCCAGCTCTCTCAGTTCTATTTCCTACGCTCAGCTTTGCAGTCCAGGCTATATTGGCACACAAAACTGCACATTAAAAGTGGCCAGTCTGTTTTCACTGAAAAAAATATCCCTCCTTCTGGTATTTCTGCTAGCATCAGTCCCCAGGACATAATCCCTAACGCAGGGAACATGTTCCCCACTGATGTGCCAGACAAAAGTTCATGGCTTTGTCTTACTGAAAATGAAGTCTTGATTATTCATGCAGTTCCCAATGAGTCACTCCACACCCTTGAATTATTTCTGACAGATGTAAAATGCCTTCTGCTGAATTCCTACTCCAAAGAGCCTTTTGCATGACCGGTTTATCAGTGAATGTGAGCAGACTCATGATTTACAGTGCTTCATCATCATGGCATGTGAAATACTGAACATCATGACTAGGGAAACGAGACCCACCTATTTTTTGCCATAGACTCACAGCTTCCAAAATCTCCCAGCAGCTGAACAAGAGGCATTCATGCCAGGCAGGTGTGTGCAGGCAGACCCTATATTACCTGGTGGATTTCAACACAGCTACGCAGATGAAAGAAAACTGATCAGCTGAGGGCATATGAATTCACTCCCAGGGATTGATATGGAGACTGAAGCACTAACCTAAACGCCTGTTTCTGTCACTTTTTTGCTTTCTTGCTTTCTCTTTGCTGCCAAGTGTGGGCTTACCTCTGGCTGAAATACTCAGCTGTGGTGCAAGTGATGGATGGTCGCTGTCCTTGTGTGCAAGCAGTGGAGACCAGACCTCTTCACCTGTGAGCTAAAGCTCAGCTCTGCTCCCTCAGCCTGCTTTGCTGACCTTACCTCCCTTAAGCTGGAAGTACACTCTCGGCTGTGTTTACCCACAAACAGGGTGAGCTCACATCAGTACACAGCCAGGAGACGAAGATAAACTTTCCTCCACAGCCTGCAGAAGACGGGTGTGGGCTGTTTCCCAATCGCTCTGCGGCTTCTTCCTAAAATGGGGCATCCCCAGGCTGGCCTGAGGATTTTCACAAATCTGCTTTCTCCCACAAAGAAAAGCTCTCTTAGGGGCTCCAATATTGAGGGGACCTTCTCCAAACCAAGAACTTCCTCCAAAGCAAGAAGGCAGTTGCAGTAAGGATGCCTTGAAGGGTATTGAAATCTTGGAGCTCCCCCTGTGACCCAACGCTGCTCTCCGGTGCAGCTCCACTGTGCGCTGCTCCATACCCATGGTATTTCAGCTGTGAACTTTGAGATAATGCTAACAACGAGAGGTTTGGTCTGAGCATTACCCTGTACATGGCACTGCACGTGTCTCACAAAAAATGGTGTGATTTCTTATAAAAGGGAGCTCTGCTGAGCACTCACTGGCAGGAAAGACCAGGTAGAAATCCCTGTTGCAGGCTCCAGCAGCTGCAAGCATTTCAGTGACCTTCCTTAGCAGACAGCCCATTCTGGCACAATATGAGGCTGAAGACATTACCTCTGCAACATGAGATTTTAGGCTGAGATCCACATTTTTCTCCTATGGAAATCTTTGTCACTGCAAAACACAACAACTGCACCCAAAACCATGTTAAGCAGTCATTTTAGCAATTCTGAAATCTGTTATTCATCTGGATAATTTAAAAAAAAGTCCTCCTCCCTTCTTTTTATTCACAGATGGTCATGATGATACCTTTTGGTTAAATAATTAGTCATTTTTGTGTCAGGTTTGACTTGTTTTAGGGATTTAAACTGAGTGTCTCGTTCAAGGAAATCTGTAATTGAGATACAAATCTCTGTACATCTGTGAAAGACTTCAAGATTTGTGCAGATGACCGAGGATGTGTTTTTAAACTTATATTTTACTACCTTAAAGGCATTTGCACAGGACATTAGTAGAAGCTGATCTGTCATCTCTGTCTTGTCAGCAGATCCACTGGATTCTGACAGCTGAATAGAGGCTATTAATTAGAACTGCCAGGGTTTGTCAGACTTTTGTCAGGCTCCCTAGATAATTCAGTCTTTTGCATTTCAAGCAGCTTCAGTGGGAATATAACCAAACCATTTGATTTCCCTCCTAAATTCTATGCCTCTCTTTCTAAGAAAGAGGATTTATTCCTGCAGTAATAATGCTTTACATTTTTTGGGGTCAGCGTAGCCCGGCGCTGCATTAAGGAGTGCCCAGGTTTGTGCTGACTCCTCGGGCTAGGAACAGCTGTGCAAAGGTTCTGGTATTAACTCCCCACCCATATGAAGGTTATGGAGGATAATGCCACAAGTTTTGCAGGAATAAAGAGCCTTTTTTCTTGCTTTTCTAAGGAGGATCTATGCTAGAATAAGCAAACAAAAATTGGACCTGATTTCACATCCCTCTGCTCCCACCGCTATCCTCACTGGAGTCAGTAACTCTGCTCGTGTGGACACAGGAGGTGGTATAATGATTCTTAGCTATTCATTCTTAAAGGAGAAGTGTTATTTTTGCATGTAACTATGACCTATTTTTTAATTTTGCTATATTTACAAATTTACTTTTTGAAGCACATCTGTGAATCCTTTGAAATGCATGTAATGCACAGCAAATGATTGGCTTTAGAGGTATATTTAGAAAGTGCCAAGTTTGTTTATTTTACATTTTTATAATCATCTCTGGTCATATTATTGTTGATGATATTCCACGGTAGCTTTCAAAGTAATGTTGGTTTGTCTGGATATCTAGCATTGCTAAAAAGCACATAAATCGTCAAATGCAAGAATAGCTGTTTGTTTTTTTTCTCACTACTACAGCCTAATACGTATTTGAATCATGAGCCATCTTGCTACAGCTTCTGAAATCAAAGTAAAGTGAGATAATTTATATCATAGCACAAACATAGCCTGTAAAAATGGAGAAGTATGTTTCATGAATCCATAGCATGCAAATGGAGGGACTTTATAATACTTCCTCATTGCATTTTCTGCACATGCTTGCTTTTGTTTCAAAGGCACTTGAAAATAAAATTGTTTGGGTTGAGAGATTGGTTTGGGAAGAGATAATAACCTGTAGTCATAATGGACAGGTCTTTTATTATGCTGCTTACTTTCTAAATTATCCTTGTGAGAGCTTTCCTTTAAACATTTAATTATCTCTGCTCTTCTCTGCTCCCCAGACTTCTCTAATCAGGGGGGACTGAACTCGGTTTGTAAGTGGATTCTTATGGAAATAAAAACATTTCGTTGGTGGAGTAGAAACAACTTTTCCTTCCCTGTAGCTATACCATAGTAATTTTATAGATTTTATTTTTCTGTAAGAGATCATTTTATTTATTGTAGCTGAAATAGTATTAATAAATAATTTATATTTTAGCACATAAATAATTTATATATTAAGCATATTGTAATTCTGTTTATTTATTTGTTTGTATAGCTTTTTACCCAACCTTACTGGAGAAAGGACGCTGATTTATAGAAAATCCAGAGTAAGATATTGACTCAACTGGAGAAAAATTTGGGAGACACACCACCATGAAGCTACAAGAGTGATCCACCTAAGCCCAGCCCCTGCTGGGAGTGTGATGGCTGGTGCCTGCCCCATTGCTGGGGGGCACACAGCCCTTCTGCAAGGTCAGCTCAGACAAGAGGCTTTTCACCAATTTTGCTTATGCAGGACATGCTGCAACAAACCTTGCCTTTCCCATGTGCCCCCCCTGCTTTATCCTATCCCAGAACAGCCTCTGTGCACCAGCAGCAGGGAGCTCTCTCTGGCACATTTTGGGTGGAAGCTCTCTCTGCACATTAGAATTTATATAATAATCCTATCCTATTGTAGCAATATATAATTATATTAATTAATAGGATTAGTCAGGGACTGTAATCTTCTCAGAGAGTAGAAGTGATTGCCAAGGAGTCTATACCTAAATGCCCCTACCTGTAAATGCCCCTGAAGGTATCCTTTGAGTGCACTAGGAACTCCAGCACCCTGCTCTCAACTACCCATGCTGTTGAGAACTAGAGTAACTCGTGGTAGCCAGGTCTTCTACTCTTGGTCCCTTCTCATGGGCGGGCCCAGGGAATGAGGGACTCTGGTCCACCCTTAGGCCACCTCATGTCAGGGCGAGGCTACCTGAGGAGCTTGCTTTTATTCTTGCAATGGTGGCATCTCGTAAGACCACTTGCTGTTAATTTCTGGACTGCACAACGCAGTGTAAGGGCTAAGTATAATGTTCAATTATGAAGTGGCGTGAATAAGAGCTTCTGCCAACGTTTGCATATATATGAGGTCAGTGGGTTTACATTCCTCCGGGTCAGAAAACAGAACAAGCGTGATCTCATCCCCATGCCAGTTTCTCCACATTGCAAAGCCACCGCAAGATGTGACGACACATTGTTCTTTCTCTGGGAGGATGGGATTGAGGGCTAGTCTGCACTGCTTGGAAGAACAAACTGGAAAGAACAGACACACACAAGCAATCTCAAGGTAAGAATGCAGCAGAGAACAAGCACAGTGGTTTTCCCACAGTATGAAATAGCTGAGCTCACAGTACACACCTCCAAAAGGGACTGCAAGATCTTAACAACCACATTTGCTTGGTGTTTGCCCACCTGGTGGGCAAAAAAGGTCTCCCACTTTAGCATGATGTATATTATCTGGTGTCCAGCCCTGATGGGCAGCGAGGAAGAGGAAAGCAGAATACGGAGGCAGCTCTGCAAAACCTCCACAGAGGAACTATTTTCCCACTCTTCATGTGTTATTCTGTGTGGTAATGTATTAATTCCTTAACTAAACTCATTTGATTGTTTTTATAACCCTTACTGATGTCAGTCTGAATATTACTGTTATCCTTATAAATACACGATCCCCTTTCTGAAGAAATTTTAGCCATCCAGCTAACATGCCCTATGACTTTGAAATCAGTACAGTAAATTCACCAATGGAATTGAAAATAAAATTAAGCTTTGGATATAGCTACACTATATACCCCTAAGGCTTGTAAATTTGGTCTGGTCCAAGCTATAAGTACACGTCCCTAAATTAATATCATTCTGATGGGTTTTATATGTTTCTTAGACAGAACTAGTCAATTTCAGAAGTATTTAGCATTTAGCTCTGGGTCTGGCCAGGGTGTATCCAGCTCTGATGGGCAGCAAATGGCTAAGCTGACGTTGGCCCCTGCTGTGTACCTGTGTGGCTGTAAGAGATGATGGAGAACTTTTTCTGCTGCAAGCCCACTGTAAGGCCACCATATGCACGGGTCCATCCTAGGCAAGAGTAAGCAGCAAAGAGAGATGGTAACACTGGCACTATCAGGATTGGGTTGTCACGTTTACTGGAATGCAAAGCCACTGGACAATGTCTTAAAGGCCTGGATGGTCTTGATTCTAGAAAAAGGAATGTATCCATTATCTCCCAATTTTATACCAAAAAAAAAAATGGACTCTCCTTAAGCACACCACATGTGTGAGTTGCAGTTAATGTTGCTGAATGGCAAACATGCCTTTGACACCCATTTGGATCATGTTTCATTGCAAAAGGATTGTCTTCATAGAAACTTCCACTGATTATATGCTCAGGACCTATTTTCCGTGCTCAGAGATAAAGTTTCCTACTTCTTTTTTTACAAAAGCTACAGAACCTCAATATACTTGCTGTGTTTGAGCCCAGCCCTGTAAATCTTGCACCCACGAATAAGCTTTATTCATGAACATTCTCATGTCATAAGAAAAAAAAAACTTTTATGGAATCATCTTTCGTAAGTATTAGTGAAAAGCTAAGCCAGATAGTACCTAGATAAGACAGTGATGAATACATGTAATAAGTTTCTGTATTTATAGCCAGACCCTAACACCCACAAAATGACCATACATATTGTGTAACAAACAAATGAAGAAGCCAATTTCTGAAGACCTGCTTGGACGATGCAATTATTATTGTTTTCAATGCATAAAACTTGAATAGGGCTCTGGGAATTAGCAACATAAAAATAATGACGATGATGATGAATTTAAAATGTTCTCCAAACAGAAAATTGAGGAAGTCTTTAGAGCGGTCTTGTGGTGAACTTGATAAATCTTTCCACAGTTTTTAATTCTGAGTATTAGATATTTCATAATCTACAGTGCTTACTTAGCAACTGCTACAGGCTACTGAATAAACTATCATGGCAACACACAGCTTTTGCCATAGGCCAGGATCACGAAACTACATGTGGAGCATTTGTCATCCTGAATGTGCCGATGCTGCTGTTATTTTATAACTGCAGATCTCAAGATGATTAACAACGTTGGATGTTCATCAGCCTTATTTTGAAAATGGATTAACTGTGAGGTAATGAGATGAAGAAATTCGCTTGATATCATTGAATCAATTAGCATCCGTACTAGGATTAGAATGCATTTCCTTATCCCTATGTCATCCATAATCCACTGCACAAGAACGCCAAACCCACTTCTTATTACCGTTCACATGTTTCAACAGACTAGAGCGTCAAAGGACTAGATAGTAAATCTTCTTTGCACCTGGAAAGAAAAGGCAATGATGTGCTCTCTCTCACTGTACCGTTCTGTTCTCACAGATCTACCTCTCTGTTCCCTCACTCTGTCCCTCTGAAGAACCGCGAGTCCAACCAAATGTTAAGGCCTGCACTGACATTGCTATGACAGATTTTTGTGGTTTATGACCCTCAGAGGAACACAGCACGTAGCCAACACAGCTGTGATACAGATTTTGCATTTCTTCTTGTTGAATTTCTTAAAGGCCATCGCTTCAGCCTCAGTATTTCTGAGTGGCAGCTCTGGGCGTATTTTCCAGTGATAATGATTCGGATTGTGGCTTATTGCAACGGGAATCCTTCAAGCACAAAGACAATGCCCTGTTTCAAGGCTGGCTTTGCTTGAGTAAGGACTGTTGATACTTAGCTTCGACTATCGTGGCTTTTTAGGGACTGAAATTCAGATTCTTCAAAAGCTCAAACAAATTCAAGTCAAGGATCATATTTACACAGAGGTGATTTTCTCTTCATATAGAAGTGTGGGGTTTTGTAGTCCTTTGAAGCTTCAGGAAGCCGCTGAGAAGAATAAAATAAGAACATATAACCATTTCTTTTTTGAGGTGGCTAATCAAATCTTTGGTGGATAGTTGACATATGGTTAAAAAAATTGTGGTGGAAAATGCAAATGTAGGAAAATGAAGCAACTTATAAGCAAATCAAATTTTTATGGATATCCGCTGAATATTTCTCAGGTCCTTTGTGTCACCAGAAGTCAATTTTAACAGAGTCAGACTGTGTACAATTTCTGTGTTGCTTCCACTTGATAGTGCAGTTGCTCCAGACAGATAACAGCACAATTAAGAACAAGATTTGTCTTACTAGTGAATTGTCTTTGTCTTATTTAATGAATTTGGAAGCACTCTGGATGTCAAATTTCTTTGCCTCTGTTGTTTTCTTCTAAGCACCTTTTGTAAATTTTTAAAAAAACCTCTCCTAATGGTCATAAAACTTACGAAGAAGAAGAATGCTGAATTACTCTTTTCATCCTGTTTTAGAACCTGTGAAAATAAGCTCATAAAACTCTAACAGGTCTTTAACTTCCATGCCTTCCAAAGTATTCTGATACTTTTTCTTTGCATCACAGCATGAAGCAGAATAGGACAAGTGCTTTCAAGTTTACTCATTATCTGAACTGTGATGTCAGCTTGTAATTCAGGTTGTGTGTCATCTGGGAAAAACGCTAAAATGCTCATCTCTGCCCCCTTGCACCCACCCAGATGTGGTATCAGATTCTGACCGCTTTCATTATTCAAACTTTTTGTTATGATTTCAATTAGAATACTGTCTAGATAGATTCCTTACAGACCAGAATGTTAATTACCCATCTTTTTCTACCCTGTATTTGTAGACCACCAAATGGCTTAATTTACTATGTGTTAGTCCTTATACATGTAACTTCAAAATAAAGGAAGAAGGATTGTCCTGCAGTCATGATCAGCGCCCTGTCATAAAGCTTTTTCTTTTACAGTTGAGTGGGTTAGTGCTAGAAGCTACCGCAGAGAGAAATTCGTCCAGGCTGGAATGAGGGTCAGTGGGGACTGTGAGGGAGTGGCTTTTCCTTTTAGCATTTCAGCAAGATGAGGCTGAAAGGTATTAAGTCTAATGATTTACAAAGCAAAAACAGGGTTACAAGTTTCCTATCTACGTGCAACTGCATACGAGTCATGGAAGGAAGTACTACACAGTAGACATTCTACAAAGTAAAGTCATATGAACTTGTCACTTGGGGTTTCTTGGTACATAACACAGTCTGTTAGGTTCCTGTTACTGACTTTATTTCACGTCCCACAGCTTGTCTTTGTGAATACTGGGCAAGTAAAATCCCAGATCTAACTACTGTTTTCAGTTATGCTGATGTGACCTAAATGCCCATTCTGTGTAAAATTTCTAGCAATCTGCTAGGAAGACAGAAGACTTTGGCTTGCAGTCTTCAAAGTGCTGTGCTCGAGAACTTTGATGACTGAGTGTGAGACCACCAGCTGCAGCAGCACTGACTACCAGTGGAGAACCTTACGCAAAATTTGACCTAGCAAATCTCCCGCTGCTGCCACACAGGCAAAGGAGGAAGCAGGAATGAGAAAGAAAAGGTGATAGGGAAAGATATAAACAGAAAATGCGGGAAGGAACTGAAAGCATCTCCCTTCTCCTTGCACAACTTTATCTCCTGCTTTCCAAGTTTCTGCTCCGCATCATCTCTGTTATAAGCAGAACCTTGTTTCCCTTCTTGTCTGAGAACACACAAAGAAGAATAGGCTCAAAAATCCTTTAGTAATTTAACACTCAAAATCACTTTTCTCCCCATATCCCATGTGGTGTAAATGCATTGCGAATGATGCAGAAACATCAGAGTAATGCAACATGTATTATACAATGCACAGAAATGTTCAAGATAGATTACACAATGCACTGTTTAGCATTCGCAGTGGTAGGCAAGAGATCAAGAAATCCTAAATTTTAATTTTACTTTGGACACTAAGTTGGTCTACAGCTTTGAGTGAATCACTTGCAGTTTATATTTCAGGTTTATTACCTGAAAAAATAGGGAGATATTATTTATAAGTCTTGTAAAACTTATAGGAAACTCCCCTAAAAAACTGTTAATACTATTCACAGAAGCAGCACTACAGAAACAGACAGTACCTGATACACAAGATACAGCATATTTTTTTTAACAATTGGGTGTATGATGTTGTTGAAGACCTGATTCAGTGAAGTACACTGGAAGAAAAGCGGGAGTTTTCTTAGGAACTGAGCTATAGACTAAGAAATTTTAATATGCCAGCATGCTTGATAAGAGTAATTTCAAATAAATTATTAGTAGTGACATGGTTTTGTGATGTTTTTTTATCAGAGATAGGTTGATGGTTGGATTAGATGATCTTAAAGGTCCTTTGCAACCTAGACCATTCTATGATTCTGATATGTGCATACTGTCATGCTAATTTGAACAGCATGGTTACCAGTACATTTTAAATTCAAAAATATCTGAACCCCCTTTCTGCTACTTGTGCTTACATTGATATCACTTAACCTTCATATTCTTACAGGGCTCACCCTGAACTTTCCTACATGCTAAATCTATCCTACTATATATTTACTTGCCATTATAAAAGTCTTTTACCACATGAGTAAATACTGAAATATTTACATAGGTTAACTGTGATATTGGTCTGCATAGAATAAAAATACAGTTCCTCTGCACTGCTGTTTTGTATTTCAGCATCATACTTCCACCATCATCTTTGTCTCTTCCAGTTTGTTCTGACCTATGTGTACTCATAAAGACCTTCATGATCTGATAATCTTCGAACCAGGGCAGGCTATGACTGGACGATACCCCTAGTATCACCCTGGGAAGAAACTCTGATTCACCAAAGCACAACATAGTCATCAGACCAAGAATTACACCCTGTGTGTCTTTCACTGAAGGGAACTGCTTGCCATAGCCACCCTCAGCCAGAGTAGAAGAGAGCAGGAGCACGTCCACCATCTCCCTCTCATTGTTGGCAAGGCCAGCCCTATGCTGAAACAGCAATATGGACACCCATGCTCTGATAGTAACATTTTCTCAGAGCTTACATCCTTTCCTTCAGAAAACTCCCATTTGCATCTTGTGATCAGCTTGTTTTGTATTGGTTTACACATATCAGCATTCAGTTAGCATCTCTAAATAGTAAGGAGTATTGGACACAGGCCATGCAATTTGCAGGCATGCTTGACCATCAGGGTGTTTGAGATCTGGGCGACCACTGCAGACCAGACCTTCTTTCAGAATATTCTTTGATCCACTATAGAGCATTATGCAACCTGCAATTCTGTAGCAGAGAACAATATTGATTTCACTTATTGCCCCTGCTCTTTGCTGTTGGCACCAGATGAGAAGATAAAAATCAGCTCCGAGATAATTAGATGGAGAAATCTCCTAAAACTTAAAAAAACAACAGGGGATCTTTGCTCTAGACAGTGCCTGATTCATAGAAACTTCTAAGTGCCTCTCTGAGGGGAAAAAGTGAGAAACTGAATGGCTTTTATGAGGTCATCATAATGCAAACTGAAGGTGTGAATGCTGAAAGACTAGGAAATTCAGAAAAATAAAACCTTTTCTTCCAACTGATCTTCTCTTTGTATGACTATATCATCTAAAAATTGTGCATGACTTAATGCTGAAAAAAAGCCAAAACCTTCTATACTGGAGAGACCACGATAAAATTGCTTACAAGCTGAATTAGTCATAATGTACATTACTATGTGCTGTTGAAGTGAGTTATCTGCAGACTGTAGGTATCAGCCAGTGCAAACAAATACTGTTGTCCAGGGGGTGAAATCTACACCACTCGTGGTCTTCAATAATCAAACCCTGTCTGTCTGCTACTAGAGTAGAGCAGATGATTCTTTTTTCCATTTTCAAACATTATATGAAAATTGAAAAAGAAAACAAATGAAAAGACACACCAAATTTGTGCTGACCTAGAATAAGGTTATTCAAGAGGTAGAGTAACTCCAAAAGCATCTTGGAACCACTCTCAAAGGAACCACACTTATGTGAGTTTAAATTATTATTGTCTCTAAAGAGGGAGAAAATGTGGAAAAAAAGAGGTGATTAGACAAGTGTACGATTTACTAATTCAGATAGAAACAGTCCATTTATTTTCACCAAGTAAATCTCCCTGGAGATATTGGATAATAAGTCACATAATACCTGCCAAATGTATTATTTTATTAGGGTGGCACATTGTCAAATGAATGCAAATTATCTTTACAGGTTTGTGACCACAACGTTGAAGTAAAAGGAAATTTTGCAGTTCACTTTGGTTAGAGACAGTTTCATTTCTATTTTCTACTATTTTTCCAAACCACGTTTGGTTTTAATATAAATGCATCTGACACTTTTTCTAGTATTTGGAAGAGTATTAAAAGAAGCAGTCATAACAATTTGATGCCTGAAACTTCAGGCAGCTTTCAGAGTGATATTTATTCTCTGCGTCATCTCCTGCCAAAACCAAAGCACAGTGCAATGCCATAGTCTGGGAAAGGCAGTAAGAATCCATTCTCCCCACTGGACTTCCAGCAACTGTTATTGCATATGTTAGGTTTGAATGCTCTGGTTGTGTATTCATCTCAATTTCAGATCCAATTAAAAACTCACTGAGAATTCCACAGGCTTTGTCACCAGTTCAGCTCTAAGTTAAGTCATCGGCAGTGCCTGAACTTGACTGGCATTTTAATGAAAGAAAAAAGCATGAATCTCTGCATCACAGAGTGCAAAGTGTTCAGAAACAGCTTCTTCGTGGTAACTGACATTGCTAAAACTTGCTAAGTGCTTGCAGACACGTATTTCCAAACTGGATTTTGATAGGAATTCTGCTTGAACAAGGCTTTCAAGCTTGATTCCTGCATTTCATGTATACATGCTGGTATTAATTGCAGTTACCCAACTCTGTACATTTTCAGTGGAGAGCAATACAACTTCAAGACTTAATTTCACATATTTGTACCCTTCAGTAAATTGATCCACAAATAAGGAAGTCACAGTGTGGCTTCTAATTCTATCACTAACTAAACAAGCATATAAGAACTGCACTTTTGATGTCACAGAACAACATGTTTTGTAATATCAATAAATGCATTTGTTTTTCCTAAACAAAATTTGATTGTTCCATTTTATGGCTTTGTATGTCATGCTACAGCAAAACAGCAACTTCCTCTCCTGAAAAGGAAGGACAGAAATTAATTATGCATCAATACAGAATTGTTACAAATAAAATGGCCTAGCCCTTCACTTTGTTTACTACAGCAAGGCAACCACTAAAGAAAAATATGCTCAGTGAGGAAGATTTGGCAAGTCAGAAACTGTATTTTTTCCATGTTCTCAGCACATTACTATTTACTTTTTGCAACCATTAATGTAAGGTAAATTCTGTTGATATAAATAGAATATAGATTTAACAGCTTTACTTGAGACTCAGGGTGTAATTAAATAAAACCTTCTTAAGCAGAAGGGGAAGCAATAGTTGCTTGTTAAACTAAAATAAAATGTCTGCCTTTTTGCAATAGAATAGCAGGGTCTGGCATTAATAAGCTCTGAAGGTGAATCCATGGTTTTCTTATCAGGATTTCTCTCAAGAGTGGGGAACAAATACTTTCTGACAAATACTTGCTCCATTCTCTCATGTAATGTACTTCCTGATGATAACAAAAGCCAGTGTAAAATGAATTACATATACATATGAAATGCATCATATTTATATTAGCATTGGAACGGGCTGCCCAGGGAAGTGGTGGACTCGTCATCCCTCAAGGTATTTAAAAGACAGGTAGATGTAGTGCTTAACAATATGGTTTATGATGGTTTTTGTCAGTGTTAGGTTGATGGTTGAACTCAATGATCTGAAATAATTATATTCTTTGATAATTCTATATGGTCCTGCCTTGTTGACACCAGCTACAAAAGAAAACCAGTTACCACTTTCCAACTAGCATGTTATAGATATTATACACCTGTTTATATATAAATCTGTTTTAGAACTACTGTAAATGCTGATGGGTGGGGAAACAGAGAGAGCACTAAATTAGGGACTCGGTTTGGTAGTGTAAAGATAAAATACTGTTTTCTTATGGGATAGTTCTTGACACCACTGTACCAGAAAGTGATTTTCTGGCTGCCCTTTGATTGGTTCCTGATAAAAGCCTGTTACAAGCTCTCTCTGTGACCTTCCAGCTGAGGGTCTGAGGTCTACAACTACTATTTTGGGAATGGTGATAGCTAATAAAAATGGGGGGGTTACTGCATTACACACAAAAGAAAGAGTGTTAGGAACAACAGCAGTGGCAGTGACAGCAGGGCAGGTGTGTCAAGAAGAAAGAGGAAGGCTCCCCATGGCCCCCAAGTGGACCTGCCTGTTCAAGAAGCCTTGCCTGGTGCTCAACTAGTGCACATGTAGTGCCAGACCCACCCCAGTTACACAAACCTCATGTTTCTGGCACCGTTGTTCTTTACTTTCTGGCCTCTGCACCAATGTTACAAGGACATTTGGTCAGCTGCAGCACTGGGAGATGGGACCTGGGTGTCTGGGTGACTGGGTATGCATTGCACAGGTCACCACAAGAATTCCCTCTGGATAAAGCCAAAGACCGAACTTCCATGTTTCTGTATCTGTTTTGTATCTACTGCATATATTGTGTATATCCTTCCACACTTAAACTTGGCTGCAGTGATGTCACATTTGCTGCAGAACAATGCTAACATTTTGCAGCCTGTCTAAGAGTTCCCTTCAGATGCTGTCAAATTCATTCAAATATCAGAAAGAGTGTGACTGTGGTTGGGAAAAAACCCACCAACCACCCCTCTCTTGGGGAGTCACCAAGTCCTGACTACTCCCTACAGAGACCACAGCTCCTCTCCTTGGAGATGACTCTGTATTGATAGCCTTTAATGATTTCCAGATGCCTTAACAGAATATAAGCCCCTGAAGAAAAACACCTTATGGTCTTGTAAAATTTGCAAGCTAATTCTTATCCATACAGAATGACTTATTTATAGTGCAACTGAGGAAAAAAGCCATCCTCCTCCATATGAAAATGCTTAATATATCACTGCTTTTGCAATGTATTACTAATGAGTTTCCACACTATTTAACAGCTTCAGGATAATTCCACCAATCAACTTCTAATGCAGAATCTGCTAGGGCTTGCCATGAAATAGATGATTATTATGGAAATCTTAGTAGTGATTTTTTTTTTTTTGAGTATTGTGGCATTTCTCATTTAACCCAGAAGTGAGTTTGTACCACTTCCATCCATTTACTCCAACAAGCTTCAGAATATTCACTTCCCCAAATGTTCTGTTTTTATTTTTTTCTTAGGCTCCCAAGATAGAACTCGGAAAGTGTTTTGAATTTGCACACATGGATATATACTGTGATCAGTTCTTCAGCATTAATTATGAAGGACAATGAATTGTGCCTATTCTTTCAATCAGGTTTATAATGGAAGTGTTCCATTATCAATTTATAGTAATTACAATACAAAATGAAGATCAGCTTGAATAACTATTGCTTCTCTATTTCTAACACTTGTATTTTTTATGAGTAATCTCTCCATTTCACTGACAATTCTATTGCAGTGGACTTCGGTGGAGCTATTTATGGAAGTTTGAAAACAAAATTAACAGCAGAAAAATTGAGACTTATGTAAACAGAATGTAGGTTTATATTCACCACATCATTTTAGTGTCTGACAGCATGAGTGTTTCAGTAGGTGCAAAGTCAAAGGCTTTTATGGTGCCTGTACAATCTGATGAGAAAAGCAGAAATTAGCCACAGAAATATTACTTTTTTTCTATATATTTTGTATACAGCGTCCATTTGGAGCCAGAGAATTCACAATCCACTATCTACTACAAAACCAGTATTTGTTTTTGTAGAAAAGTTGCAGCTATTGCAGAATGTTAAGTTTTATGCAGCATGTTTATGCAAAAAAGGCCAGGGAACCACTTTTGGCTAATCAGTATCCCACATGACAGAGTAGCAATAGATCTGTCAAAAATTACTCAGAACCTAAATATATAGAAGTTCCCACACACCTTTATTTATCTAGCTCTAATCTTTGCTCCTTAGTGCATGCTTCACCAGTAAAAAGGGGAAGAAAAGCATTGCGCTTGTTGGAGTGAAATGTGAGGGGCACAGATACATGTTCACCTTTGAACCTGACTATCTGACATACTTGAACCAAATGAATGTTGCCTCAGCCAGTTAGAGAGCACAGACATCACCATTCCAAACAGTCAGGACTCCATGGAAAGTCTATTTTAACAGGCCATCTAAATGTTATTATTATAGAGTTGCAATCACTTTAATATCTACTCTGTAACTGCTCTCTCATCTTAAAAATAGACATTTCTACTCCACACTTACTCTTACTCTTATGCTACAAATATTACATAGGGACCTATGCTTTAGGAACTTAGTACTGCAAGCTGATCTATTAACTACAGATCAAGTCATGCCATAGGTTATTTAAAGTATCTGACTAGCTATCTGAAATTTGTGTACATTCTCTTTTTGCTTAGACAACATTCAATGTTAACTTAAAAAATTAAATGCCCTGCCGTTACTCATGCATTTAACACTGACAGATAATAGCTGGTAAAAAAACTGAATAATTGTTTATACACAAAGTAAAGTGATTACTTACTGTTCAAAGAAGAATTATTCAAGAAAATGAGCAACCCAGATTCTAGGAAATCCAGCCATTATTATTCTCCCATTAAAATAGACTCCCGCCAAACAGAAAGATTTAAAACATAAAAAGTCTATCAGAGAGATGTGGATTTTCTCCACTTATCGATATTAGTCTTTACTGAATGTGAGTTTGAAATACATGAGAGAATACACTGCTGAACTCCATGAAAGGTATCTGAAACCTTTCACATTGCTCTTTTAACTAGGTTTAAATGAAACTTGATCTGGATTCCACTTGATTATAAGACTGGAATGCTGAAAATTTTGTAATCTATTTATGAATCAAATTGAAGAAATGTTGTGCGCCTTTAAATTTCACTGCATTCCAATGTAGTAACCAAATATCGACAGTTTACAAACTGTTTTCTCTTCAAACTGAGAAAGAAAAGACAGGCCAACCTAGCTTATTTGTCCTAAAGCCAGGATTTATTTCCTGGCTCTTAACCTATGGACTAAAGCCATAGGTGCAGCATAAGTTAGTATGGAAAAAGTAAAGGTATCCACTATGAAGAAGAGAATATTGTGCTAAAGACCTGTCTGTGGATCTGTACAAATGTTCACCTTAGCTTTTAACATATCTCAGTTAAGCAAAACACAGCTCTCACTGAAGTTTAATGGGTTTTGCCATTGACTTGAAAGGGGTCAGGACCAGGCTAACAACAACTGATGAGGTTTGATAACATACCTTAATTTCTGTGATACATACATTGCACTTTAAATGTGTTTCCATGTGTGTAACAGTTCCCATTTGTTCTCAGCTGGTCATTTTTTTTTTAATTAGTTGTTAGATTTAGTGCCTATTATTTTGCATATAGAAGACAATGAACACTGCAAAACCAAAAAGAGCACTTTTGTTAGGGTCAGGAAAGAGGAAATTTCCATGCTTTTTGTCACATGAGACTTTAAGGAGAGCCTAAAGCTAAATACTGCAGCTACTATACGCTGGTTCTCTTGATAGTTAGTGGCCTTTATAAATGCAAAAATCCTACTTAGACATTCAAGTAACTCATTTGCCCTTTTCTATGGCTTTCTTCCCTCCAGCAGTCTGTAACCTGGAATTTCATCTCTCCTTCAATATCTTGCAGCTTGAAATTCAAAAGGACTTGAAATTCAGACTATTGCATCTCAGTCTGCTTTGAGATCATGTGCGGTAATTTAGATGCATTTTAAAACCAACAAGAATTTGCATAAATTTCTTACTGTCTAGCACCACTAGTTAGTTTAAAAAAATGGAAAATGTACAGTTTACAGTGAAGGAATAGAATTTCCAATATTACTGTTTATTTTAAAATTTAAGATGGTAAGAAAGGATCTTGATACAAGAGTCATCAGAAAGGGAGAGCACTAACAATACCACACTGGTAAACCTCAATTCACATATGTGAAAGTTTAATTTTTAGAAACTCATAAATTTCTGTTCAAATCTCAAAATAACCTAGTGATGAATTAATTGCTTAACACTTGTCCATTTTTGTGCCAGTATGTTACTATTTCTGAGGCAGTACCACATAGCCTGAACAAACTTCAGGTCTCAGTATTCCACACACAAAAAAAGCTAGTCAGAGCCCTGAAGACCCGTATCTGCAGACAAGGCACGCTGATAGATGGGAGAGAAAAAAACAGGCACAAAGAAGGAAAAATAACTTGTACAAGGCCACACTGTCAATAAATACCAACTGAGGTGTAAGACTGAAGTTAAAAAACTAATTCCTTGAACTTTTTCTACTGACTTCCACACAATTTCAGTCTGGACTCCTGACACTTGGGTAAATGCCCTATCTGTTAGATCACACTGCTTCCCTGGGCTAGTTTTTAATCTTCAACAACAATCACCTAATGTTATTAACGGCTAAGAAAAAGGAACCCATGAACTCTAGATACCAATAAATAGTCTAGCTCCCTATGATAATTCGTACAGGATTCTTTTTAAAAAACTTTATGTTTTTAATGTTATCATTAGGGATTTTCAAGATTTTAAACTTACATATACACCCAGTAATACATCTCTTTATCCACACATGCATACATCTTTAGATGTGAGCATGTGTGTGCCTGTGTAAACTTTGTAAGCGTTTACAGTTTTTAATGCACAGCTTTTATCCCTGTCTGAATGATACACAGATTTAAGTTATGATCAGTGGGAAATATTACCTTTTGCCCATTTAAAATTACATAAACAAACAAACAGAACATTTTTGTCCCATTTTCACTGGATACATGCATGTGGTCAGTGTTTGAGTCTTTAGAGCTTACACTCTAGAGGGGCTTCTTTTTTGGCCTCCTATCAATCATCTGTGATAACATTTCTGCTTTCTGAGTCTCTGAGGCCGAGAGAGTTTGTGAAAGATACATGTCTTTTGCATGATCCTTAAATGCCAAAATATATACATTCACCTGCAGTCCCCAAACAGTAAATCCACAAGTGTGGAAAGTCACTCATAGCCCTCATTGCTACTGAAACTCTGTGAAGGGATCCTCTTAGCGAAACGTGTAATGGCAGATGACGGAGGGAGGGCGGAAGAATTAATCAAAATTCTGTGTCACGCGGCACAGGAGCACTGAAAGAGAGTCTGCTGCCCTCACCACTGCCTGCTAAATCTGTCCTTGCCAGATCTCCAAAAAACAGGAACACACGCACAAACACACGGAAACCACGAGAGTCCCACACAGTTGACGCTCACAGAAACTCAAACAGGAGTCATGTGGGAATTTCTTTTAACTAACTGTGGCAGATGTTTTTCTTGAAGGCAAAAAAAGGAATATATAGATGCATGCCACTTAATAAAAATATCGGTATGTTTGTGCCCAACATACTAGAATATTGTTCAGCTCTAATTCAACCTTGCAAAAATATTATCAGTGTAATGCTGCCAAGGCCATTGTGTGGATTACTTGTGTGTATCTTGGCTAACCTGCCACGGGCTGTAGCAATTTTTATACTTGACTTTTCAGAAACCTTTCTGGTTTGTTAGTGAATCAGTTTATCTTGTTCATTCTTGTTCCTCATCCTTTCCCTATTTTACTGATTATTAATTTCCCTTTCTCCTTTGCTAGATCACATGAAATGTCAGTCAAATAGCCCATTCCTCATTATTGTTTAGGTTATGTTAAAATATTAATATATACACAGTTCGTGAATGGAGAGTTTAGCAAATGACTGTTTAAATCTGGGATTTAGGACATTGTAATTTTGCATGTTAATTTATTCTGAACAACTGACAAATTAATGGATTCTAAAAGAGTGTCTTTGCTATTTTAAGTTTCAGAACACTAAATTAGAACTAAATTAGATGACTGTTCAACTAATGCATATTTCCATACACTAAAGTAATATAGTAGCTGTATAAAAATGAGAAGGAAATAAGTTTTCATTTTGGTTTACTGCAACATCAAGAAGAACATCTGTTCTTACAGCTTAGCTGCCTACTGTTCAACAGCCTACTAGTAGTTGTCCAATGTTGAAAAAAGTCCGACCCTACCTGTTACAGGTCTGTGTGCCTATATATTGGGAAAGAATTTCATCCCACTAATTATCTATCAGTCTCCTTACTATAATAATTTAGAAAGATAACTTGCAGGGGTAGGTCTAGTAGAATAACTTCTTATGTCCTCAATTCCTGCATCTTTCCTAATAATAGGCATATTATTTTTTTCTGGGGGCAGTGTTTTTAAAATGCACTCCTATCCAGAATGGTTTTATTGCATGTTGTCCTGAATGTATTGGATTAATGTGCCCAAATGCTTTCCGTTTGAAAATGAAGACGTTTTTAAAATCCATATATAAAAGTTACCTCATCTTTACTGTTACCTGTTCCTTGCACTTCTTTGCCCTTGTGAAATCTATTCCAAAGATTATCATCATCTATAGGAGATCTACACCACATACAATCCCAGCTGCTTCACCTCCCTAACCTGAAAAAAACCCCAGAATTTCTGCTGACCTCATTGGTATCTGTGGTATAAACAGCAGTGCTGTATAACACATTGCATTATTATACATCTTCAGCCATATGACTTTCCCTTGGCTATTTAATCCACCGTTGTTGTGACTAATTTAGAAACTTCCAGACTTGTACACACGCTGTCTCTTAAAAGGGAACGTCAAAGCAGCATCGCCCTCTCTGCTCAAATACAGAGTTCCATTCTTTTATCAAATTACACTTGGTTGACTTGCAGGACAAGGACTAATAGTTCCTGGGCTAATGGCAGGTTTAAGGTCTAACGCCTTACATCCCGTGCCAAAAATACACCTTCTCATGGACATAAGACATTTCTTAGATTGAAAAAAAAGTTTTCATACACCTCACATTAAGATGGTATTATTCATTTTTACAGATCTTGCACTGTGTACATTACATTTCATGTCTAAGATTTGTATATATGAAATCAGGCAGTGAAGAGGGTGCAGGAAAAAACGATTACGTATCAGTGGGAGTTTGTTGGGGAGGAAGTTTGGGGAATTGTCTTTATTCCCTCTTCAAAGTCAGGGTTGGACAGAAAAGATCAATTCTAAGAATGTAGATTTGATCAGAGGGCTAAAAGACAGCATTAAACAGAAGATATAGAATACGCTTTATCCTCCGGGGGGTACCTGGTATAGAAGCTACTCCAGAAAGTTGCCTGACAGAACTCATGTCATATCAGGACCAAAATACTCCTGTATACCAGGACAAAATCCAAGAATTACAAATGGAGTTCAGATGGGAATTCAAAATTATTATAGAGGAAAAAGGATGCTGCACAGACAGTTCATCATCTCCTAACATATGCAGAATGAAGAAACTCTAGAAGGCAGACTTTGAAGAATATGAGGACAGGAAATAATAAGGGATGAACTATTACAAAGAGAAACAGAATCAAAAATGAGGTTCATACTAGTGTAAAAAGAAGTAGGCAGAAGATAAAGTGCCAAGGAAGATGAGAAGAAAAGTCTTGGCACATTGTACATACACAGACATGGAAACCAAGGGTAAGGAGAGTTCACAAGGCACAGCAGAACACTTTACCAAAAGCAGAATAAATGGGGTATAACCAGAGAGCTGGGACTTCAAAGAGACTACAGGTGTGTACAGTAACAGGTGAAGGGCCAGAGTATAATCAGAGTATACCTGGAAAAGCTGGGGTTTGCTACTTGCAAGGACATAGACTGTGGGACACTGAGCTGAGGCTCATGGAGAAAAAAATGTCTTCTACATTTGG
Organism: Scolopax mira; assembly: GCA_004320125.1. Classification (NCBI taxonomy): domain Eukaryota; kingdom Metazoa; phylum Chordata; class Aves; order Charadriiformes; family Scolopacidae; genus Scolopax; species Scolopax mira. The sequence continues at coordinate 160,991 of BJBW01002647.1, read as the reverse complement.
TCAAAAAACACTACCAGATTCCCAGTTAATTATACCAGATCATCTTCGCCATGCTGGTGAAGATTACGGCAATGCTCAAAGGCATAGAGAATTGCGTGATCATCAAAACACTTTTCTCCCTGAGAAGAAATTAGAAGGTGTGACAGGAAAATGAAGACAGAAAGTACAAGGATGGAGGCTCTGGCTGTTTGAAATATCTGATTAATGGAAGACACTAACATGAAGAGGCGGTTACCAAACACCTCTTGCAGAAGTTTGTTGGAATTGGGGCTAGGGTGGTTGATAATAACCTCAAATTAAAGTTGAAAGAAAAAAAAAAAAAAAAAAAAAAGGAAAGTGCAAAGGCATTTGCCAAGGTCTTGTGCAACTAGCATACCTGATTTTAAGGGATAAGTTTACCAAGGTGTCTCTTGACAGATTAACTCAGAACTCTTTTCTAACACAAATGAGTTCTTACATCATTAATGCAATCTTTGTTGAAGCTAGGGAAGTATTTGGTATGATATCATACTGGCGGGAATTATAGAATCATTTAGATTGGAAAAGATCCTTGGGATCATCGAGTCCATCTATCCTACTACAAAGTTCTCCCCTACACCATATTGCCCAACACCACATCTAGAGAGAGCATTTCTGCAAAGAGATACAGGAGAGATGGATTAGCACTCAAAACTGCAAAATAAATCAGAACTTGGCCGAACTGTTGCATTTACAGGGAAGAGCTGAACTGAAGAGAAGCTAGTAGTGGTGATCCTCCATATTTCAGTACTGGTCTTTAAAGCACCTCACCGGCCAGGGGGAAGGATTCAAACCGCAAAGCATGCAGCGGGGGGGGTGGGGGGGGGAGAGAATTGTGACACATGAGACACACAACCTCGGCGAAGAGATAAACCGTGACTAGAAACGGGCCGTAAAGGCGTTTGGGCTGGGAAGCAGGGGGTAGCAAGCAGCCCCGACCTGAGGACAGCGGGCGTCCCCTCAGTAACGCGGGCCCCTGAGGGGACGCCGCTCTCCTCAGGCCGGGGCTGCGCACGCGCCCAACGGCCACCAACAGCCCGCGCGCGCCTGGGCGGGCCCAAGCTGGTTATAGAAGGGGCGAGGGGTGGTGGTGTGGAGGGAGTTAGAGGGCGGTGGCACATTCCAAACGGCCACCGCAACGCTCCGCCCTTTCCCCGGCGCGTAGCTCCGGCGGGGGCGTGACGTCATCACGCCGCAGCGTCGACGACAGGGGGAGGAAGAAGGGGCGTGCCCGGCGCCCTCCTTCCCAGGGTGCAGCGCAGGAGAACTTGAGCCCCATCTTGGGCGAGGGGAGCCGCAGTCGGAGCCCGCGCTCCCGGGGCCGGTGCAACGTAGCGGGGGCCGCCCGCCCGCCTGAGGGCCGCACCTCGACGACCTCCTCCTCCTCGCCGGCCTTCCGTCCCCCTCCCTCCCCCCCCAACCTCTCCCCGGGGGAGGGTTTACCCGCGGGGGCTCGCCCGCGGGCTGGTTCCCAGCAGGATGCGCCTGGCGCTGGTCTCCAGGTAGAGCGCGGAGACAGGGCGGCGGGGCCGGGGGCCCGGGGGGGGGGGGGGTGGGTGGGGAGACGGGGCCGTTTGGGCCTCGCCCGGCCGCCGCGGGGCCTCGGCCCACTTCTGCCCCGCGTCGAGGCCGGTCCCGCCGCGCTCGGAGCGGGGGTTGCGGCGAGGAGGAGGAGGCGGCCCGCGTCCCGGCGGCGGGAGGAGGGCTGCGGACGGGGAGGAAGAGGAGGAGCCCCGCCGCCCCCCGCGCGGCCCGCTGCCCGCCAGCGGGAGCGGCGCGGCCCGCCCGCCCGCCGCAGGAAGCAGCCGGAGGATGTGCGGTAGCGCCGGGGCCCCGGCCGGCACGTCGTGACAGCCCGCCCCGGCACCGCGCTCGTCTCGCCCCGGCCGGCCGAGCCCCTCCCCGCGGAGGAAATATGTCCAAGATGCCGGCCAAGAAGAAGAGCTGCTTCCAGATCACCAGCGTGACCACGGCTCAGGTGGCCAGTAGCATCACCGAGGACACCGAGAGCCTGGACGACCCGGATGAGTCCCGCACCGAGGACGTGTCTTCTGAAATCTTTGATGTTTCCCGAGCCACCGACTACGGCCCCGAGGGTGTCTGCGAGCGGAGCTCTTCCGAGGAGACTCTCAACAACGTGGGCGAGGCTGAAACTCCTGGCAGTGTCTCTCCCAACCTCCTTTTGGACGGGCAGCTGGCTGTGGCTGTTGGTGGAGTAGCTGTGGCTCCGCCGGCTGTGGCCCCCAGTGGAGGGGCTGTGCCTAAGAGTTCCTCTGTGCCCCTGCCAGCTGCTGCCCCTGGCACTGCTGTGGCAGGAGGCAGCAGTGCTCAAACCGCCTTGCCCTCCACAGGGCCTTCTGCATCTGCTGCTCCTGGGACGATGTCTCAGACAGTGGCTGCTGCGTGCAGCTCACGCTTCAGGGTGATCAAGCTGGACCATGGTACAGGGGAGCCCTACAGGCGAGGACGATGGACGTGTATGGAGTATTATGACCGGGACTCAGATGGCGGTGGTGTCCTGGGCAGGACTGGAGACTGCATTAGGCACAGCAGCACCTTTGAGCAGGCTGCTCAAGAGAGGGACAGTGGCCTCGGTGCCACAGGAGGTTCCATCGTGGTTTCGACTCTGCCAGCGTCAGCCCATGGCCCCGATTCTATAGCTGACAGTTCCCTGACTGCTGTGTCACAGCTGCTCCAGACAGAGAAAATGAACCAGTCCTCTCTACAGCAACCTAGTTTTGTCATTGGGCAACAACAGCAGCCACAACAACCCATAGGTGGGGCCATGCCTCAAAGTACTGCTCAGCCTATGTTTTCTGGGGCTTCAGTCGCAAATCAGCAAGTGATGGTGCCACAGCAATCGCAGCCGCAGGTAACTACGCAGGGTGTTGCACAGGCTGGACCCAATGGGAAAGGCATGGCACCTCCAAGTGTGACAGTAGGGCAGCCAAGCATTCCTGTGGCACAGCAGCAGGTGCAGCAGGCAAACATACCGGTGACTCAGCCTCAACAATTTGCTTATTCTCAGTCCCAGATTCCACCAGTGCATCTACTGCCGACGCAACCTTCTGGTCAGACCGAATACATGCAGCACATGACAATTATGCAGTCTCAAGGAGCTATTCAACAGGCTACTGCGGGCTCTGTTCCAAGTACTGTGGCTTCCAGCCTTCCTGTGGGGCAGGTGACCGGCCAAAATCCCTCACCTGTGGGAGCGCCAGTGATGGGGGTGTCGGCGCAGCCCGGCGAAGCGGTCGGACAGGGATCAGGATTAATGCAGAGTGGCCAGACACAAGCTAGTCAGGCTGCCGTTCCGCAGCCAGGAGGTGTGGTGCAGCAAGGCATCGGACATACAGGGGTTGTGCAACAGAAATCTGTGACTCAGCATCAAATGGGTGGAAGCAGTCAAGTGTCCGGAATGCCTGGTGCTCCCCATGCTGTCGTCTCTGGAGTTCAGAACGTGCCTGCAGTTGTGCCCGGTGCAAGTGTGCCTACTGTGTCTACCACCGCTTCTGTTACTATGCCAAATGTCCCTGTTACGCTGGTCCAGTCCCAGCTGAGTAGCCACACTTCTGTCAGCAGAAGTGCCGGCGTTGTCCAGCCGCAGCACGTCGGACACTCATTAATGCAAGGCACGCCTAATGTACCTGCGAATCTGCCACAGTCAAACCTTGGACAGTTTCAGACTCAAGCTCAATCCTTAGTAGGCCAGATTGATGATACTAGAAGAAAATCGGAACCCCTACCTCAGCCACCACTTTCTCTTATAGCTGAAAATAAACCTCTTGTGAAGCCTCCCATTCCAGACGCTCTAGCAAATCCTCTTCAGTTACCTGCAAGTACTCCTATGAACAGTCTTGCCAGCTCTGTGTTTGGCATATCTATTCCTGTTGATGGTGATGAAGACAGGTATGAATTATTTAATCATGCCATAAAAATACCTTTTCTTAAGGGGAAAAAAATACCTTTCAAGTTATTTTTGACCACTTTTATTTCAAGTGGTTTTTGTAAGTTCAGAAAGTCATACTTAAATTTACCTGGGCTGCTCCTTTTTTTTAAAGTATGAAACATAGCCAAGTGTTTAGGCAAGTAGAGAACTGTACTTGTTCTCAGGCTGTAAGTGTGATTGCTTTTCTCACAAACAGGGCAGAAAGTAGGCTTAATTTGTGCTTAATGTACAGATAATGTGACCTCTTCCTGATCAAAGACTGAAAACTGTCCCTCTGCATCCAGTTGCTCAGTATGTTCTCTCCTTTCCCCTGAGTGCATTGTAAAACACTCTAATGCCAGACAGGTTAAAATGGGTTTATCAACACCACTATATTGCAGTGTCATTTAGAACAGGAGTGTAGTGCTATCTCAGGGCCATCAGGTGAGGTATCTTGGAAAGCTTGAAGGCTCATAACACAGATTCTTGATTTTTATCCTGCTGTTGAGTTTGCACTCTATAGTATCCATTGATAAGGAAGGTACTTACATCTGCGTCTGAATTTGTATCTTTTTACACAGTGAAAGCTCTACAGGCAATGGTCCTTTGAACTGGAAAAAACATGGACTGACTTGAGCAAAGATGTAGGCACAGTGGGAAGTACAACCTTAAAATTAGTTTTCTTTATAGGAGAGTGATTTAGAAGTATTAGTTGCAACACAGGTGTGTAGTATGAGCAGACTGATTGAAGGGCCTGAGAGGTAGCAGGATGTGACTTTCTTCCTTAGACTGGTTAGTCTGCTCTGAAGGGTAGTGTGATGGCTAATACTGTTACTGTCTTCTCTGAGAGAAGGCTTTCAGGGAAGGCAATGTTTGAGCACTAAATTAATGTAATTAACATTTACTGTTGGTATTATTGCAGTTTGGAGGAATGAAACATAGGTGGGTTATATGTATTTGTATTTTTTGAGGTAGGAGTGACATCATTATAAGAAGGTCTGGTGTGCTGAATTATCCTGTAAGCCTTCCCTCACCTTGGGAGAGTATCAGACTTTTAAGATAACAGAGTCAGTGTAGCTCGGTGTGCTTTTTAGGAAAGCAGTTGGGTGTGTGGGGTTAGAGTGCAATGGATGGAGAAGACACTTCAAAGACAAATTAGTGTTTGGAGAGTTAAATCCACAGTAATGCAGGCCTTGTGCTCACTGGAGCTTTGAGTAACTCTGCGTTTGAGATACTAACTCTGCTAATGCCTTTATGCAAGCAAAAGCTCTTTTTTGGAGAGTTGTGCTAGTTCTGATTAAAGCAGTAAAGGACTTAGAAGAAAAAGTTAAACAGTTAAAATTTTCTAGCAGTTGTGCCTACCTTAAGAGGATTGCTGACCCAGCTGACAGACTCTTCTTTGTGCAAATAAGGTTAGATTTCAAGCTGGTAGTTGTTTTTTTTCATAGCTCAGTATATTATCAGATGATTTGTCTTGTGTTTAATCATTATGATGATTAAGGAGTCAGAAAGGAAGGAATTCAGTTTTGCAAAGCTTCTAATACTTCATATTTATATAAATTGTACTAATACACATGATTATCTGTGACAAGTGAGTCACTTTATATAACGGTAAGGAAAAACTTGTCCTATTTATGCAAACCTGTAGACTACTAACTTTGTGTTGCACACTAGTGAGAGAGTTCTTGGTGCTCTTATCTTGAATAATGATTTTTAAAGTTATTTTACGATTTTGTCTGCATTTGAGCCACATTGCAGCATTGCTTCATGTGTTCTTTTCTAAAGAAGCATTTTCAGATGTTCAGATTCTAAAGAAACTTGGCTGTGAGAATTATAAGTAAGAAATAGGAATGGACTCTGAGTACAGAGCGCTCTTTTTGACGTGCCACATGATGATGTTCAGTAGAGAAACTAACTTGTGGTTATCTGAAAAGAAACGTGTGTTTCTCAGTTGTCCGCTTCTGCACTGGGTGATAAAACCTTGTCGTTTGCTGGGGTGATACACTAAGCAAGGAGCTACATGGTACATGAGAGTCTCTCCTGGCTTGAAATAGCTTTCTTTAGTAGCAATATCAATAAGCAATAGAAGCTTTCTTTAACAGGCCTACACCTCGTACAAAGTAGGAGATACATACAGAGCTAGTAGATTTTAGTAGCCTAAAGAGCCTAAGTAGCCCTCAAACAGTAGCCTGACTTCTAGTTTCAGACAGAAAAGAGAAATTAAAAACCTAGTGGCTTATTAAAGCTGTTTTACCACTTTGATTTTATTTGGTTTACTCATTAAGAAGGCTTTATTATAAAACTGTTGCTTGCTTGTGTACTCTTCTCTTCTTGCTTCTGCTTTTTTCCTTTTTCCAGCCACTTAAATTGCACCGCTAATCTCGTGGGCTTAATCCCAGATGCTTTATCTACTGAAATCAGCGGTGAAATAGTTAATGAAGGCCTTCAAGTGTCATTAATAGGTGGAGGGTTGACACTCTGATAAAGCTAATAAGGTGCAAAGGGAATTCACACATCATGAGTCACTGTTTCAGGCTGTCTGCAGGTTCAGGAAGTTAATGCTTGGTTTTGTTTAGACAGTTTACTTTGTGATCGTAAGTGCTAGAAGTTTGTGGAAAGCGTTTTTCTCTTTTATCTTAATGTGTAACATGCCTGCCTGCACATTGACACACACCCCCCCTTCCTGGCTATCTACATTTCTTCTGACACCTTCAATTATATTTAAATATTTGTATAAACTCAAAACTTAACATACTCATGTAGATTATTCTCATACAGTCATGTTCTAGAATAGTGATTCATCAAGGAATACTGCATAGCTCTAAATAGGCTGGATTTATGTAGTAAGTCCTTCACTATTCTGTATATGAAGAGCAACTGTTCTAAAGGTAAAATAGCTTAGGGTGGAAGAAATACAGGTGGAAGAGACAGAGGCCAGGTATTAAAGACTGGTCGGTTCTTATCTTTCTGAAAAAGTTGTTTGCGTTATTCCTATTTTATGGTCTGCTGTTTTAAATCAAAATACATCTGAGATAAAGGTGGAGGTGTAAGAATATATAGCCTGATA
>BJBW01002647.1:0-153787 GCA_004320125.1 Scolopax mira | reverse complement strand
CAGTTGAGGTGTCTAAATTGCTAAACTCTAGAAAGAGAAATATGTTCTGTGGAAGTTATGAAAGATCTACAGTATAACATAGTTTTAATTTCTTTTCCTCTCTAAATGTGGCTACAAGTAAACTTCAACAGTGTTCAAGGATGGAAGAAGTAATACTCTGAGGCAGATATGAATATTGCAGTCCACTTTGAATTTGGAGTCTGACAAATACAATAAAAACACAACTAGAACTGGATCTCCAGATCAGCGTGACTCTTCATTTGCTGGACTGTAGCAGCAGTAGGGATTATTCTGGATAGAGGGATGTTAGAGCACCTGCCAGGATTTTAGGATCAGGGTACATCAGTTTCTCTACTGCCTTTATGCCCATATGTACACAAACTTGTAATTGACAAGCATAATATTCCAGCTGGCTTAATAACTTTATTTTGGCTCTTGGTGGAAAAGAAATGTGTTGCCTCTGTTAAAAGAATGTTACTGAGAAAGCTTGTTCAAACCTCCTACATGTTTGGCAGACTTTTGGGGGCAAAATATTACGAGGCATGTTGGAAAAGGAGTGGAGTATAGATCATTGTCCAGAGATAGCTGACCAGCTTGAACTGTGCAGGCTGTATTCCAGGGACACTAATGAATGGCTGCGATTGTGAACTGTCAACTGCAGCAGCTAAACTGTTGAAAACCTGATTGTGCAGACCTCTTCACAGCGTGTATCTCTCACTCAGCTAAATCATGTATTTGTATAGTGTACTAACTCTTGATAAAAATGAGCTCTTGAGACCATGTTCATAGTATAAGGACTAAACTAGGCATGGGCATTAATATAACTTTAATAAGAATTTTCTGTATGTGTTGCCCTAGATGCATATTTTATTGTACTCCTGAAGAAAAAGGGAAGTATTCTGTAAATATGTTATTGAGTACTGTCCCTTTCTTCACTTTGCTCATAAACTTACTAGAGGTTTGAACTCTACTGCAGCTGCAGACTTGAATGTTTTTAGCTGTCCGGAAAGATTGTGTTTATAGAAGGGGTGTTTGTAGAAGCAGGTGAGAATGAAACATGGACAGACATCCCCCAAAGTCATGGGTGCCTGCAGTTTGGCAGCCAGAACCCCTGCATTTGAAAAACAGTTGAGAGAGGACTTCCAAGGTGACTGTTGCAGTTGGTGGAATCAAATGGTTAATGCAAACAAAACTCCAATTAGTTGTGTCCACTTCTTGCTGTACTTTCTACAACAAAAATTTACATAAGGTAACTCCAGCACCACACCAATTTCTAGATTATGGAAAGCCTATCCTGCCACGCATTCAGTTTTTGAGTGTTACAACATATCTGAACAGAAAAATGCTGTTGCTCATTTGACAGTGCTGTTTCCCAGTTTAAACATTCGAATGCCTTTGTTAAGGAGTCAATACATACTTAAAATTAATAAGCTGTAAATATTTGGGATAAGTATTTCCCCCCTCCTTTAGTCCTTTAAACAACTGAAAGAAATTAAAAATGTGAAACAGTTGAATTTATTTTAAAGACTGTAGTGTACCAGCTCTGATATAAATGGTTCTCTGTACCTCATACTCCTAAGTATTCTGCTCAGCTGCTGTGGGTTAAGATTTTTTTCTGCTCCCCTATAGAGTGCAAAGAGTGCAAGTGTTCCGTAGTCAGCTTATTTCTGAATGCTGTCTTGTATGCTAGAAATAACAGCATACGTTTCATGGAAGCTTTTTTTAAACTTCTTGTTAAAAGCTAAATATTAAAGTATTTAGCTTTTTTTGAGCTGGCAGGACTATCAAAATGCTATCAAACTACTGAAGAGCTGAAATTTATCTCGGGCTATGGATTTTTACAGGAGGTGCTGATAATCTTTTATGACTTCAGATGACACTATAGTAAAAAATAATTGTTCCCTGTTACTGTACTGGATATTTGAATATCAGCCTGTTTGCTATGTTTTAATTTTTCAGTTTTAAAGCTGGTGATCAGAAGCTTCTGTTGCTCATGGGAAATGCAAACCTTGTTTTGTGCTTTCTATGTGTTGGCAAAGATTCCATAAGAAACTTATGTGATACTTGTCCTGCTAAAGTACAACTGGTTTAGTTCTGGTAGATAAATCTAGATTGTCAGCCACAGGTGTCTGCTTTTATTCCTATATTTGACAAAGTGTAAAGACAGAAGTATTTATAGTAACTGCTAAAGCTACTGTCTTCTGAGAAGGTTCTCCAGACGTAAAAGGTCACTTGAAGTGCAGTATAAGGTTGTATCTTCATTCCTCTTCTTGAAAATTCCTCTATGTTTAAACTTCATGCTTTATAAATACAAATGTGTATTGAATACTAGTAAATTCCTTGCATTATGGGATAATCTGTTTTTACTTATGCAGGGCAGGTGAGTTACTCAGACACGTAAAAGACAGCTGGATGCTTGTCTTAATTTTTTTTGTTGCATTAAATTGTTCCAAGACATTTTTTGTGTATATCTATTTTCCCTTTGAAGCTAGGAGTAGTGCATTTCTATCAGGACAGCCTGCCTGAATGCTTTTAACAGTGCAGAGAGAAGGTAGAAATATTAGTACCATATAGAGGTGTCAGTTGTCTATCACAATGACAGCTGCCGTGTTTGTCCAGTACTCATTAAAGATTACAAAGAGAAATACGATTCTGCGTAAATAGCAGAAACCAGTTACAGAATCTCAGACTGGTTGAGGTTGGAAGGGACCTCTGTGGTCCATCTGGTCCAACCATCTGCTCAAGCAGGACCACCCAGAGCCTGTTGCCCAGAACCATGTCCAGGTGGCTTTTGAATATTTCCAAGGATGGAGGTTCCACCACCTCACTGGGCAACCTGTGCAAGTAACTGGGTCACCTGAGAATGGATAAGCAATAAGATACCGTTTTCAATGAACTATCTGAAGATTTTGTATCCCTCTAGAGCAAGTTTAACTTGTCTGGCTTATTGGAGTGATCAAAAATAAGGGTTAAAAAAATTCCTGCTTGCTTCTCTGTCGAGTTATTTCAGCTATTTTTGTAAGGGTGTAGATGACAACTCCTGGGAATGTCTCCTATGTAGAGCACTGTTTGGTGGCTGCAAGGACCGTAAATACCTTGACCAACCCTACAAATGCCTCTTCTAAAATACTGTTTCTTAAGCCAAGAGGTGAGCTCTCATGCTAACAGTGCTTTAGTTAGAACTGTAGCTGGGTGCAGACTGGTGTGGAACTTGAAGAGTTGCAAAGGACCTGTAAATGGTGTGGAAAGGTGGACAAATATTTATAATATACTATGTAATAAACCATGCTGTACGTGGTCTAGGTTCTAGTATCTTTTTAAAAAGCTAAATACTTTGTTTAAAATGCTTGCTAAGAGATTCTTTCTTGACCAATGTCACATAAAGACAGACAGATGGGATTTGGCTGAGCATGTTTGAATCTGTTTTATTTGATTTGCTTTTTTTCTGCAGATAAATACTGAAACACTTTGTCAGAAAACCAGGAACCACTTGTATTTGTAGATAACTGAAATATCTGAAACTGCTATACTGCAATTTAGTGGGGGAGAAAAACCAATCTCATCTTTGGGCTGTTTTCTTTGAAAATGACTACTCAAGTCCAATGTCCCACTATGCAAGGCCACTTTCACCAGTAATCACAAGCAGCTTCTCTATCGTGAGCAGGTTTGAGAAAATCTACTTTTTTGGGCAGGGCAGGCAGTAGGAGCCTAATCCTCTGCAATAGCATGTTCATACATGTTAATAAATGCCTTTTTCTTTACCAGCCAAGTTGTGTAAAAGTAAGTATTTTCAAGTGTTTTGACAGTTCTTCCAGATTTTTTTGTCTAATGCAGCACTAGCAAATGTGGATCTTTTTAAAGCAGAATTACAGATGTTATGTTGTTTTTTACAACCTCCTTTCATCCAGTGTATTGGGGTCTGCTTTTTAAATGCATTCCACGCTTGCTATTTTGAATGGGATAATTTATAGTGAAGCTAACTGGCAAATTACAATAGATGCTGAGAGACTCTGAGGTGAAGTTCAAGATCTGTTGAGACCATGTAAGTTATTTTTAAGAATTCCTTTTTTTTGTTGCTGTTCCACCTAGTCTTAATTCATCCAAACATAGTAAATGTTGATGGGCCTTTCTGTGGCTTTTCTTGAAAGCTGCTTAATAGTGGCAAGAATCCGTGACTGGGTTACACAAAGACTTTCTGGATTGTCATTAAGTTTACCAACTTCTGATCTATAGTTGTTTCTCTTTGAAGAAGTTACTTACTGTGTGTGTTTTTTTTTTTTCCTTGAAGCAAAGCTGTGTATCATGTGAACTACATTGTCTTGTATCCTCCCTACAAGAAGTAAAGGTTAATTTTACCCAGTGAGAAGACAAGTCATTAATGTGAGAAATCTTACACTTGTTATGTGTTTTGATTTGAGAGCAGAATTGCTCAGATCAGTCCGTACACAGTCTGTGAGATGATGTAATTAAAATTCAGCCTGACTGACAACCATGACAGGCTTCACAAAACAGCCTTGCTTTATTAGCATGCAATGTTTAATGAGTGTATCCATGACAATGCAGCCTGCAGGGAGGAAGAGCAGGAGAGTGTTGGTTACCTGGCTAAAACAGAATTACTTAAGAGTGAACTAAGCACATCAAGCCTGGCTTTGGAAAATATGAAGACAGGATGTAGATGATGGACAAGATCATTAGCAAGTCCTGAACAAGCTTAAAGCTGTTGAGATTACAGCTCTACTATACAGGACTCCTGAGGTTTGGGGACCAATTTCTGTGAGTTTTGAGTTGCAACTGCTGAAATCAGAAAGAAGGAGGAATTTAGAAGTTGAGCGCTCATTCTTTCCATTATTAGTGTCAAATAGTCCTATCAGAATTTATTATTTGAACTCTTCAGCAAAGCTTCTTCAGAAATACCAAATTATTATTACCTAACACAGGCAATTTTATTTGAATTAATTAAATTGTTATTGACTGCTGTTATTTAGTTACACCTAAAAGCAAGTTGCCACTTTTACTGATCCAAGGCTCTGTGAACAGTAAACATGTCTTACTGGCCAAAATCAGTGAGGCCAGTATACATAAACTCTAACTCTCTCTTTATAGAAACTTGGATTCGCCCTTTTAAAGGGTGTAATAAAATCAAGGGCGATGTCTCATACATATTTCATATTTCTGTGCTTCCCAGTCTACCAGGGACTGGGAAGGCAGAAACTACAAAATGGTATTAATCAGAGAAGGATTTGAATTACTAGTAGCAAAAGTTAGTAGACTTCAGTGAACAACTAGGTACAGCTCCACTTGAAATGTCTAGGCTGGTTAGCTTCTGTATAACAAATCTTTATGAAATGCCTGTGCTAAAGAATGTTTTCTCTGGAGTGGAGAGTAGAAGAAACTATCCTGATTTTACAGCTGGGAACTTGCTTTATATTTGCAGAAGACTTGTTGATACTGAATTATTGTAACCTGTTAAGTGAATTTGGATTTAATATTGTGTCCAAATGCTTCTTTGTTTATTCAGATCAGATTTTCATAGTCAGTAGTCAAATCCTTTATTAAAAAAAAACCTTGCTACTATAAATCACCTTTTATCTCATAAATCAGTGTCACCTCAGGTGTGTCAGTTCAGTAATGGTATGAAAGGATATAGTGCATCTGCTCTAACTTGGTACAAGACTGTTAAAGGCCTTGAGTATATTTTTAAAATGCAGTGGAGAGCCAAGTATAAAAGTGCTTTCCGCAGCTAGTCAGTGCTGGGACAAGAGAATAAGTTGTTGGCTGTATAACTGTGTAACTAAGGAGCATGGTTGCCCTCAGGTGAGGGCACATGGTGATGCCAGTGGTTGCTCTTTGTTCAGGGTGGACTGGAACACCTGAGAAGCTTCCAACTGTTGGTCACTAAATACTCAGATCATTTGCTACATCTGCCTGGTCTGACCGTTATTAATGTTAATCCAACCTGCCCTTTCCATCCTGTATTCTCGGTACCAGTTTTTGTGGTTTTATTATTTTCCCAAGCATTCATAGGGACCGAAAAATGTTACCAGTATCTTTTCCAGAGAATCAAGCCCCCAGATCAGGGGACAGCTGTTACCAGCATCTCACCAGAGCAAGCCTGTGACCAGTGAAATGCCTTTACTGGGCTTGCTTACCCTGTGAGTTGAGACAGTTGCCTCTCATTCACTTCTCCTTAGACTTCCAGTCAATGCAGAAAGTAATTTTTTTCAAAATCCACTTTTGAGAGCAAGGCAAAGAAAGTACAGGCTACCGCTCTGCTCCTTGCTACAGAAAGGAGGACAAAACTCTGGTAGCAAAGTCTAGTTCTTTCTGTTCCAGTAACTGAAATCCATATGTCAAGAGTTTGAGATGCAGCTAGTTGAAATGCAGCTGCTGACATCAGACTTTCCTGTCTTATTCCAGGTGATGTGTAATTCTTTGGTTCTCTCAGTAAACTTAACTGAAGATGATTTTTGTTGTTTATGAAAGTGCTGGTGCTGCTGGCACTGTCTTACTAATGATGATCTGCTTGTTCTTTCATCTCCTTCCTCATGAATTCAGTTATCAAAACTGCTGTTAAGCATGTCCTGGTTTCGATTTTATAATTTTTAGCACTTAAATTTGTGTATATGTCTTGATTTCTACTATGGCAATCAGATCCATGCAGTATGCTTTTTCTCCACTGCCACCATATTTTTATTTAGAAGTAACTCATGAAACCCCTGTTTCAAGTCCATTATAATGGTTGAGAGCCATTGTCCCCAAAGCTGTCATGCAGGCTGTCAATTGAGTCAGCCTGTCCTGTCACCTGTAGCTAGAATGCACTTAAATTTGAAAGTAACAGCATCTTTACTAGTTTTTCAGGGCTTGTAGTTCAAGTATAATGGCTTTAGGAACTATGTGAACAGAATATGTAATTAAATGCAAAAATTAAGAGCTTTAATCTTGAGAATTTTTTTTGTCATTAATTCCAGATCATCTTCCCTGGTTTAGTCTTTGTCAATTCTCTCCTACAAAGCTTTGTACTCCAGCTACTCTGTTTTGTAGGTGGAGTCTTAGGAAATAAAGCTGATTCAGAGTTGCAGTTGGTTTAAATAGAAGGCTATATAAATAAAGTGAACTGTCTTTTAAAAGAAGAGAGATGAAGAAGGAACTGTTACTAGAGTAAACATAATCTTGAAGTGCCACAAACTTTAGTGAGAGTTTCCTCTTAACAGATTGCTACGATCAACAGATTGCAAAAACCCTAAATAAACCACCCCAAGTGTTTTAATTTGGAGATCAGCTGTAATCAGTCTTCACTGGAGGTCATGGCCAGTAACCTAGCAGGCTTTTCTGGTGATCAGTAAGACATAACTGAAAACTAACTTGGGTTGGAAATGTTTCTGGGTGATAATGCATCCAATATTTCATAAACTTTAGAAACCACAGAGGGATTAATTTGTTGTCATTTAGTGCACATCAAATTGAGCAGTTGATCACTCAAGCTTTTGTTTATGCCTTGTTGATTACCATAGTAAAAAGATATCCATGTATGTTGATAATTCTCCTAAGTTCAGACTGTGTGCTTACTACCAGGTCTCTTGACTGTTAAATCATAATTTTGGTGTTACATAAAGGCTAAATACTTTTATTGCTACCTCATCTTTAGGCTATTTTTGAGTCACTTCTTTCTCAAAGTGGATAGCTCACTTTTGGCACAGTAGAAATAATGTAGATGTAGACATAACGTGCTAGCATCTTTCTTTTATAAATGTGGCTGAAGAACCATCTCATTTACAGGCATCTTGTCAGGCTCCTAGAGCGTTCTACACGAAGGGCAGGACGCTAGAAGCTTGCTGTTGAATTCCCAGTCCTGTATGATTAATGACCTTACTTCTAAGACTGGGAACACAAGAGTAATAGATGTTTTACTGATATTTTCTAATCTTAAACTTGGTGCGTCAGTATGAGCTTTGTCTGCAACTAGGAAGAATTTTGTTTTGTAATAGTCACTTCTCACTTTCCACCAAAAAAAAAAGAGATGAACTTTACAGCTGAACAGAAGGCAGTTTGTTTTCAAAATATAAACTAGGCTCTTTCTTTACTTCTATTTTATTTCATAGTTAAATTTGGTTCTTATAGGAGTTCATCCTATTCAAAGGAAGGACTTCTGCTTTAAAGTTCCTGCTAGCTATGCCTTGAATTCTCAAAGAATTGTGAAAGATGGGCCTGTGGGCTGATCTGGAAATCTTTTGAAGAGTCTGAAATCTTTTGAAGAAATAATGGCTTGATCTCCTCTAGAATGACAAATAAGAGAATCCCAAGACTTCTGTAACGAGTCTTTTCTTGCTCCTTGCTGTTTGTGTGGAAAACAATTCTGTTGTTGTAGCTTAAACTTTCTTTGCTACAATTAAATGTTTTTGCTGTGCTTATACCTAACAGGTATGAGAACAAGTTTTCTTCTCCTTTGTAGAAGTTTGTAAGTGTCTCTTTCGTATCTTTTAAATGCTTATTTTTCCTACTTATTCCAATTTTTTTCCCAGTAATCAGAATTATGTTGACATGTCTTCTAGTGGTCTTACCTGGACTTCAGTAGGCTTAGATCCTACTGGAGAGTTGGTATCCAAAACTGGCCATAATCTGCCCTCAGAAGGGCAGAATAAAACAAGACTTCCATTGGTATATGTACATCGGTTGTAAGACTGTTGCTAGTTTGACACCTTTGCAAGTTTATTTTTTAACTTTTTAGATTTTCTTCTGTGGAATTGTGGTCAGCAACTCATTCTGTATTTTGTGCCTGTGCAGATGATCATTGCTACCAGGGCTTCATGCTTACCCTTATTGAATTGCATCCTTTTCATTTCAGACCTTTGCTCCAATTGGGCAAGATCTTCCTGAATTCTATTCCTGCTCTCCGGGGTGCTTGCAGATCATCTGCAGGTACCAGGGTAGTCTGTACTCCACTGCCAGAGTCATGGATTACAGGATCCTATAGCCCACTTGGAGGGGAACCCCTGGAGACCTCTGTTTGATGCATCTTTCCACTGAACCATTGGAGAGCCCCATGCACAGAGTAGTTATCTGTGGTGGACCTGCTTAGTATAAACCACATTCTTAATTACCAAAATGTCATGCAAGGTGGCGTTAAAAGCTCTACTAATTTTATAATGCGGTCAACATCTTCTGTGTTCTTTCTATATAAGATCTATTAATTTTTCTCAGAAGGGATTTTTGTCTGACATAAGCTTCTGAAAAGGCCATCTGTGTTGGCTTGCTGTTCTCTACGTAATAATAAATAGGTGGTTCTGCTTTTCTTTGGTTTTCCTCTGAGGTATTGACCTGTTATTTCATGTTCTTCAAAGACAGATGCTTGGGCCCTTTTAATCTTTAGGGCCCAAGTTAATTCCTTTCTCAAAGTTAATAAAAATCACAGTCGGTGATACTGAGAGAGAGAGAACTGTCTGAGGAGGTCAGGTGTGAATTTTTTTTGTTTTGCCACCTTTTAGGAAGGCAAAACATGGTATTTTTCATATAGTTCTTCTCTTGTTGCCCTTAATTGCTGATGTTGGTCAGTAGTTTGAAGACTGAAACACAGCTTCAGCTGTGTCATGAACAAGGATGTTAGTATTCCTCCTTCAAAGGTAGAAGCTGGAAAAAAAGGCATCTGTTCAGCAGCCTCTGTATGCCAAGCTGGTACCCAGCACTTCCAAAGCCAGTATCGTCACTTAAGCTAAAGGGCATTTATCTGTATATTTGAAAACTTGCCAGCTTTCATGGGCATGGTTTCTAGCAAAGCAGAGCTCTCTAGAATAAAGTTTGTGTTTTGACACGTTTGTCCTGATTAATGGCAGTGGGAGGATACTCCTTCAAATATGAGGTGAGGCTTTGGATGTGATTTACACTTCCCTTTTAAAGGGACAGCTTGAAGTTTCAAGTAATCAAAGAACTGATACAATTCTCATCCTTTAAATTTAGATGAAACTTCTGTGGCTTGAAAACTGTTAGAAGCTGTAGAATCAGAGTGTGTTGTGAATATTGAGGGTTTTGTTGTGTTTGTGAGCTTGTAGAGGAAATAATTATGGTGTATGTTGTAGATCTTCTGTATACAGAAACAGGGCATTTTTTACCATGTGAGATACAGTTTGAATGTTTAAATGTGCCAAGAGAGTTGTCTTGCAGTAGTCTCTGGGACCAAAATCGAGCCTCTGTCCTTGGAAATGCCTGTTCTCTCAGCAGGCACGAAGGAGAAGTGCCCAGTGTACCTCCTGTGGAAGAGGAGGTGGGCTCTCCACTGACTCAATGTCAGGGACACCCCCTTCCTGGCTGCTCTTTCTTAACTCCACTGTGTCTCTCTGCCAGCAGTGGGGACCGAGCTTTGACCTGGCTGGCTGCTGGGGAGGTGACCTGAGGAATCTGCTTCTCTGGTCCAGGCTGTCCCTCGGTTCAGTTCAGGCAGCCTCAGAAGGGCTTGTGGTGCTCAAGCTGCGACGCAGCCACAGCAGGCTATACAATACTGCTTTCTGTAAACTGGAATTGCTTCTGAAAACTGGAAGGAGTTTTTGGTAGTTCTCTAATGTTTACCCTTTAATGTGGTTAAAAATAGATGCCTCAACATTCTGAAAGTCAGTTGTATTAGTTCAGACCTGCACATCAGGCATCATTCATGTACCTCTGTGCATTTGCTTTTCCTCTTTAGATGGCATGCACACATACCCTTAACATCTTGCTAAAATGCAGCAACAGAGTAGAAAATGTTCTTTTAATTGTCTGAAGTAATGCAAAAGTGATTTCAACAGCAGGGGATACAAATGAGAATTTAACGAGGACAACTTTCATACCTCTCCAGATACTTGTTTAAGAATAGTACAAGAATAAACAGCACATAAAAATAGACCATGCGAAATACATACTGTGTGGCTGTAAACCACAACTTTTTACACCTAACAATAGCAACAGGGTTTTATATGTTGCAAGTAAATTTATCTTGGAAGTTAAATGACTTTCTCTTTCCAGTCACTTTCTGAGGAAGAGTGTTTTCACATAATCCTCACAGACAACTGAGTTGGAAAGAAGAGCTTGGGTCTGGTTCTTCACCTCAACAAAGGAATGCTCTGTTATCTGCGGATGCCAGTTGCTCTCCATACATTAAGTCCCCGTATCTTTCAAATGTCTTCTAGCTATTGTGTTTCTCTTCCTATAATTAGCTGTGTTTAGTTGTCAATCAAGTGTGCAGTACAGAAGCGTGATCAAGCAACTTCTGTAGCAGATTTTAAGCTATATTCCAGGCTCACATAGAATTATTTTTTGAAGGGCAGAGTGGTGTGGGTGGGAGAAGGAGTGACAAACACTCCAAATGATTCCCAGTCATTGTTGATACACAAATATTGTTATCCTTGTGAGGTTTTTAGTATACACCTGCCATGGGAAGCAAAGTACTTGAGATAAATGATGTTTTGTTATGGCGATGCTTCTGTGACGCACTTGTTTTATGATTTTAACTGTACAGTAATTTGACTTAAATGGAAATAATTAACTTGGAGACAGTTGTTTAGGAAGTATTCTTGCCATGAACTTAAAGGGATAAGCACGTATGCTTCTAATGTTGGTATAAACTTCAAAGTTTAAATCTGGCTTTAAAAGGAATTTGAACTAATACTGGCTTTTCTAAAGATTTTTCAGCTAAGCTGTTGCATTCTTTGCTAGGGCTGGTACAGCTATAGTGAAGTAAGGGTGAACTGCAGTATTGATAGGAGTTTCTAAGCTTAAGTACGATACTCTGTAACAGCCACTACCAGTTAGAGAATTTTGGTTCTGTGCTTCATCTATTATCTTATAAACAGTAAGTCTTCAGATGGGACTTTGGAGACCTGAGCTCTTCAGATTACCCTCTGGGTATAGTTGCTATCTGTGGGGCAAATGTGTGCTGAACGAGGAGGGTCGGGCTGTCTTGGGGCTTGGCACTGGGGACAGAATTTGTGCCATAGTGTCTGGTTTTCAGCAAGGTGACTGGCACCAGTGGGTGGGGGCTGGAGCACTCCCATTTACTGCTTGGCAAAGGGCCTCTGCACAACCACTGTCCTGTTGCACTTCCAGAGGGGGAAGCATGAGGATGACTGACAACCACTTAAAAAGTTAGTGATAATTTAGATTCCACTTCTCAATTTTAACTTGATCCAGTTTTCAGTTGTAACTTAATCTGTTGTAGCTTGAATGTGGCATATTTAGCTCTGAATTCTAGGTCCCCTTGGAGAACTTGTGTGTTTTGAACAAAAAGTAGGATGCTAAATAGAATAGAAATACTGGGTGCTGTTTGCAGAGAAATTTTGTGAACTATGAAAAATGTGACAGGTATCTTCTGAATTTAGGTATGTACGTCATTAGAGTGGTATACAGTTTACTTACCCAAGATTGTCAGCATGTCATGAGATGTTTCATTAATGGCTTTATAGTCATCTTTTTAGAGTAGCAACTTGAAATGGCATGAAAAATGCGTAGGGCTCAAAGATTACTTTTTCTTTTTGAATCAGTATGTCCTTAATGGAAACACATAGAAACACAGTAAGCCTTTCAGTCATTAAAATATTCTTTAGGCATTCTCTGAAGTCTGTAAACTTTTTTGATGTAAATGTAACCTGTCTGGACAGCTAATTTACTCTGTAATGCAGAGAGTCAGTATTTTTATTACGTACCCATTTTCAACATGTCTGTTTGATTCTTGGATCTCATAGGAATCCGTCAACTGCATTCTACCAAGCGTTCCATTTCAACAAGTTACGCGAGTCAAAGACCTTCTGGGATAGGTATGAATGCTTAAGTATGGAATGCATACGTGCTGAGGTATGCATGAACAGCTTCGCTCTATGCAAGTTTCTTGTCATTTTTGTTTGCACAGAACTTCTGCTTGTGTTTAAAACTTCATGTTGGGTTTCTGCAGCCTGAAGGTCTGAAAGCAGTCATGGAAGTGAAGTATTTGTACTGAAACCTAAAAGTAAACAAGTCTAAAATATGATATGGTGGGGTTTTTTCTTCCTTTTTCCATTATGCATGTACCATACATAATGTGTAAGCTGAAAGAGTTTAATGCTAGTCAGTTACTAGCTGACCTGCACTAAAATATTTACAGCTTCCTTTTCCAGAAAAAGGAAACTTTGACATTGTGGCTATTGAGTCCTACATCAGAAAAGAGGTTGTGAAAATGTTATATTTAAACATAATTTTGACAAAGTTAAAATCTTGGTCTCAAAACCATGAAAGGAAGCTTTCTAGCTTGCTTTCATTCTACTTAAGTAAAGCTAGATGGGGGAAAAAAATGTGAATGGTGATGAGATATGAGGACAAAGTAAACCTACTAAAGTTAGCATTGAGCTCATGGCGAGAAACTGCAATGAAGTGCAATAAAGTCATATCTGTTATAGATATGACTTGTCAGAGATGCATTACTAATTCATCAATAGCTGCAAACTGTTTCTTTCCTGCACTTTAATGATTTTGGCGGGTGGGTATTTTTATCAGCATTAAGTCAAAATCCTAGTGATCGTGTGACTTCATGCCTTGTGATGCTCTGGCTTGTCACAATACTTCTGCTTAGCGAGCTTTGTAGAAGCCATTGAAGTATTGGTAACTATTTCATCAATGCAGTGGCTGTATTTCACTTGAGAGGCTTTCTGACTTGCAAAGCTTAACTGAATCCTTTAAAATTTGCTTGGCAATAAATTGTATACCATACAACTCTGGTGGTTAAAAGTAATGCTAATGCATCCTGCTCTGTTTTTTGCTGAAGTGCTAGCATTAGGCTAAGTTTCAAAAGCGCATCTTCCTTTTCTAGCAGAAACTTGTACAAATTTGCATTTTTGCTTTAAGGTCTGGATGATGCTACTTGCCTGTATTTATGGGACAGACTTGGTATTTAGGTTGCAAGGACTTAATTTTTCAACTGAAATAAATTTTGGGGGTTTGAATATAGATTGGGTAGTTAGACCAAAAGTTTCCTTTAAGGTCTAGCCTTCATCTGTTCCTCTATTTTCATATCTCTTAACTTGAAATAATTCTTAAAATGAGGAAGCTAAATCAAAAAAACTAAAATGAAGTAATTCACAGTTAAGATTGAGGCCTCACAAATATGAGGCTTATGTGCAATGTCTGAAGCGTGTGCTGGAAGCATGGGATATAGAAAAACATTTAGGTAGAAGAATGTAAATGGCTTCCTTTAAAAACGGTCTTGTGTGTTTGCTGTTGAATACTTTATGGTAAAAACAAGTATTTGTAAAACCATGGAAGCAAATTCATCAGGATTGATGCAAGTTTTAAACTTCTAATCTGTTAAAATTTAGGGTGTAGCAGGTTTTGTGTTTATAACCCAGTTACTAGATTTTTCTTAAGATCTCGTCGTTTTGCTTTACTGGATGACTGAGGCGGAAAAGCTTTCAACAATAAACTTCCCATAAAAAGGACAGAGCTGGTAAAACCGGTTGTGGGGGCCCTTCCCAGGGCAAGGGTCTGTGGAACCCCAATGGAGTGCTGGTGGTACCAGACCAGGGGCTGACCATGCATTGGCAGCTCCCCCTGGCCTGGGCAGGAGGGAATCTCCTGTCAGCCTTCAGTGGTTTTCTTGTGATCTCTGGTTTATGAAGGAGACATCTCTGCCATGAAAGTGATAAGCTAACTTCCTCAGAATCCCTTTGTTTCCCCATCCCAAAATGTGGAGGTCAACAAACTGCAAAACATAGGAATCTTAAGCCTGCTGGCACTAGGCACTTTAGTTACATTTTGCATCTCCTTCAGAAGTAGGATGTGAATCTCAGGGGCTTGACTTAGGAGACTTCAGTGTAAACATAATAGAAAATTTTCATATGTACTTTCAGTATTTTTTTCTTAACAAATACAGATTATTCTCCTATGAGCAGCCATCTCTTGGGACCATTTGAAGTCCACAAAGCTAACCACATGCTGTTGCAATAGACAGTAAAAGATTGCTAAATTGCTCCAGTAAAATAGAGACTTGTTTATTTTTCACTAACACACTGTGGCAGGGAGGAGTGCTGGTAACAATCAGACCATTAAGTATTGGTGAAATACTAGTTGTTACTGACACCTTTGCAGGAAGCCTGCAAGTGTTCTGTGTAGTGTTCACACAGGTGTTGCTAAGGGCACGAGTCTCAGGAGCCTGTCTTCTCAGTTGGTGTGGTTACTGAGTGGCTTAAGAAGGGGAATAGTGGCTTCTTGGCATGTTCACGTGAGTCTGGGTGGCTGCTCTTGGGTGCCTGGATTGCCTTTGTATGGTTATAGTGCCATAGGAGCTTTAGATGGGTTTGCCTAAAACAGGCATTGTTGGTTAACTTGTGTTTAAAGCAGTAGGATTCATGTCTTCACTGCATTTTTGTGTGAAGCATTGAACCTTCATAATGTAAATTAACTCAAAATGCAGGTTTTCTCCCTATGTTAGCACCCAGATAGCACTTAGAATATAAGTGTTTTGGGTAAATATGTTCTTATGTAAATGTGATGAATAGACAGCATCTCTTAATGTGATGGATTTTGCCAAACTTCTATTTCCTTATTACATGCCTTTCTGTTAAATGAGATGTTCCTGGAGACTCATTCAAGACACATTACACATTCTTGATTGTAGCCCTATATAGAGGTTCTTTTAGGGGTAAAACTTATTTGAAATTCAAAGTCTAAAACACCATGTGAAATTTGAAAAGAGTCTTAGGACTGATGCTTCATGTATCCTACTGATCCAGAGTTCTGGTTAATGTGTTTCTTCTTGATGCTTGTTTCTCATGGAAGTGGTGCGCAATGTGACTTGTCTCCATGCGTAGGGAAGAGTGTTTGGTTCATTAGTGTAACTCAAGAACTTACCAAAACTATAAAGGAGCCACATTAAAGAAAAATGTCAAAAACATAACAAACCAAAAAAACCACCCCAAAAAAACCCAGACAAGCAACAAATCCAAACCAATTCAACTCAAACATCATCTTAGTTTTCCTCCAAAGTCTTCTGTAGACCTCATGCATTGCTTCTAAGATCACTTACGATGTTGTGTTGAAAAACTGATCGTCAGAGTTTGATGTAAAACTGAAGCAAACTTAACTTTCCTATGAAAGTATTTCTCTGCGTATTGGAGGAGCATAAGTAAATTTGCAGGGAGAGCCAGGCATCAGCTGGTAATTCCAAGGCTGTGAATTTACTGCCTCAAATTTTCTCACATTCTCACATGGCTTTGCAAAGAAAAATGATGAAAATCTGACATTTGCGTAGATACTCTTTCAAGGCTGGGTAATTGATTGTATCAGGAAGCTGTCATAAAATCTCGTAATTGTATGGAGGCTAATTAAACATGGCTTAATGGTTTCAAGGACAGACAAAGTTTCTCTGGGTGGACTAAATAGCACAACTAGTGGTAAGACATGAGGAGTGGTGGCTGAGTCACTACAGTTCCTTGAAAATGAGTAAACAAATAAGGGGAAAACATAAACTAAAGCACTTACTGGTTTAGCTTGTAGTTCACTTATGACAAAAGCAAATGTGGGAACAATTCAAGGTACCTTACTGTTCCTTCCAGAAAGGTTGCTTGATAATTTGATTTAAAGCAGTGACAAGGAAAGAGCTAGAAGAGCTGGGGGAGATCCTGCTTCAGGGATGCCTGTATGAGACTGCCATGTGTAATAGCTTTTCCACTTTAACCTAAAGCAAAGTAGGTCTAGTGCTATAAAGGAAGAGTTGTCCTGTAGAGACTGTTGGACAGACTCTCGCCAGCATCCGTGTACCCGTTTGTGGTCTGTTCTGCAGACAGTCTTTTCCACTCCTGCAGGACTAGCAATGTTGAGGGATAGGTTTTATGTATCTGAAAGCATGAGATGAGTAGTACAGTAACTTGATGTTAAAATCTAGAAGAAATATCAAGAACACAAAAAAAAGGCAAGAAAACCTGTTCATTCTGGCAGACTTTTGGGGAGGTGCTGCTGAGAAATTCCTTGGGAAAGCAGTGTGCAGGTAATCAGTATTACAGCTGAATTTGGAATATGTTTTTTGTTACTGACTAAAAAACCTGAAGCTTCAGAATTAGTTTATATCATCTGGTTCATCCAGTGAGCAGGATTTGCAGTCTCATTTAAATGTGAAACGCTATTACCTAGTCTGGTACTTGACACTGCCAAAGTAGGGCTGTTTATAACTCTCATTCCTAATGCATCAAACGTTGGCGTGAAATACATTACTGAGGACTTGGAATAGCTAAAAATGAACCACTGTGTTCTTTTTTTAAGCACATTGAGTGAATTAAGCTGCAGATACTTTTATCTTGAAGTGTAATTCCAAGTCTTTCTACCTAGTTTTCAAAGTGAATTTTTGAAGGTGAGGATATGTCTCCTAAAAGGATGGTAGTTACATTTAAAGACAATAATGGTGAAAGCACCAAGCTGGGTACAGTGGTGCTTGCTGTATTCACCACCGAAATAAAACTTGTACCAATGGGAGGTGATGTGGAAGGCTAAATTTTCCTCCAGCTGGTAGCAAGTTAGGATTAAGACATTAACCTTTTTTATTGTCTTCTGATTTGCTTATCCTCAGTTTTTTCTGTTAGTCACTTATTTTATTTGCTTTCCCATCCTGGGAATAACGTTGTTTAAGTTTTGGAATATTAAGTAAGCTTTCTTGAACTGCACAGTTTTGCTTTACAGAGAACACTTATTTGATCGTAATGCATCGTCTGTGTTTCCAGTGAAGCTGTACACTGGTATTTTTTTATGCTAAAAGGGCTACCAAACACTTTTTTTTTTCTCTTTTAATAATATAACTTGTTGATGATACTGAAGCATCTTTCCAGTAATATCTTGCCATACTCTTGGGATACGTCTCCATAGGAAAGGTTATTGCAGCAACAAAGTCAGAGACTTTTAAGAATGCAATGTGCTATGGAAGGTGTGATTGCTGCATATTGTGTAACGTGCATTAGAAATCAGACTTGGACTTAACAGTTTTCTTCCCACTTTCTTAATCCGTATGTACATGATTGTCCAAGGCACTTCTTTCACTTTGTTTGCAAGACATTTGAAACAGCAACAACAAAAAATACAGTGCTATTCTTGAGTTGTAAGCATACAGGAGAAATATTCCTAAAATGCAACATAAAGAATTCTGAGGTGCAGGGTGTAAGTACTTGATAAAACACTTTGTTTCAAGCACTACATAGCTGATGGTGAGCTCTAGCTAAATGGTGTTATTGGCAGTCAAAATCTAATTTTCACCTGTGGTCTTTCAACGTAAAATGTGAAGAAATTACATTTAAGGCACTAGGATATTTTGTTAACAATCAAAATGAGGAATTCACAGACTAAATAGGGTTCTGGCCCTCTGGTGTGTAAGATAGAAAAATGTTGGGTTTACCATCCATTTCTGAAAATGGATGGTAAACTGTACTGGGTAATATTTGTCATATCTGGATTATTCTAAATCTTGCCTTGTACTTGATGGGTTTCAGAGTGATACTGGTTTACCAATATAACCTCTTTTTGGTCAGAGCCTTCATTTACATAATCTTTACTTGGAGGGACAAGTCAAGCCAAATTGTTCTCTTGAATGATAGTGTGTGTGTATGGTAGCTAGTTGGCTGGAGAAGCTCAGTTGGAGGGCCAGGGGGAAGTTTGTAACTGCAAACAAAAGGTTATTATATGCCTAACGCATCTTTTCAACCCCCCTGTGTTACATGATGTGGATTTTTGTTTATGTATTACAGCTTTGTCAATAATTGTCAGACTTTTTTAGGTTCTGGAACATCCAACTTAGTCTAAAAGTACAGCATAGTAACTTTTTTTTTTAATAAGAGGTAAAAAGTATCTTTCCACTTCTAATTCAAGATTTGGAAGTTGAGACATTGGATATAGAATGGATGGTGCACTCACAGAGTGTATCAGATGCTTTCTAGTTACCACATCCAAAAAGACATATTAAACAGATTTTTATTTTCATTTTCCTGGCTGGATTCCATCTACAAATTTCAGTCATGGGATAAAATATTTTCTTGCCAACTGGGATTTGATACCAATAGCTAAGGATTTGAGAAAATACAAAATCTTAAGATTTGGTAGTATATTTGGACTGTACCATAAAAATAACTGGCACTGGAGAGCTCTGCTTCTGAATGTCTCGCAGGAGCTATTTGTTGGGGGGGGCACGATAAAATGACCAAGGGACAGAATCATACAGGAATACAGCATCAAATCTAGTTCTTGCATGCTTTTTAGAAAGTGAAATGAAATAATTTGATCAGGATAAAACCTCACCTGACTAACTGAAGGCTGCTTTCTCAGTGTGGTGGTCTGCATGGTCCTGGGCTCTGCTGAGCAGGATGGACACAGGGATTTGTGCAGGGAGCAGGTCTGGAATCCTGACTTGGTACTCGGATAATAGCACCAGCTGCTCTGGCTGTGAGGGCCACAAGAATATTGAGACAAGCAGTGTCTAAACTACTTCTGGGTTTCAGCACTCTCCATTAGTGTCACTTTAACCATAAGAGATGGGTGGGAGAGCAATGGTTTCTCTGGCTGCATTCAGATCACACTTTCGGGGAGGGACAGTTCTTCCATCCGCCTGGGAACACTGTGCTCATGTAAAAGGCAGGCAGGAATGTGGAGCACCAGGTATAGCGTGGGAAAGGTGCTTCTGCAGCGTGTCCAGCAGGTCCAAGGTAGTGGGTGGTGAAGGGGAAGGCTGCCTGGCTTCCTCCTGAAAGGCTTTGTGAGGATTGAATACCTTAACTTTGAGCAGTGTAATGGACTTCGCTTCTTAAATAATCACACTGCAAAATAGTTGAAATGGGAATAGAAGCACGAGTCCCAATATCAAATTTAACTAGAAAAGTATTAACAAAAGGAGTCTATGCTGTAAAGCTCCAGAATCAGATCCCGCTACAAAGTGTGCTGTTTGCTTTAACTTTGCTCCTCTTTATCTCTTCAGAGCTGCCTCACCTGACTTTAGAGTGGGGCTCATGAACAGCTGTGGCAGGGACATGGAGCAGGCTTGGGGATTTCAGTGACTCCTGAATTTTTAACAGTTTCACATAAATCTGAAACACATTAATCCAAAATGGGAAGGAATACTTAACCTTGTCATAAATTATAAATACTTTTTATTCTGAGGAGGTTTACTACCGGCATGGCTTGAAAGAGGCTTAGAAGATGGACACCGGAGCAATTTTCTTGTGAAATGGGTGTTCAGCACTTCTGTTTTAAATTACAAGTTTTGTTCAATTTAGAAGGAGAGGCTGTCAGTCTCTCAGCCTGAAAAGCTGATTCCTTCTACATGTAAATGCTTGGTGCTAGGTACTGACAATTCTTGTGAGACTTATAAAAATGGATTTCTCTAAATAGTTTCATATTCTCTCAATAGTTGAGCTCTGTTTCATGTATGTAACTAATACCGCTGAGCATATTGCCAATACTCATTTTAAAAACTGTAGGTTTTTCTTAACACTTGTTTTCAGTGAGTGTTACGTATTTTCAGAGAGGTGAGTTTCCAAGCATGACTGCAAACTGCGTTTTTCCCATATGTTAACTTTTACTTTTTTTTTTTTAAGCGTAGCTGCATGCTGTTGATAGCAGCCAGCATTGCTGGGGGAGCGTTATCAGCAGTTATCACTGGTGGGGCTGGTAAATAGTCCAAGCACCACCGTCTTGTGTCGGACACGGAGCAGTGGGGAAGAGTCAGACCACAGAGTGTGGGAGGGTGGGCACGGGGAGTATGGGACCGGCAGAGCCCGTGGGTGGATGCAGTGTGCCGTGGGTGCCTTCCTGGGCTGCAGCCAGAGGTGTGGGGTGCCCTCTCTGACCCTCCGGGCAGAGCAACAGCCCCTCTCACATGGAGGGATCGGAGTCTGCCCCAGAACAGGGACACCACTCCCCAGAAAGTCTGACTCCAGAGAGTGACGAGTGAGTGACTGGCTTGTGTTCAGGTATTGTGACTTGAAAACAGGCCAGAAATATTAAGGCCTGAATTGCCCCACTGGGGAATTTAAATTTAATTCGGCATCTTGTTTGGTGCAGTAAATTCACGTTCTTACAGTGATGGCAGAGGTGTTTTATTTGGGCTGTTCTGCACTAGTGTGTCTTTGGAGCAAGACCGATTCTGGCTGTAACCAGCCCATGGGTTCCTTAAATGTTGAATGTGATCCAGGGGGAATTCGTTGTAGCTGAGTAAGCGTGGTTGTGGGTTTGGGCTCTGGTCAGATCTTGCTCTTCTGCTGATTGCTGCCACTCGGTTGCAGAGTTGTAAATGCAGTGCTGACCCAGGAAATTTTTAACTGGAAAGTAGTTTTTGAGTAAAGCCAGAGAGGTCTTTTTCTTCAATGATTTATAAAAGCAATTTAGCAGAAATAAAACTGAAATAAAGGACCCCATGAATATACCCTGAATCCCTTTTTTCCCCAGCGAAGAAAGCTGTAAAATAAGGCAGGGAATCAAAGCAGTTAATTTACTGTTTATTCTAGTGCATTTTTTTCTGGTTATGGGTGTCATAAGCATAGCCTGAGGAATTATAAACTGAAGGAACAGTGACTTTTAAGAGCTGTAACTGTACTCTGTGTGTGGGGAGGGAACCCCCGTGATTGTGTACTGAATTCCTGAATCTGAAGCTTTAGTGAAAGCATGTTCTATGGGTCCTGGGGGTGCCAACGGGTGCATAGTTTTAATGGAGTGATACAGAGTTTTCTTCTTATATTTACAGTGCATCTGGTGCAAGTGTTGTTGCCATTGACAACAAAATAGAACAGGCAATGGTAAGTAAAAAATAAGTTATTTGTAATAGGATTAGTGGTTTGTCATGGAGTGTAAGTTTCCAGCTGTATTTTTCTTTGTAACATCCCTGTATCAACCATTTCTGTGTCAACTACGGGATGAGCTCAAATCAGGATTGCTTTTACTGTTGGCCCAGAAGTGAATCAATTTTGATTTCTTAAATGCATTTTCCTATCAATTTTTGTGAACAAGCTGATTGAACTTAAAGGTGTGCTGATGATAGTGTAACACATTTAATTCTCTCACTTGAGCAAAGTTAATTACTACTTTTTCTTAATTGTCAGTTATACTGTCCCTTCCTTAACACTTTTCTTACATCTGTTTGATTAATTTTTTTTCTTCTCCTGATTTAGAGGTGGTGTTATTTCTTGGTTCCCATATACCTCAGTACTTGGGATTGTGTAATGCAGGCTCAGAGCTTTAGAGCTGATGCCTTCGTTCTGAGTAACTGGACTGTAACTCTAGTCCTTGTCTTCAGCTTAACTGAGGTGACTAGAACTTAATGCTGGAAACAAAGCTTTTGATGCAAGGCCAACTCTACAGCGAATTAAAGAGCTAGGTTATTTGCTATTGAAGGCTGATTTATTTGTATAATTTTAGTGATGAGTGCTTTAGTTTTCAGGCTTACCACCTTACTTTGGTAAAATAGTAAATTCTGGGGTTGGAGTGGAATGAGACTGTTCTTTTACTTGGTGTAACTGTTAACTTGTTCTTCACAGGATCTAGTGAAAAGCCATTTGATGTATGCAGTAAGAGAAGAAGTGGAAGTCCTGAAGGAACAAATAAAAGAATTAGTTGAAAGAAACTCTTTACTTGAACGAGAAAACGCACTGTTAAAATCTCTTTCAAACAATGATCAGTTATCCCAACTTTCAACCCAACAGGCCAATCCTAGTAGCACTTCACAGGCGCAAGCAGTGATAGCACAGCCTCCGCAGCCAACGCAACCTCCACAGCAGCCGAATGTCTCCTCAGCATAAAGCTTCCTGCCTCCGAGAGCAGTCTGTCCTTGTGTGCCACTGATGTTCTTTCCACTTTATATGAGAGCGAGTAGCCATGCTTCTGTTGTGTGTTTGGCCTTTTCAGTATTAGACAATCATTCTCCAAGAGCTGTCCCTCACGGGTATGTCATGAAGTGCAGTTGGTGTCCGCAACGTCACGGGTGCACAGGGGAGGTCGGAGGAGGAGTTATTCGTGCAACGAATGCGTTTGCTTGGTGTGCAGGAGTGAGGTCTTTTAGGAGCTTTGGTGGCTCTCCAAGGTTTCCATTTCCCGCGGATTACTTTGAGCCTTGCTATCTGGTAAGAAGTAACAATTCATCTTAAGAGCCACTGTTCTTTCAATATAAGTAACATTTGCCTACGTTAGTTTCATTTATTTGTTTTATTTATTACAGGGCTGCTATTTTCATAATGTACATGAACAATGTCACAGAACTTTTTTAATTTTTTTTTTAATAAATGTATGTATCAGTAAAATGATAGATGGGATTGCGTTTAATAGATAAAATGTTTAGGCAATAATTGAACAAAAGAATCCTGGCATATTTCTAACACTAATGGCAATTTGCCTTTGGTATTTATTTACGGTAGTAAAGATCCAGCTTGAATGTAAATTTTGTATAGAGTGTAAGTATGAAGACCATAGTGCATCTGTACAGGTAGTCACCAGTTATTGTGATATAATAAATAATTGATGGGCTATTTTGATGAAGAAAACTTTGCTCATTTCTGTTTCTACTTTCTAATAGAGAGAAATTGCCATGATTCCTCTGCTTTTTGACATTTCGTATAATTTTTTTTTTTTTTGGGTGGGAATAAAAAGCTGTGAAATTGTTCAACCTACTTTGTAACCAAAGAAGCAAAGCTGTGTAATTGAGTTTTTTTTATTTTATAATGCACATTCTTTATGTATTTTTATTTAGTGTTTTCTCATTCACAACTTTCTTTGCTGTCTAGCATGATCTGCATGACCTATAATCTTTGAACCACTTTCGTACCTCATGTTTTTATCCAGCACTCTTATTGTAATATGTAATAGTCTGTGAACAATGTCAAATAAAAAAGAAAGAACAGCTGGTGTTGGTGGAGCTGAGCTAGTGTGCTATGCACTAGTTGTTTAAAAAAAAAATAAATGAAGTGAGCCATCTTTTGTTCATTTAAAATGGTGTTTTGAATTTCGTATGCAGAAAACGTTTTGTTACATTGCAGATTTAAATGTATTTAATAAATGCAACATGCAGATTAAGTGCAGTGTAAACGGAGTATTTAAATTAAAAATGTACATTTCATAAATACAGTTTCAAGAGAGACCATCATTTGTGTAAACTAACGCAGTGTGTCAAATTGATGTATAAATATATATATTTTAACACATTTTCTGAAATTAAATTGCAGTTTTGTTGAAATTTTTTGGCTGTAGAAGTTGTTACAGTGTAACTAAACTCAGTAGCACACTTTTTCATAACTAACTGGAGAAAGTTAGCTTCAGTGAGCTAGTGACAGAATAATGCCAAAACTATAATTGATTCTTTTGCAACAGACTTTTTTTCTTGTATTCTAGGAAAAGTGTAAGTCTGATGCTGTCAGTGATCCTGTTGGTTTTGGTCTTGCATTGATACATATAATTTATATATTTGGCTGCGTGCTGGGGTGTTTGAGCAGTTTGTTATCTTGGTGTATTAAAACCAAAGAGAGCAAACAGCCCAGCCTTCCCTCACGAGGTGGGTGCAGCTCCGTCCTCACCCCAGGTGCTGCAGTCCCGCTCGCTCCAGAGCCTGTGCCTGCAAATGTTTGCTTCAGTATCTTATCCTTGTATGTGTCTAACTCTTCGTCAGGTTTATGTGTTAGGTAAAACAAAACAAAAGAAGCAACACTGGAAACTGCAAGTTTTGATGTCTTTGGATCTCAAGGAGAAGCATCCTTGTCCTGTGTTCCAGAATCGTGGAGCGTCCCACCTTCCCGGTAAGCATCAGTTTACAGCACGGTTCAAAAAAGCCATGGGGGAGTGTGTGTGTGCTGTGTATATTAAAAACTACTCACTGAAGTAATACACTACAGTGATCTTCAGTTGTGGGTGTCTACAGGGTGGGTGTGAGGAGGACAGCACAGTGGTGGGACAAGTGGCAATGGACAGGAGACACCACCTGAACATGAGAGAAAATTTCTCTACTTGGAAGGTGTGAGAGCACTGGACCAAGCTGCCCAGAGAGGTGGTGGAGTCCCCTTCTCTGGAGATAGTCAAAATCCATCTGGGTGTGCTCCTGTCCAATCTGCTCTAGGTGACCCTGCTTTGGCAGGGGGGGTTGGATGAGATGGCCTCTGAAGGTCCCTTCCAACCCCCACCATTCTGTGATTGGTGCCCATGGCCTGCTATAAGCACATATGTATGCTGCTGTAACTATGTTAGAAAAATGAGCATTGCATGCAAATTAGAAAACAACATTTCAGTTGCTAATTGTGTTTCCCCCCCAGTGATCAGTAGCTCACTCCAGCTATACAGTAAGGATGTAGTTTGTAAAGGGGGGGCTTCTGGGAACAAAAGTCCTTCAGATGAATAGCTGATTAAAACTTCTATAGAGGGAACAATGCGACAGTCAATTTATTTTTAAGGAGTGAAATAGAGACATTTGAAACATGAAGTTGTTTCTGCTGATGGTAAAAGTAGAGAATCAAGCTGATGAGAAGACACTGCCAAGCACTTATGTGTTCCTGTGGAGCTGGTGTCTGTGCATCTCTTCTCCCTCTCGTGTGATGTTGGTGACTTTGGTTGTCTCTCTGCGAGCTCTGACGCACAGTGACAGATCCACTTACAGGTTGTCTGGGGAGGTTTTGTCTCTGAAAGAGAAAAGCATTTAGTAAACCTGCTGAAAAATGGGGGATGAAACAAAGATTAAACTGATGCTGTTAGAAACCCTTTGTTTGCTTCGCTCCACTCCTGTCAGGTTTGGTTTTGGTTTTAGTTTTCTCCTAGTGGTAAGTTGTAAGCTGCTGTGTGAGTACACAGTGAAATGGCAGGAATGGGTCCTTGAATTGCTGCTTTCTCTTCTCGAGAGGCAGCGAGGCCGCTGCCGGGGGGAGAGAGGAATAGTGGATCCTCAGTGTGAGATCATCTTGATGTTATTAAATGCCTGATTTCTGAGAGAGGGAAGAAAGGCTCGTTGACAAACGATCCCGTTGCTGTCGGGCTGCACTGGCTGCTGCGCTGCTTTGTGTAGCCCCTGTCAGTCAGCTTCTCGTGGCTGAAAAGCCTCTCTTTGTCCATAGGAGTGACGGCACCAGCGACGTCAATCGGCCACCCGGCAGCGCTTGCGTGGCGTGGGGCTGGGCAACAGCCATCTCTGCTCCCCACGCTCGGGGGGCTGGCTGGTGCCACGGGTGGGCACAGGCAGCCATGCCCACTGCTGGCAACTGCTAATTGCTCTCGGGTGCTTTTAATGACTGTGTTTCTGGAGCCATGTGTGAAAGTGGGCTCTTAAGATGGGGTGCTGTCCCCTCTGGGCAGCAGTGCTTTTCCATGTTCCTGTAATACCGGTCTTGGAAATTACTCCATAGCTTCTGCATAATAAATAGGCAAGTAATTCAGCTCCTGGACTTGCAGTGCTTTGAAACGGGCTTGACCCCTCAGGACTGTGCACACGTGGCACGGGAGGGACTGCAGCCGTGCTGTCTCAGTGGCAGAGCCACGCTGGAGCAGAAGGGTCTTGGAGCAATGAAGCTTAGCTTTGTGATGGCTCTGAATTAGCCCCTGGGTCTCAAAGAGGATGTGACAGAACATGCAGGGAAATGCTACAAAAACAATGGCGGATGCGGAGGAAATGCTTAATGAGGAAATGCTTAATGAAGAGAGCCTGAGATGGCAGTGACTCTGACTTGGAGTAGGCTGTGGGAAGGCTGCCATGAGCTGTGCAGAGAGTATCCAGAGAAGGTGACAGGTGAGATGAGCACAGAGCTGTTACTCACCAGATCGCTAGCAGAAAGGGAACTTTGGTTGCCACAGTGTTCTGTGGAGGCAGGTAGGACGTTCTGAAAGGGGTTAGGCAGATTCTTGGACAGCAGGTTGATAAACAGGGATGTACCCTCTCACTGTCCCCATACAGCTCTTCTGGAGGAGAGGAGCAGGAGGGGAATGAATTTCACTGAATTTTTAGACCGTAGAGATCGTGTAGTCCAACTCCCCTGTGAAACAGGATTGCCCATAGCTAGAGCATGTTACTCAGGACTGTAAAGGGTGGCTAAACTTGCTTGTCCTTTGTAGCCAAAGGACTACTGCTTAAGCCCTGGGCTAGTTGAGGCCCATCTGTTCTGCAACACAACAGCTTTGTTCTTCAATAACAAATTTGTGTTTTGTGGTCTAAGAAGGTAACATTTCAGTTGAGCAACAATCTACCACAAATTTTAGTTTGAGCAAGTTTCATTGTATTTCTGTTAGTGTGCCTCAGAAAGACAAGTGACCTGGATCACCTGGGTATGGGATGTGGCAGATCTGAGTTCCAGTAGCCAGTACAGCCATCTTTCCTTGAATTTTTTTTTTTTCTCCCCCACTGTGAATGTGTAAGGGCACTTAGTTCTGCTCATACTATGCTGCTTTCTGTGAACAGTCTGTGCTTATGTTAAAGGACCAGGAGTTTTCCCTTTTCTTTCTAAAGAGCACTAGAGAGGTGAGGTTTGGTGAGGTCCCAGGTCCTCTGTCTTTCTGTGGTATCTAGGCCAGCTTGGGCTCTGCCATGCCACGGCTGAGGTGGTATCGCCACATCTTCTCTTTCTTACCTCTTGGAGCTGTACTCCAGTGGGCTGTGTGCCCAGATCTTCCTCAGAGAAGCCTGATGGACTACTCTTGGACACTTCCAGGTGTTCAGCCCTGATGAGCTTCTCTTGTCATCCATGGACAGGAGCCTGAGTGTGCTGGGGGAGCCAGCTCCAGCCCAAGGTGGTGTTTCTCTACGGGATCGGTTCGGTGGGTAGGAATGATTTACTCCGTCCGTGAGGATGCTGTGCAGGGGCTGGGATCTACTGTCCCCAAACCCCTCTGGCCTCTGCCCAGACAGAGCTAAACACAAAGCGGTGCTGTGAGAAACAGGGAGAATGAGTGTTTCATGCGAGGTTTGCCTGCTGCTGGCTTCACTTCCTCCTTTTTAGGTTCCTCCTTCGACGAACGAGGAAAGGCCGGGGCCGAGGCATCCTCGTTGCCTGGGCCGCAACGAGGCCTCCCGCCGGCCCCGGGCCCGCAGCGCTGCGGAGCCGCCCGGCCATGGCGGCCGCCGGCCACGGGGCGGCGCGGGCGGGGAAGGCGGAGAGGCCCGGGCGGGGCGAGGCCTTTGCGGGAGGCCGGGCCCGTGCCCCGGGGCTTTTCTGCGGAGTGGGGCTGCGGGTCCTGCGGCCGCCCCGCAGCTAGCTCCCACCGCCGGGCCCGAACCTCCCGGCCTGGCCTCCTCCGTCGGTCCTGTGGCCGCCTCCCCGTTGTTGTGCTCGGCGGGCAGAGCAGTCCCTTCGCCCGCTGCCCTTTCCGGGGGCGCTGCCGCTAGATACCCTGGCCGCCCCCCTTGCAAGCTGTGTTGACTTAAGGCTGCCCGGTGAGGATTGCTGCGAAAGTGGGGGTTCTTTGGTTCCCTGGCGGCTGTTTCAGGGTGAGCTCTGTGCGCCCTGTGTTCATAGCTGAGGGGGTGCGCGTGGTCGGTGTCAGTTCTATCACGGGACATCTTTCGTGTCAGCAGGGGGGATTGATCATTTTTCAGTGTCATAAAATCGTGGAATGGTTAGAGTTGGAAGGGACCTTTTAAAGACCATCTGGTTCTAACTGCTCTGCCATGGGCAGGGACACCTCCCACCAGACCAGGTTGCTCAAAGCCTCATCCAACCTGGCCTTGAACACCTCCAGGGATGGGGCATCCACAGCTTCTCCGGGCAACCTCTTCCAGTGCCTCACCACCCTCACAGTGAAGAATTTCCTCCTGATAGCTAATCTAAGCCTACCCTCTCCCAGCCTGAAGCCATTACCCCTCATCCCATCACTACATGCCATTGTCAAATGTCCCTCTCCAGTTTGTGCCATATGGAGGTGGAGGGAGCCTTGCGGTGCTGTCCCAGCAGCTGGTGGTGCACAAGGTGATACGGGGGGGGGGGCGTAAAACACTGGTGATGTGGCTGCAGTCACTGTGCTGCACTGGCTGCTGCTATGGTCCACATCATGCAGCAACAGCTTAGGAGGACCTGGCAGGGGAAGAGGGACCACTTGCCTTGTGAGGCAAAACATGCTGATCCTAATGCATGTTACCGAAATGTAGTCTCAGAACCAGCCTTGAGGAAGCTTCACAGGAGAAAACAAAAAAAAAAAAAGAGAAGGATTTGAAATAGAAGTGAGTTGCAAGTGGTTAATAACATCATCTCAGCAAGTCCAGCTCTACTGAAGAACCTGCCCGTTTCTGTGAATTGCAGCACTGTGTTACTTTGCCAGGGCGGAACTGCTGCGGGCCACCGTACTGAGCAAGATCTTCGGTCAGTTCATGGAAATGAGAAGTTGCAGTCTCACAAGAAGGAAAATAAAACTCGGTGTTGCTCTCTGGGGCTTTTGAAAAGAAACAAGCCTGGCACTTTGCAGCAGTTGTATTTTGGTGTCAGAGCACAGTCAGGGCCAGCAGGCACCATGGGAGATGCTCCAGCACCCAGGGTTCACTGTCCAGTTGGCTGGCAACTCGCGCCAAGGACAGAGACTCCACCATTTCCCTCAGCAACCTCTTCCAGGCGTGATCACCCTCACAGCAAAAGTATTTCCCCCCTGTGTTTAAGTGGAATTTCTCGTATGTCAGTGTGTGCCCATTCCTGCTTGTCCTGTCACTTTTCAGATCCTCCTGACCCTCCCCTCCTCTAGGTACAGTGACTTCCACCAGTGACTGGTCTCCAGTAGGATGTCATGCTGCCCAGGACAGCCCTGCCATCCCAATGGGTCAGCCAGGACTCGGTCCAGGACAGTCCCCTCTGTCCACCTACACAGCCCCTCCTGCACCAGCCTGTCTGCAAGGCTGTGACAAGCCATGTCAAAAGCTGTGCCTAAGCCAAGGTAAGGAGCATTCACTGCTGTCCCCTCTTCCATCATCTGGAGAAGGCTGGCAGGTTAATTGAGTGCGTTTTCCTGTTCATAAACCCATGGGTGCTCACAGCCTTCCTCTTGTCCCTGTACCTGGAAGTGGTTTCCAAGGAGGCTTTGATCCATCACCTCCCAGGTGCTGAGGTGAAGTAGACCAGCCTGCAGTTCCCTGCATTCTCCTCTTAACCTCTGGTAGATACAGGTGTGACATTTACTTTCTTCCAGTCCTCAGGAATCTCTTCCACAGACACATCCTGTCAGGTCCCATGGACTTCTGTCCCATGCCCAGTTTGTTTAAATGTTCCCTAGCCTGAACCTCTTCCACAATGGCTCACTGTCCTTGCTACACAGACATCCACCACTCACAGGGGCCTAGAAACAAAGCAAGGGGTTATTATCTTTCTTTTTTTGTCTTTTCAAGTTGTGTACTCTCTCATACACAGTTGGTGCTCTTTAAGCACACAGAGCCCACTGGTCAAAGGAAATTTTGTAGTAGTTTGCTTATGCTCAAGTCGCTTCTTTGGCCTGATGCAAAGTAAAATAAGGACGCAGTGCCTGGAAGGAATAACCTGGGACATCAATGTCCCCTCAACTGTCACCTTGAGTGAACGCTGCTCAAGGCAGTTTCTAAAGATAAACTCTGCATACCTCAGATCTTAATGACCCACTGATAAAATGCTGATCATTGTTGTTTCCTCTTGTCCCAACAAATGACTAAGCTGCCCTTCACTGCCCTGGCAGGATCCCTTGTGAGGGTGATGGGAACAAGCCTGGAAGCAGAGACTCCCTGGGGACTTTGGCCACTGGGTGCAGATAAAGCAGAAGCTCCTCATCTTTGCTGTATCCACCCCTCTTCTAACTGTATTTCCCTGATATTTAACGGCACATAACCTGCAGAACACCCTCACTCTTTTGTCAGCTCATCAAAAAAGCAGCTGTGAGCTACAGATCATTCTCATCCCTTGTGCAATTTCCTCTTTCACCATTTTTCTACGTAGAGCACCCCCAGAACACTTTGGTTTCAATCCAACAGTGCTTTTCAAGGGGCACAATATGCCAAACTGCAGTTATCTGATGGAGGCCACCACTGGCCCCTCATCTACCAGACAAGGATTGCTGTTCATCCTGAAATTACAACAGCAGCTGCTGTGCATCCCTTCATTTACACAACATGTATCTGTTCTTCCAACGCCATGCTGGTTGTGGAGAAAGCACACCAAGCTACTGCACAAGCAAAAGGAAACATCTCCTGTAGAAGCAGGAACTGGTCAGAGCTCCCCAGGGACCCGAGTGGCAGTGAAGCAGTCAAAGCCCCTGCACCATGGCACCCATATGGCCCAGACCCCTAAACAGCCAAACACAAGGGTCTCTTGCTGTAGAGAGGCTCCTCTCAGGGAAATAGCTAACGAAGCTGCACTCACCATGGAGTGGCCTAGTTTCACCACCCAGTAAGGCACCCTTTTGACAACCTCAAAACAAACACAACTCGCATTTGAAAAGAACTTTATTTAAAATCAAAGATGGTACATACTTCCCCCCACCACCACTTACAAAATACGAGCGTCCAATAAAAGGGAACGTGTGTTACCTTGTATGGCTCAGTTCTGGGGCATGCTCTTGGTCGTGCTCGCTTACACCAGTCCCCATGATTTCAAATGGAAATATGACAACTCATACAAAAGATCTGCTCTTTCATGGCTAACAGGCATTTAATTAATGTCTACAGAAACTTTTCTCTAATAATTCTAGTGTAACCAGATTTTAAATTTGTCTTCTGCTAAGAAACCTGAAAAAAAAGAAGTCTTCCTTTATCAGCTGTGTACAACAGCAGACTAATTTCAGACTGCCTTTGTTACCACAACAGACAGCAAGAGGCCAACGCAAAGCCTGGGCCATCAGCAATAAAATATGATCAACAGCAGCATTTTCCACTGTTACAAGTTACAGTCATCTACAAGTGTAAGGAGGGCTTTTTCTTTTCTTTCTTCAGTATCATTAAGAAGGAACTGTGATCATTTGTAGGGAAGCGGTTAAGTACTGGATCCATCATTAGATGAAACTGAGTTGAAAGCAAGATTTACCTTAAATAGGATTAAATATATATTGCAAGACATACCACACTCTGCAGATGCTGCACAGAAAAGCAGAACTGTGGGCAGGAGGGGCAGGGTCCCCCTACCTGCACCAAACCTTCCCATACAACATCGTAAAATTTAAAACTATCACCACTGGTTGAAAGTTGTCCAAGAAGTATTTACAGCAGTCGCAGCCCACGGCCAGGAGAGGCTCAGTCAGCCAGCAGTTTGTGAAACTTCAGCATCAGGTTATGTCAGAAACAGCTGCTGCTCAGTCATGCCAGTTTCTAATTAAGTAACACCCACTAATTCTATACAAACAAGCATTTTGCATTTATTAGGACAAGAGGTATGGGATAAAGTTTTCTGTTGTGATAAGCGTTTGAGCGCTAATGCACTGCCACATGCTGCAGTAAGACTACTCTATGCATACAAGGAGGACGATGCACTTGGGCAAACTACAGAACGTTGCACGGCCCATTATGAACATGCTTCGTACTCCAGCTGCTATAAAAATCCTGGCTTCTGAATTTAAATAAAACCATTTCCAGCTATACAGAGGATAGGATCTCAAGACCGGTGTTTACAACAGATGTCAATTCCTACGTATCGACATGGCGTACAGGTTAACGTCTCTACAGAGAACAGGGCTGTGCACTTCACCGAATAAGTAGGTCCACGATTGTAGATCAACAATATAATTTTATTGCTTTGTACATCTGGTGCTGTTCAAGGCACTGTGGGCTAGAAAACTCGGAATGACTGCTGAAGGGACCTGGAATGCGACACGGCCGATGCTGAGCACCGCTCCTCGGGCAGCTGCTGCGACGACGAACCGGGGCTGACCGGGGAGAGGGGGGACAGCTCATGGCAGCACCGGGGAAGGGCACGGATGGGCCTGGCCCAGTGAGAGGCCTCTCACATGCCCATCCGGATGCTCTGGATGATCTGGAAGATGGCTGCAAGAGAGCAGAGGAGGGGAGCGCTCGCCAGGATTTCTCCATCAGTGGGCCCCGGTGGCGGCAGGGCCCCACTGCCACCGGGCCCCACCGCCGCCCTCCCGACTCCCGTTCCACCCGCTCACCTGATCCACAAACCACGAAAATGAACAACGCCAGCAGCCAGGGCCCAACCGACGCCTTCTCCTCCGGGGCCGTCCTCTGCGGGCACAGCACTGCCGTTACCCCCTGCTCGCTTCCC
The DNA here is from genome assembly GCA_004320125.1 of Scolopax mira. NCBI lineage: Eukaryota > Metazoa > Chordata > Aves > Charadriiformes > Scolopacidae > Scolopax > Scolopax mira. The sequence goes on along the minus strand of BJBW01002647.1, from coordinate 120,662 downwards.
CAGCGTGTCTGTCCCCACCCCCAAGCAGCCCCACGCCACGTACCGAGGTCTTAGCGACGTTCCCACGCTGCGTGATGTTCTTGCTGTGCTTCTCGTTGGCCATACGGATGCGCTGCTTGGCCACCATGATGCGACCGGGCCGCTCCGGGCCCGCCGCCGCTACCGCCGCTCGCTGCCAGCGTCAGCACCGCGCGGCGCCGCCCGCCGGAAATACGTGCCGCGCGCAGGGTGGGGCCAGGATACTCAGCCGCCAATCCGAGCCCTCGCCTCCACGTCACGTGCCGGCGCCTCCCGCCCTCACGCCCTGGAGCGACGTGGACGTCTCTGGGGCGGCCGCGACGCCGCTCACCCGGAAGCGGAAGTCGAACGCGCTGCGCCCAAGATGGCGCCCCCCACGCCGCTGCTGGCAGGTGCGTTGGGCCTGGGCCGCTGGGACTGGCCCGACTGGGGCTGGTGGAGGGCGGTGGGTCGGGGTGGGGCGACCCTGTGTCCTCTGTCCTCTGTCGTGGCCAGACCCGGCGCTCCTAGCGTGCCGGGCCCTCACTCTGATCCTGGGGGTCGAGCCGGGCCCGGCCTCGCTGGGCAGCTGGGTGAGAGCAGGGTAGGCCCCTCCGCCCTGCCCCGCATCCTCGGGGTGTCGAACGGGCGGCAGCAGACCCGGGGAGCTGCAGAACGTAGGGACCATCTCCACGGGGCCTCTGCAGTTTGCCTAACAGCTCTCAGGGGCTCATCGGTGACAGAGGCATCACTGTGTTGTGTTGGCTCACCCCTTATAGTAGTCCTCTTTTCTTTTCTATTTTACTAAGTTACCTGTAACGTAAAGAATAAGTATTTTTCCTTTCCTGTGTTTCTGAGCTTTAGACAATAGCATATTTATCCTCATTTGGGTGTATTGCTTGGGGGGGGGCTGTAGTTTAGGGTCGATATTTCCCTGCTTGATGTTGTCTGTAATTTGTGGTAATGTTGATTTTTCTTTGGAGTCTGATGGAATACCTGAAGAATAGGCTCCAGGTAAGGGTATGGAGCTAGTGGATCATATTGAATTAAAGTGTTGTTAAAACATACTCTTGAGGTATGTTAGGGGTATGATGTACCCCTAAAGTACAGGGCTATGGAGCAGGTAGAGATGTGAAATCTCTTAAAATAGTACTTTTTCTGATCTAATAAACTATCGCTTAGCACGTTTTCCATTTGTTAGTTCATAAGGTGCTATGAGAGATATGAAATAAGGATAGTTGGCAGTTAAGAGCCCTGTAAGGGTGTTTGGTGGCCATTGATGTAGTTGTCCAGGTGTTGCTGCATCTGCACAGGAATTCTGTTGTGTGGTTGACATGGAGTGCTGCTGTTCTGCTCTCAGACCTCCTGTGCACCACTGGCCCTAATGCTCCCTCGAAGTAATACAGCTGCAGAACCTGCACTTGAACTAGTGCAGATCTTGCTTTCTTGAGTCGTGTTTATCAGTAAAAGTTGGCACCTCAGTAGGCATATTTAGTGTCCCAAGAAAATGCAAATAACACAGCTAGTGTCTGCATAATAATTGCCTGTTTTGTGGTTTAACTTAGAATTCTAATAAGCTTGTAACAGAGCTACTGAAAAAAATATAATTGTTTTGTTCACTATATAACAATTCTGACTGCATGATTTTGTATGAAACTGTCTTTATTTCTTGTTTCCTAGTGCCATAAGCATGGCAATGTTTCTGAAAAAAAAGAGAAAAAAAATGAAACACATTTTCTATTGATATTTCTTTCACACATTCTCTTGTCCAAGTTGAACTTCAATGTTGAAACTAACAATGGGGCAAATCCTGTCTCGTGTCAGCAAAAAAATCAGTCTGACACAATCTTTTGGCAAATGCTCTTCCCGTGTTTAGGCAACTAATCCTTGCTTTTGTGAGTATTTAGGCAGCCCTTTTCAACTCTCCAGTGCAGCTCTTGCAGCGATGGGGAATTTTCAGCTTCTGCGAGTCAGGCTTCATGACAGTGCCTCCTGCAGCAGGGCTGAGAGCTGGGGACCAGCAGCCATTTTAGGAGGAGTTGTTGTCCCATCCTGATTCCTTACAGAGGTGCAGCTCTTCCTTACAGAGGTGCAGCTCTTCATCCTGTGAGATGAAGCCAGACACTTGTTTTGTGTGGTATCCAGTGAGGGGGATGATGGTCTCAAAATGGAATCTAGGAAATTGCATTTAAACATAAGAAAAACTATTCTGCTGTGAGACTGAATGCAGGCACAGGCTGCCCAGAGGGGTTGAGAATCTCCATCCCTGGGGATACTCACATCCTGGCTGGGCACAGCCCCACAGCCTGGTGTTGCTGGCCCTGCCAGAGCAGGGTTCAGGTGGGGGCTTCATGGATGCCCCCACCTCAGCCCCTCTGCCATGCACTTGGTTTGGGTTTGTCCCACCCTGCCCCATTGCCCTTGGCAGTGCTTCTGCTCCCTTCTTTGCACTGGCAGCAGTGCTTCTGTGGCAGGAGGACAAACTGGTTCATATTGGAAGGGTTGTACTGGTTTAAGTGGGGAGCAGATCGCACGGCTGTGGGCAATCTGGCACCTCTGTTGCTTGTGTGTTGTGTGTCAGAGCTGCTGGGCCGAGAACTCAGCTCAGCTCTGCCCCTCTGATGCCCCTGTCTTGTGTTTTGATCCTGTGGCTGCCTTGGATGAAGCCAGGTGTCTCAGCACATTATGTTCTGAATTTCCTTTTCCTCTCTCCTGTTTAAAATTCAAGCAGGGGAAAAGTGCATGCAAGATCCACAAATTAGATAAAGTTTTTGCTTTGGACCATTTTCTGAATTTGAAATGAGTAGTTGTTTGTTTGCTTTTCCAGTGAGGGGCTCCGAAGGGCTTTATATGGTGAATGGACCACCTAGTTTCACAGAAAGCACAGCATTTCAAAGGTACTGTTATTATCACTATTTTTGGTCTTTTGTAGAAAACAAATAATTTTCTGAAAAGTAAAGGCAGATTCTAGAATTGAAAAATGTCTAAATATAAGTGAAATTTTTTCTTACTGCCAGTAGTTCAGAAAATGAGTCATTTTGAAGGCTTTATGCTTGCCTGGCTTCTGACTATGGTCTTGCCCCAGTAATAATCACTGAACAATTGCAGAGTAGCTTGTACTGTTAAAAAGTGCTACTCAGGAGCACAACAGGAAAATCTGTGCATTACTTTTTGTTAAAAGTACCTTAACTTATGCAGTATATTTGAATACTAATGTGTGTGGTTTTTTTCTCTTTAGGGATTCTGGAAAAAATTGCAAAGCTGTTGCTTTTAGCAAGGATGGTTCCCTTTTTGCCTGGTGCAATGGAGAAAAGTTGGTGCATTTTATGATATTAGTCATGTAGTTTGTATTAAACTGGATAAGTTACGCCCCATTTACTCTTGTCTGTAAAGTCTATTGCTATTAATGCAAGTGTTTGCATATGTGCTTTAAATGCAGTTCATTTTTGCATTATTTGCAGTAGTGGTTTACTGAATATCAGAATAAATATTTACTGGCTTTCTCTTATTTATAATGCGCCCATTCCCATGGAATCTGGATATGCTTTATTTGATTTTTTTTGGTTCATATTTCCCAGTATAATAGTACTTAGTGTTCTGGGATCAATCTATTATTAAACATCACAGAGAATTAAGATTCTATGCACTTTGTGCCACAAGGTTTCTTTTTTATAAACCAGGTGCATTATAGAGTTCACTAGAGATCGTCCTTTACATAAGAGTGCAGAATAGGGCTGCTGCTGTAAAGAGATGATAAGGCTTCTTCTGGAATGTCAGTATTCTTACTAATAGGTTAAAGAAAATCTGCAAAAGTATTTAATAGTATCGTTTAACTGTTAGGCTAGGTAACTTAGATGTAGGATTCATTGCTTTCACTGTTATTTCTGATTCTCCAAAATATACAGACTCTTAATTTTTATTGAAAAATTTTTTCTTACCAATTGGAAAGGTCTGTTTCCAGAAAATGTTTGCAAAGAAACGTATTTTTCAGACAACCTGATAGTATATCTAGGTACCCAAGCTTTAAATTAGAATATTCCAAATGGCAAATTTTTCCAGACCTGCCATGCTGCTTTGTTTTGGAGGCTGCCCATCTTCTTTCATTTCTGAAGGGGAACAGTTAATGAGATGGTGAGGAACAGGCTCCTAATGCAGCTTCTGAAAACAACAGATGGCTTAGATGTATCGTGATGTAATTAATCTTTTTTGTGTCTTTGGATTCTGTATGCAGCAGATCTTTATTACATGGTGTTCACAGGCACTGCTTGACCTTGTTTGTTCAGCTGTGTCACCTTTGCTTTTTATTGTCCCGTGTCTTCCTGCATCACCCAACCTCAAAACCCCAAATACTAAATGTTGTGTCCTTATAGAAAGAAGACTTTTAAAAATACGTGGGATAACTTGGTTAGAATCTTTCTATTGGCCGTTGCTTAACTTCAGCAACTTAACTGTGGAAGTGTGGGTGGGCTCTATAGAGAAAGTATATCTTGTCTCTGGTTCAGGGTTTAAATGTTACGGGTAAAATAGATGATGTGTTTTGCACAGTGCTTTCACTCAGTTTCTGTTATGACTGGGTACCTGGTTTTAAAATGTGTTCTTACAAAAATGTAATAAAAGCAGGAGGGGAAAAAAGCTCTTCTAATTTTGTTACATTGGCCAAATTTGTAACGGATCTAGAAGAGTCAAATATGTGAAAAGTTACCTGGGCTATTAATTAACTATTCTAGGCATGTTTTATTGAAATTGCATCTTTTGGTTCCAGAGTAAATATTGTTAATATCACCAGTGCTGAGTTACTGCGTTCCTTTGATCTTCCAAAGACAGTTTGCCTTGAATTCTCGCCAAAGAATAATGTTCTGGCAACGTGGCAGGCCTACACAAGTGAGTATTTTACCAGCTGTAAAAGTTCACAGGGTAACTTCTTGTTTTAATTCGGTTTGTAGGTTTTCCATTACCTGTTCTGTTATTGTAGGATATTTATCAGCTAAATGAGCAGTATAGAAAGTGTACGGAAAATTATATGGGTAATCAAGTATATAGTGGAGGAGGGAGAGATGCCATCTTCTGAAAGCATTTGGTATCGACCGTTCTGCAAACACTAAATCAGAGTACATGTACTAACAATTACTCTATTTAGTAAATCACAGCTTTCTAAAAATTGCTGACTGATCTTAGTGCAAAGAGTGTGTTTGAATAATATGCTGTTCTAGCAGTTTCTATTCATGTATAGACAAGGAAAATTGTAAGCTGTCTCAGAGTAGTTGTGTCCTCTACTGGGCGTAGCTCACTTGAGTGTTCTCCATTGTCCAGAGGGCTTTATTCTCTCTTCTGCTTCTCTGTGGAGTGTATATTCCTGATTTTGATAGCCTCAGTCTCATCTGAGCTGCATCTCTGAAGCAGATGTGTCTGAAGATGCTTCCTTTGACAGAAAGAGCTGGCTGTAAGATGAGTGTGGGAAGTGGTTTGGGACAGGCTGTAGGATAAGACAAGGCAGCACAAGTGACAGAACTGATGCCAACTGTGGACTATTAGAGGACTGTTAGGAGGTGTGTTCTGAATCGTTGGTAGAGATGGACAGGCTGTAGTATCCAGAATAAATGGATACTATCCAGAATAAACGGAATGTTTAAAACCAGCAGAACCATTTTGTACAGCTTGCAGACAAGCCGTGACTGCAGCACAATGGACAAAATGCACTACATTCTTGTGAGAACAAAATGTAAGAGTGGAGAACATTCCCTCATTGTTTGTAAAGAGGACAGCTTTTGATTTTGATTAAAGAACACACATTAAAAAAGTGTGCTAATGTTGGTGATCCTAGTCTTGTAATCTAAGTAGAAACCCTACACTTCCAAATGTTAATTCTTTCTGCAGGCTGAAAGACTTGTATTAATAGATAAAGCAAATTACAGTCTAGGGCTTAGTCCCTCAAGGGGTGGGATGCTTCTTGTAAGAAGTTTATACATGTTTGGTTGCTTGTAGAATCAGGAGATGGAATGTAATCTCCAGAGATCACTACTGCAAGCTATGTCTTTTTGTTGCAGCTGCTAAAGATGGCACAGCAGGAGTGCCCAACCTACAGCTTCATGATGTGAAAACTGGAAAATGTTTAAAATCTTTCATCCAGAAAAAGATGCAGAACTGGTAAATAACATTTCCAGATGCTAACTGTTTGCAAAAAAAAAAACCCCGTGGTTTCCAAAATCTGATCCAGGTAAATAGAGCATTTAGTGTGGTGTTGGCTTTCAGAATACTGCCCGTGCTTGTAAGTATCTTTGTACATAGTTATAATTGTTTCTTAGTATAAATTCCCTGTCATTTTGCAGCACAGAGAAAGCTGGGGAGGCAATAGCTAAGTCTAATTGTTTGTTCTTTACTATGCAGTTGTCAGTTGTCCATTTGAAACACGTCATGTTTGAACTTGCTTGGCTTTAAAAACGGAGGGGGAAAAAAATCCTAAACTGCTAAAGATGAGCATCATTTGGTGGTTTTAATTTTTTTCTTTAAATGTAGGTGTCCTTGCTGGGCGGATGATGAAAGCATTTGTGCCCGGAATGTAAACAATGAAGTTCACTTCTTTGAAAACAACAACTTTAGTACGCGAGTATTTCTTTACCTTTTGTTGCATTCTATATAGGCATCTTCTGTTGTTTTTTCCTTCCTCATTTCTTCTTTGGCTTTCTATTTCAAATATTGCCTACATTCTTTCTGAATTTGGAATTCACAATCATTATGTTTTCATGAAGTATGTTTATCTTTCAGTTACTTACTGAGTATGAAATGCATCTAGTTTTCAATTAAAGGATTGTTTCCCATTAAATGTGATCCAGAAAATTGTTAATAGAGAACATGATCTATGATTACTTCTTTGGGTTGTATATGTACTGTCAATGAACTATTAAAAAATATCTCATTAGGACATATATATTGATGGCAAAAATGAAGTTGTAAAGATAGAACATTTTTGTCAAATATTCTCCTAGTGATGGAATATTGGGATTGAATAGAGGTCAAAAAGGGAAATGGAAATAAAAATGCAGGAAGATAAAAATGAATTAGAGCAAAAATGTAAAAGTATAAAAGAAAACTGCTGGGGTGAAAACAGTGGTGTGTGCACTTTGGGGTTTTGTTGGGGTTTTTTGTTTTGTTTTAAATATAAACCTGGTACAAGGATTATTCTGGGAGTTAAAAATACAGCCTATGAGAGGTGCAGTTTCCTGAGAATTAGCCCCAGAGATGTTAATGAAGCTATCCCTGGGACGCATGGAGTGTCTGTTCCAGCATGAGGCTGGCTGCTCAGCACAGGCTTCCTTGCTGTTCATTTGCTTTTTAAAGATGTATTTCCTGTAAGTTCTTGTATAAAGGGCAATGTTCAACACAGATCAATCTTTTATTAACGCTCCGTATCAGGAAGAGTCTTCCAGTAAAGTTGTGAGGGGAGAACCCCTGGCCCTGTGTAAAGGTGCATGTTATCTGGATGTGACCGATGCTGCTTCCTCTGAAGTCGGCACAGATAAGATGAAGAACACGGTCCCTTGCTTAAAACAGAAGCACATGGGGTTCAGAAGCTTCCTTCCTGTTTGAAATACCAAATAGTAAACACTGGATTTCAGATCTAGTCTTGGTTCTGGTTGGCTTTGTAAATAGAAATGTATGATGAAATGGGAAAGTAATTATTGCTTGTCTAGTAAAAGAAATCCTCTATGATTATATATGCTGGTTTTTATTATCCATATAGACCCATAAAAAGGTAAGGTTAGCAATCTAGGCTAATGTGGCTTGTCATTAACATCATCATGTGACTGTCTGCTGTTTTTTTTTTTTTTTTTTAGATACTATTGCAAATAAACTGCATTTGCAAAAGGTTAATGATTTCGTGTTATCTCCAGGAGCACAGCCAACCAAGGTACTTCCAATGTTGTTTCTAATCTCTTAGTTGGTTTTCTTAAAAAAATTATTATAACTTAAGTACAACATACTAGTAGTGAATAGACCCTGTGCTACCAAGAATATCATCTGCAGTAAAATGCTGTGGCTTTGTTTCAGGTGGCTGTGTATGTTCCGGGCAGTAAAGGTGCACCATCGTTCGTTAGACTCTATCAGTACCCCAACTTCAACGGCCCTCAGTCTGCACTAGCCAACAAAAGTTTCTTTAAAGCTGACAAGGTGACAATGCTATGGAACAAAAAAGGTATAACAGCTGTATGTTTAAACTTTTATATTCCCCCCATTCTGGATTTAATTACTTTGTTGACTGTGTGGGTTTTGCACTTAATTTACATGTGCAGCCATTAACGCCAATGCAGTGTAGAGGTTACAGTTCTGAATACTCTGAAGTGCTCATCACTTTCCTGTGTTGGCTTCCGAGATCATTTGTATAGTGCAATTGAGGATATTCTACACATTGGTAAATTTTGCAGTTAAATAGTGAATTCAAATTTAATTTTGCATTCTGTGATGATAATGTATTTAGACTGTATACATAAGATTATACCAGAGCATAAACTGTTCTTAATCTTTAAAATTGTGTATACACAGATGTATCACAATTGGGATGACTCGCACAGTCCTCTGTGTGCTTTGCTATTTATTAACAATGAGCTGTTTTCAGAATAATTTTGTAAAAACTATTTTACTTCAACCCGCATTGTACAGAGTATGGGGAAGGAATCCCATATCTGTAGAAACGACATGTGGGCACACAGTTTTAGATATAGATGTGCATATAAAAGCTGTTGATGAAACATTTTAGGATCAAGGACTGATCAGGATGCTTGGTTTCTCCCTTAGATTAATTTTTTTATGGTTGCAAAAGTATGTTCACTTTCTTGTAATTCAACAGTGAATGAATAGACTCAGGTTATACTTTTCATCTGAGAAAGGAAGATATTTGTTCTGTTGGGTTAACATTTAGGAAAAATTAAATTCAGAAGAAAATGTTAACGTCAGTGTTATGCAAGAAGCTAACTAGAGTTTATAATGAAACTAATTTCTCTGTGTTCGTGGTAGCTTGTTAAATATAATTTGCAATAATTGTATTGAAATTACTGTCTATTCTGTCAGCCACTGCTGTGCTAGTAATAGCTAGTACAGAGGTGGATAAAACAGGTGCTTCATACTATGGGGAGCAAACTCTGCACTACATTGCAACAAATGGGGAAAGTGTGGTCGTACAGTTGCGTAAGTAGCCCTCAGACATTTTGTCATTGAATTATAGCTCTTGATAGTGGGAATTGCTGTTGCACCAGCTTTTGTTCAGTGTACGGGGTTTTTTATTGTTGTTGTTAGTGTAATGAAGTACTCTTTAAAAGAAAAAATGACAACCAAAAATAATTCTGGTTAATTTTTCGTTAAATCTGGAGTGTGTGTTTTGGTTTTTTTAGTAGCTGAATTATCTTGTCATCTTAACGTTAGTGGCAGAGAGCAAACACTTGCAGTTAATATATACAAATAATTTCCTTGGGAGGGTGTTCATGTGTACAGGAAAGGAATTGTGCATGTTTACTAAGAAAACACATGGACAGTGGAGCCAGCTTAATGTCTGAGAAACCAAAATGAGCAGGACCTTGTGTTACCGAACAGCATAATCCTACCTGTGCTTATAGACTTGCAATTGATACTGTTTCACAAGGAACAGAGGCAGAGTGAGAGCAATTTTTTGAAATACAGTGAAAAATAGAAGTCCTCTATTTTGTATTGTAAAGTGGAAAGTGTTCTCAGACTTAAAAATGACACGTTGGGGAAGAGCAACTGGATGCTCTTGATTTCTGTGCATTGTCCATTAATTTCCCCATTATGGTATTTTTTCATTATCTTGAGTTTTGCCCTTTATGTTAAACAACTTTCTTTTTTGGGGTTATAGAGCGCCAAACTTCAAAACACTTGGGGTGGGGTGATATAGACTGTCTATGCTTAAGTGACTGTAGAGAGATTGTGACTATGTTCTTTTCAGTATTAGTGCTGCCTGGGAAAATATCTCCAGTTTGCCTTCTATAGCAAAACTTGTGGTAGCAAGTGCTCTGCCTCATTCCCCTTTGTTGCTAGCTTCACTGAGGAAGAATAATCATGATTATAACTCAGTATCTAGAATCTCTTTGGGAGCAGTTTCCTGGATTGAGAACATCAGTTGTTTGATTACATGCTTATTAAAACCTTTGTGCTTTGAAGTTATTTATTTTCAATGCATCTTTATTTATCAGAAAGTTTATCATTAATTTTAACTTAATTTTGCTATTCCTTTCCAAGAAAAAAACCCAAGCTGAAGGGAAAACAAAACCAAAATCCAAGGTGCCTTAGCTGTTGGAGCCCCTATAGAGCTGCCCTTGTCTCTCCAGCTGCCCACTGTCATGAAATGTGCAGAAACACAATTTTCTGTTAGACCTCAGTCTTTGCAGTTGCATTTGGTTAATACCATTTAAAAAGGAAAACCACACAGTATGATAGCACAGCCTACTTTCTGAAGATGAGGCTTTAGAATGACAACAGGAACAACCTATTTAAATCAGTTTGATATTTTGAGTCAATGTCTGGATTTAAGACTTGTCAGTAACACACCTGGCATTTATCTGAAACACAGGTAATGATACACAAATTATGAAAGGTTACAACAACCTATGGTTTTTTATTTACCTCTGTATATTTTACCTGAGTTTCCATCACTATCATTCTTCAATATTTCCCAATGTTCTAACCCCAGAACCCCAGCTTCTAATAATATAAAGTTTTAATCGTTATGTGTGAAACTGTTTTTATGTGCTCTCTCACTTTAAAATCTGCCTTATAAAATACCGTGCATGAGCATGGTCCAAAGATAACTTAGATCAATATTTTTTAGTTCTACAAAGCTGCACTATGCAATATTTTTTTTTTATTTTAAAAAAGAAGAACTAGTATCCAGCTGGTATAAAACTCCTGTTTTTGCAGGTTTCCAGTGGGAAAGTTTGAGAAAGTTCTGAGAGATCATTCTTGAATAACGAGGAAAAAAAAAAAAAAGGAATTTTTTTCCATGAAAAGAATATGCTTACTGTTAAAGTGCTGATGTTGGCCCCCACAGAGGTAATTTGGGATGGCTGCAGTTATTTGTTGCAAACCTTACTGGAAGATAAAATGTTGTTTCTACCTCTATTGTTAGCAGAATTAATTTTCACTGTCAATAATTAGATTACAGTGTTTTAGCAAAGCATGAAGTTAAGAATAGCTTTTCTTTTCATTTTCATGTGCACTGAAAAGAAACAATCTTCTAACAGCCACATGTTTTCCTTTTTCTTTAGCAAAAAATGGTCCTATATATGATGTTGTTTGGAACCCCAATTCTGTCGAGTTTTGTGCTGTGTATGGTTTTATGCCTGCCAAAGCAACAATTTTTAATCTGAAATGTGACCCTGTGTTTGATTTTGGAACCGGTCCTCGCAATGCTGCCTACTACAGCCCCCATGGACACATCCTAGTGCTGGCAGGATTTGGAAATCTCAGGGGACAGATGGAAGTCTGGGACGTTAAAAACTACAAACTCATTTCTAAACCAGTAGCCTCAGATTCCACGTACTTTGCCTGGTGTCCCGACGGGGAGCATATCGTAACAGCCACGTGTGCTCCCAGGCTACGGGTCAATAATGGCTACAAGATATGGCACTACACTGGCTCTGTGCTACACAGCTACGAAGTTCCATCCAACGAAGAAATGTGGCAGGTTTTCTGGCAGCCCTTCTTGGATGGAGTGTTCCCAGCGAAAGCAGTGAGGTACCAGGCGGTTCCGAGTGAATTGCCCAGCGCTGAGCCAAAGCCTGCTCAAGCGTACAGACCTCCGGCCCTCAGAAACAAACCTGCAACAAGTTCCAAGCTTGTAAGTAGACAGTTTCATACATAAACTAAATTGTTCCATTTCATTGCTTTGCCCACCTAATGGGAGACATTAGAAGAGTAATCAGATTGACAGTAGTATTGTGGGGGTTTTGAGAGGTTTTCTTGATAATGCTCTTCAACGCTTCGCTCACTCTTGGCAAAAATATATGCTGGCAAACTGGAATTTCTTTGATCCAAATACTTTTCCTTTTACAAAGCAAAACTTTAAAAATGCTCTCTACAGCACACACTGGAACAATAAACCTCAAATTTGTTTTACGGTGAAATTGGATACTCGAGTTAATATAGAAGCCTCTGATTTTGGTGACATGACTTACCAGTCTAAACCCAATTAGAAAAGTGTTAGGTTTGTGGGGTATTTTTAGGCAAGTTTGCTTGCTAGAAAAAGATGTGATTGTTAGCAATCCAGCTGCAGTTTGAGTAGGTTTCGGTATGGTGACCTACATATCTGATTAATTTCTTTTCTGCAAGTTTTCAAAGTAGGCTAACTAGCAACTAATTACATTTAACAATTGCACCCCTGATGTTTAAGTCTAGAGAGCTTTGATTTTAAGCCTTGAAGGAAAAGCTGCTGCTTGGGTTGTGAGTAATCTGTTAATCATGTTGATGTCTGATTTCGCAAATAATCAACAAACAGTGATAGTAGAGAAAAGATGTGTTAAATAAAATAATTCTTTTTACTTATATGGGCAAGAAATCGTCATATGCATTAAAACAATCCAGCTCTTCAAAATGGAGTTTCTTATAAAAACAGAATACTAAAAAATCCCTCCTCACCCTGCCAAGAAACCCTATCCCATCTCTCCTCCCAGCAACCCATTTTCCTTTCTTATCACTAGGAGGTTGAGTTAAAAAGCTGTCAACAAAAACAAATGCCAAGCTTCAGTCATTTTGTGCTTTTTGATTTTATTTACCCCTGAGATAAAATAACAAAATCATAATGTCTTCTATCAGAAATCCATTAAAGCTTTAATAGTCCCATCCAAACTTGAGAATGGGTGAGCATGAAACCCTTTTCACACTGGCTTCTGCTATTTGGAAGAGAGAGAGCACATACTTTTTTTTTTTTTTCTGTTTTCCTTGTTTTTCCTTCCTATGTGTTCATCTTTGCATGTGGTGTTGTCTGAAGAGGTTTGGGGTTCACTGTTAGGTTTTTTGTACCAACATGCTTGCAAACATGGAATACAGGTTTCATAACTGTTAATTTTGCATATCCTGCAGCATGAGGATGAGCCACCTCAGAATATGAAACCACCAGGAAGCAGTGATAAGCCACTCTCTAAAACAGCTCTCAAAAATCAAAGGAAACATGAAGCAAAGAAAGCTGCTAAACAGGTACTGCAAAAATAGTTTTTTCAAGGATAATGGTAATGAGTTTTTACAAAAGGCAGTGATGAGTCTCAGAGCAGTGACCATTGGTGGCACTGAGAGCCCACCAGTCATCTTGCACATGCTGAGCTGTGGGAAGGGTGGTAGACTTTTTAATCGGACTAAAGCAGGTACAAAAGGATGATATAAAAATAACAGCTTTGGTTAGCTGCTGTGAATCTTAGCTGAAATCAGTGCTAAGACCTAAGTAATTCTGACTTTCCACCTTGAGACCATCTGCACAAGTATTTTTCAGCGTTAGGTGACAGGTAAGAATAGATTTGCTGGGGCAAGTTATCAGGGCAGACCAATGACAGCATGGTCTCTGTCACCTCTTTGGTCACTATTCTTTGGCCAAAGGAAAAGAAAATCAGGTTGTAGGTAAAAATCAGCTTTTAGTATTAGCCTTCTGATTTCTACAAACTTCTGAAGCAATAATTTTTTAAATTAAGATTTTTTTTTTTAAATTTCTGGTTTACAGCCCTTTCTTTTACTTTAGAGACAGTGACCCGCCAGTCACATTATAAAATATTGGTGTTTGTAGTTGTCATGTCATCCTTACTGGTGTTTCCCTATGCTATGTATGGTTGGTGTTTTGAGGAAGTAGAAATTAAACAGCAAGCAGCATGTGAGTTGTTCTAGATAACCCTTCTTTTATGGGAAGCATATATATATATATATATATATATATATATATATAGTTAATGCAATACATCAAAGCTAGTAATTTACAAATTTGGGAGTACATCAGCAAACCTAGTGAAAGGAGAAATGGGTCCCATAAAATAATGAAAACAATTTTTTAGTCCATTTGTAATCAAAGTTATTTTCTAGATAATGTGTTTATTTTATTTGTCTACAGGAGGCCAAAGCTGATGCAAACCAGGAACCTGTACAGTCCTCAGCACCACAGAATGCCCCACGGAGCACTGTGCCTGCTGTGACATCAGGAGATCCTGAAGTTGACAAGAAGATAAAGAATTTAAAAAAGGTGAGGTTTGGTTGGATTATTTTTTTGTCCTAACACACGGTGGATTTCTGTAAGAGATGTGTAATATCTCATCTGATTTGGAAGGTGACTTGAGCTCAGTAGGATAGCATTTGCATAGATGGTAACTTCCTGAATTTTTAACCCTTTCTGCATAATCCAGCAGATGCCTCCTGCATTTCATGGTCCTCTGTTCTGATTAATATTCTAGGGTTTCTGAGGAAAATGTGTGGTGAAGAAGGACAGCAATAGTGGAGTAGTAATTTCTCAATTTGGATCTAGCCCTTCAGTGAGATAGTGCAGAGTGTTTATCTTTCATAGACTAAGGAGTGCTTCTATTTTTAGGTTTTATTCTTGAAACAAATGTCTCTCATTGGTGGAGAATTCTGGATTGAGCATTTGGAGAGGCTCCAATGAATTGGGCCTTCAGTATTGAGACCTGCCTCCTGGTAAATTAGGGAATAGCAAGTGCAGGGACTTCTAAGGGTGTTTTTTCTGTTCTTGGTTCACCAATTTTTGTATTAATGTGGGATTTTTGATTTTTTTTTTTCTTTTTGTTTCTTTTTTTCCCCCCCAGAAATTAAAGGCAATCGAGCAGCTGAAAGAACAAGCAGCTGCCGGCAAACAGCTGGAGAAAAATCAGGTACTGTTAAGATGTATGCAGTTTGTTCAAGTTTCATTTTATAATAAGCTACATTTGTGACACCTTGTGCTTTTCTGTTTTAGTTGGAGAAGATTCAGAAAGAAACCGCTCTCCTTCAGGAACTGGAAGACCTAGAACTGGGTCTCTGAAACTTCATGGAAATCCAATCTGGCGTTAACCCGAAGCTCATGAAAAGCATAGTTTGTATTAACTTGAACATAATAAAAAATGTTTCGGTAAATGACTTGAGGATGCAGAACTCCGTAGATTTCCTGTGCACTTGTCTTTTAAAAAGCTTTCCTAAAGCTTTGTGAACTTGTGGAACTGTAAACCAGTAACAAATACCACATCTGCCAGTTCTGCTGCTCTTCCAACCAGAAACCTGCTTGCATTCTTAAAACGGATTGCCTAAAAATATAGAAGCCACTGGTTGCTTTATCTTCCCCTTGTTTGGATGTGAGGAGGGAAAGTGATGAGGTGTACCCACATGAAAGCTTTATTATACTTAAGAAGACGTGACCTTTATGCAATAACAGGATGTAGATAAAAATAAAAGAGCATTTAATAATAAAAAGGTCTTCTGTTCTTCTGTGATGAGGGCAGAGCCTTTAAAACAATGAAGCCACTGGCATCAAAAATAATTGACTACGAGGGATAAATGAGCCTTCAGGAGCTGCTGTCTGGTTTGGCTGGGATTTTTATTTGTTATTTTTGTTTTCCTTTCTGCCGTTTCTCATTTTCCCCACCCCTTCCCTGCTCCCTTCACTGCTGACCGGTTGCAAGCGCAGAGCTGAGTGCGCGGCGGAAAGGTGTTAACGGGTGCTGAACACCGGATTTATCCATTTATTTATTTATTTTTCAATACTGAATTTTTACCAAAACGGGGATTTGGGGGCAGGCGGCGGGGGCGGGGCCTGGCGGGCGTCACAAGGCCGCGGGCGTCACAAGGCCGCCGGCGCCTGCGCGGAGCGGGGCGGCGCTCGCGTGACCTTGCGGCGGCGGCAGCACCTCGCGCGCTTCCGTGGCGGCGACGAGATGCGTTCGGCAGCGGGGCGCCTGCTGCTGCTGCTGGCGCTGGGGCTGGCGGCCGGGCCCGGCGCCGGCGCGGCGGAACCGGGCGGGCTGCCGGCCAAGAAGCTGCGCATGGCCTACGCCACCGGGCCGTTGCTCAAGTTCCAGATCTGGTGAGGGTGCACGGCAAGATGGCGGCACCGGCCGGGCCTACGCCTTCTCCCCCCCTCCCCACCTCCTTCCGTATCTCCCTCCCCGTCCTCCCCCCCCTTAGCCCTGCGGCGGCGGGACCGGGCTGGGCCGGCTCCGCTCGCTCCTCTCTCCGCGGCGGGTGAGCGCCCGGGCGAGCTGCTGAGGCGCCGCGGGCCGCCTGGTCCCGGCTGAGGCCTAGGTAGGCGGCCGGGGCCGGTCCGAATGTGTGGGCCAGGCTGGCGGCAGGAAGAGGGAACGACGTCCCGAGGGGGACGGCCCCACCGCGCCGACCCTCGTCCCCGGGGCTCGTCTGGCCGCGGTCCCCCAGCGCGGTGGGGCTCGGGCCACCGGTGCTCCAAGGACAGCGCTGGAGAAAACGGCACTGGAAAGATGGCCACCCGCGATAAAACTGCTCTTTTCAGGCCCTTTGAATAGCGGATGTCTCATTTACTGACTTAGATTGCGTTTGGGAGGAGTTGATATGTTAGCAGGGATGAGGTGGCTGTATTTTCCTAACTGCTTTGTATTGCCGGGCCATCAGGCATCTTGTATCGTTCTAAGAGTGTTATTGTTGGTATCGGCTGCTCAGAGCAAAACCGAGCGGCAATAGGCAGGGGTGAAGTAGTTCTGGCACATAGAGCTTGTTTGCGGGGGAAAAAGCCATTTCCAGCGCCTGTCACCGTGGTGTTGTGAGGATGGGCAGAGCTGCAGCCGCTGGGGGGTGGACGGACAGACAGATAGACAGACTGCTGCTCTGTTCTGAGGTGCCTTAGCAGGGCGGAGGGAAACGAGAATATTCGCTGTGTTCCCCGGGGCAGAGTCTGGTCGAGGTTGTGTGAGACAGATCTGTGAACCGCTGCAAAAAATGTGCTCAGTGGAAAGTACGTTGTTTGATTTCTTTTGCGGTAGGCTGAGGGTGGATAATTTTTATTTCAGTTATTATGGAGGCAGCTGGTAGAAACGTGAGCCAAAGTACAGCTCTATAATGTTTAACTTTGCTGTAGTTAATCTGGTCGCCCTTGTATGGAAATAGCTGGGAGCCATATTACTTCTGTGTGCAGTTCCAGAAAGAGTTAAATTAAACTAGTGAGGAATTAAAACCATATTGTGCAAAACTTTTTTTTTGGACAAAGGGCAAGGTGTTACTTATGCTGACTTTTTAACTGTCTGGCTTTTTACTGGGGAGACAAGTGATTCCTTGCTCAGTGGGCTGTACCAAAGCATTGTGACTGTGCTGGTAAGTGAAAACAAATTTGTGTAAAACCAGGTGCCTAAACAGCTGTCAGGATTTTTGATGTGTAACATAGCTGCAGATCAGTTTTCATCCTTAGCATGAATAATTTTATTTTAAAGTAAATGCATTATGAGCTTTATGAGCACTGGTGTTGCTGGTTTAGCAGTGACTTTAACGTTCAGCACTCCAGTTTCAGTGACAATCCCTGTCTGTGTTTAGTGTCTCCTGAGGCTACAGGCGGGTGTTTGAGGAGTACATGCGGGTTATTAGCCAGCGGTACCCAGACATCCGAATTGAAGGGGAAAACTACCTTCCTCAACCTATATATAGGTAAGTAAATGATTAGCAGTGCTAATTACCTTTTTTTTCCAATATATAGATTCAGTATGGCAAGTGTTGGACATGTGTATTTACACTTAAATAATGCTGAAAATGGTAACTTGGGTTTGTCTTTTTCCATTATGGCTACATATAAGCTTGGTTATTTTTTCCCTTCCAAATAGGCACCTTAGTTTTCCATAAAAACATTGCCATCTGGATATCTGTGTGGTGAGGCCTCTCGTGTTCCAACCTAAAGTAAATGATATAATTCACTTTTTTTCCACAGTGAATTTGTCAAGCTTTCCTTCATGATGTATCTGGACATAAATTCACGTTTGTCAATCAGCTTGTGCATTTAGTGATAAGTTCCTCTGATAGGTTAAGACAGCAGAGGAAGGAAGTTTGTTTTTAAGATCTAAATGAGGAGAGAGCTAACCTCGTTGGAGAAACGTACCAGGATGTCCTTAACAACAGTCTTGGTGGAGAAGCCCAAAGAAATTTTGGAGAAGACAGAATGAAAACAGTTATTCCCATTTAAACCATTGTTTAAACTGTTATTTAAACCATGCCAGAGAGTGATGCCAGAAGTTACTGTGATGGCTTTTGAACCACTTCTTGACCTAATTACTGTAATAATCACAACAGTAAGAAAGCTACAAGATTGAATACCTCATAAATTTGCTCTCTGGCTATAGGTTTAATTCTTACAAGGAAATGTAGGGTTTTCTGCATCTGTTGGGGAAATGCTTTATAAGGAAGTAGTGCCTGTCTCTAATTAAACATGTCTCTAATATGGAGGACGTTCTTTAAGACACTGGGTATGTTACTGAGTCTAGACATGTATCGGTTGAAAGCAATTTTCTATTTGAGGTGTGCTTAGAAAAAAAAAAACCCTAAAATAATCTCAACCCTACTAGACTTCTGTTCTGAGAACCTGTATTTTTGTTGATGTGGGCTGTTCTCTGGTTTGCTTGGGGGTTTTTTTGGCAATGAGATAAGCTTACTTGAAAAGTTTTGTCTTTCCTCTGAAATGCTTGTAATGCTCTCAAAATTCTCCTAATTAGGTGAATTATAGCTTTATATATATATAGTGATGAAGTAGTAACTGTCAACCTTCTAAGTCACTTTTATATGTTGTCTTTTGATAGGCACATAGCATCTTTCCTGTCTGTCTTCAAACTAGTATTAATAGGCTTAATAATTGTTGGCAAGGATCCATTTGCTTTCTTCGGCATGCAAGCTCCGAGCATCTGGCAGTGGGGCCAAGAAAATAAGGTGAGCAGCATACTTTCATCTTTCATTTTGAAAAAGTGGGTTTAGAATGTGAGAGTGCTCTGGGAGTATTTCACGGCTCTCACTGACTTCACTTCCAATCACTGCAGCCGTAACAGAACCTTTAGGCTTCTGTAACTAAATATGCTTGAAAATTTTACAGTAGCGTTATTATTCTTAGTAGTGGTGCTTCATGATTTTGGCAGACCCAGATTTGATTCTCAGCATCTCTCTTTCCAAGCTGATGATGCTGCAGAGGGAGACAGCTGAGGTTAGTGTTACTGACAAAGATGATAAAAGATTATTTTTAGAGTCTCAAGCCCATATTGTTGGTGTTAAAATTACAGCTTCCATTTTCTATTGTTTCATAACTATTTTGCAGTTGTTGCTTTTGTCAGACTTTTAATAGATCAGGCGTGTGATTTGACAATGATTAGGAAAAATCGAGTTGAAATTTTGTGGGTGTTTTGGGTGAACGTACTCTGTCGTGACAGACTGTGCCTTGTGGGATGGATGTCCCTGTGAGTCAGTGCTGATGAGGTGATTGATTAATGTTGTTGAACTCTGACCTTATTCCAGATTTATTCTACTAAACAAAAGCAATTTATAAGTCTATTAATATTTATTTATTTTATGGGTGCACAGATCCTCAAACTGAGCTACCCAGTGCAGTGGGTCTCTTATCACCAGCCAGTTTGTATGTACAGAAGCTGTAATATATCCTCTTTAATTAAATGGGCCAAAATCACTACCGAGCTTGGCTGGCTGTGGTGTGTGTCGTGGTTTAACCCCAGTCAGCAACTAGAACCACGCAGCTGGTTGCTCAGGGGGTCATGGAGGAAAAGAACCTGGTGGGTTGAGATAAAGACAGTTTAATAGAATAATAACAGAAAAGGAAAAATAATGACACAGGTCACTCTCCCCACACTGTCCTAAGCAATGATCGTGGATTGCCACCTTTGGCTAACCCCTGTTTATATACCAAGTGAGGTCTGTGGTGTGGAATATTCCTTTGGCCATTCTGTCTTTCTGTCTAGGCCTCTGTGGGAAGCTGAAAAAAGTCCTTGAATAGTGTAAACATTACTTAAAAGCAACTAAATCCAATAGGTATTATTGACGTTCCTTTCACAGCAGGCACCAGAAAAAAAATTAACTCTTTCCCAGCTGAAACCAGGACAGTGTTTTTGTGATGTCTGGTGTTGTAAACAACCTACTGCCCATGCTAAATTCTTTGGTATCACAGTAACCTGGGCGAACGTGCTCTTGTGCATGAAAAGGGAATTATAAAGGTGCTGGTGATAGAGGGAGGTGCAGAGTTGCTGGAGACTGCATCATTTCATCCTGAGGCACCATTACCAAAGAAAATTCTAGATGGTTAGCTTGAAGAAGTGCTAGAAGGGTGACAATTCCTGTGAAGAAATGCAATTTGACTTGCTCTGCTGTTTGTGTCTAGGCCTGTGCTGCTTTGATCTGAACTGTTACTCTGAAAATGACAGGCAGCACGCAGGAACGGCTGCGTTCCTTGTCATCCTCCAGGCACCACCCTGGGCATGCAATTCTGCAAACTGGCTGCTGGGGTGTGCATAGATCTGTGGAGGAAAGGAGGAAGAAGATGTAACTTGGTTTGAATGAGGATTCAAATACCTGTGTTGGGAAGGAAACATGCACAGTCTTTTGGATGTGGAAGATGTCTATACGGAAGATTACTTGATAAATTGTAGAGGGGGATTCAGAGACACACTGTAAACTTCAGTGCTTATAGAGAGTGAATGAAAGAAGCTGTGGTTCCCACAGCTGAAGTATCAGGGATTCTCTCTGTTCTATCCTAGGTTTATGCTTGTATGATGGTCTTCTTCCTGAGCAACATGATTGAGAACCAGTGTATGTCAACAGGTGCATTTGAAATAACTTTGAACGGTGAGCAGAGAACTTTCTGTTTAAGGGAATTGCATTGTGTTGTGTGTGAACACACAGGTTGATGGGAGCTACTGTGTTGGGAGGGTGAGGGATGATGTTATTCAAAATGTGATGGTATGTGGTAATTGCCATTCATTTTGAAGCTCACAATAAATGATGAAAACCATAGATGTGTTATAAAGCACTGTAATACTGTTACGTGTATTTTAAAATAGCTATGTAAAAACTTATTTAGAGGAATGCTTGGTCAGTTGGTGTAACTGTATCATATTCTTTCTTGGCATGTGATATGCATTAAGTAAGAAATGATAAACTGGGGAAGTGTATTTTCTAGTTAATTAGATGCTTTCCCTATCCTGTTTTCTAATGTCATATAGCCTTGGAATCCTATTGAATCCGTTGCTCTTCCCAGATTTTTGGTGCCAGCAATGCCCAGTGGACAGCAATATTGATTTTTTTTTTTTAGCTTCAGGAGTCTGTGGACCTTCTGCCTTTAAATAATCTTATGATATTAAAGATTATGTAAGCTTGATGGAGTACAGAATTTTTCAGGCTGCAGGTAAAAATAGGGAATCTAGCTCGGTGCTTTATAATCTCAATTGATGATTGTGCAGAATGTGTTTCAATATAGTAGTTTATAAGTCAAGTCATACACTTTCAGAACCTTTTAAAGACTGATTGTATTGTATCAAAGTAGTTGAACTTGATGCACTTCCAGTCCTAAATCTAAGATAAGTATTGTCAGCAGAGCCTTCCTGGGAGGCAACAGTCACATCTGGACTTCTGGAGATTTCTAGTTTGTGTTTTGGGACAATGTGGTTCCAGTCTGGCTTTTGTTTTATGTAGATGACAGCAATTATATTTTTCAGTGTGGGTTCATGAAGTGCTATAGCAGTGAGGGATATTTGAAGGAGTAAGTACTTGTCAACATCAGAACTGACTGTTGTGTTTAAAGTATTTATGGACTGTGCTGTGTTAGGTGTTTCTGGGGAACCCACAAGGTCCAAAGACCCAAGGGTTCAATGGTTTAAATACTCAGTATGCTATTGTGCCACTCACTAATCTATTTTTAGACATTCTGTCAATGGATATTTTGAACTTCTGCATCCATATGATGTAATTCTAAATGGAAGCATTTGACTCTTTGTTCTCCAAGTTGGACTGGGTTTTAGTGTAGCCAAAGGTTTGAAGCATTGTTGATCCAGACACTTCTCTCTCTATAAAATAGTACCAACTTGCACAGCTTCTTACATCTTTTACATGTTATGTTTAAACTAGTGCTATGTGTTTTCTGACTTTGTCAATGTAATGGTGTTTTTCCTCTCTCCCTGTGTTCTGTGGTAGATGTTCCCGTGTGGTCCAAGCTGGAGTCTGGCCACCTTCCTTCCATGCAGCAGCTTGTACAAATTCTTGATAACGAAATGAAGCTCAATGTGCACATGGAGTCAATGCCTCATCATCGATCATAGCCCCATCTATCAGCACTGAAACTTCTTGTAAGTCTTCTTCCAGTCACCAGCTGGCTGTTGGCTCAGATTGAACATTGTAATCATCTGTTTGTTCCTTTACAAGTATTTTACTGGAGAATCAGCTCCGGTGACTTCCAGTGAATTGACATGTATGATTTTATGGATACTGTTTTGGTGGGAGGTTTTGGTTTGGGGTTTGTTCTGCCTGTTTGACAGCTGGCAGCTGGCATTCCTCTGGGCCACCCCTGACTGTTGGGAGCAGAGGGTTTGCATCCCTGCTTTTATACTTCATGACAAACCAATTCTGCGTTCCTACATCACCACCTGTGGCTTCCAAAATATTTAGCTTGTGATTCTTCATTCATTCATTGATGTGCTGCAAAAAGACTATCTTTGTGCAAAAATTGGCAGTTTGGAGACCATACTTGGGAGGGCACTGAAGTGAAGTGTTGATTGGGTGTGGTGCGGTTTTTGGCAGAAGAGCGCTTTAGAGACTGGTTTCATGGGGCTGCCTTACAGATAGACACCCCATTCTCACGTGACAGGCCCTGTGCTCCCTTTTCTGACATTTTGCAACTGTCACCACCTTAAACTGACCCGTTGGTCCCAGCTGTAGCAGTGAATGACCTGGCTCTGCATGAACACCTGCACGGATTTCCTTTGGAGCTCTGTTTAACGTGACTCGGCTTCTGCAAATCTGTCCTTACGTAGGGAAGAACGTAGCACACGGGGGTGGTCGAGCAGAGAAGCCTGAGCTCTATCAAAGCACTGCAGGCAGTCTTGCTCCTGGTAGGAAACCATGGTCTGCAATCGGGGTGCTCTGCTGCTTCTGAACCCCACTTTGGAGCCCCATTGGTCTCTCCCGTCTCTGACACTCTTGCGGTGCCCTGAGGCGGGGAGAGCAATTCACAGAGATTGTTTCCTCAGAGTCCTCATGGAGGGAATGTGAGCAGCAGTTGAATTTCAATTTTTGCAGCCATGTCCTGCTTGTTCCGTTAAGTCTGGTTTGTCTCGGTAATTTAGCAAAAGTCACCTTAATCATGAAATAAGTTGGTTTGTATTTTAAAGTATTATTTAATATGAAAAAGTTTTGTGTTTCCTGTACTTTTAAGATGATTTTGCTGGAGCCCAGCATCCTATAGGTATGGATTTCGGAGGGTCTCAGTATTCTTTGTTGCAAAGTAGATTGATGTCACCTTTAAGCTTACAAAGCATGCTAAGACTGTTATGGAGCATTTTATTTAATGGAATATGGATTTAGAAACACAGCTGCATCCCCTCCCCCTCTGTCCAGTTGTGTTTCCATCCATGTGGGAAGTAACACTACCGGTCAGGAGAGTCTGATAGTGAGACTGTGTTTCAGTGGTTCCTTATCTAAACTCATGCTACTATAATGCCATTCTGATGGTATCTGTGGAGGCCGTAGCCCACAGTGAAATAATGATAGTTCTCTCTTGCCATGAGTTACCTCCTCCCAGGAGACAGTGCTTGTAATTCAGGTTCTATAATCCAAAGCCTGCATGGCCTGCTCTTCTCCCTGCTTGACAGGAAATGCCCAGCTCCCTGCTCCATCACTGCTGGAGGTGACTTGCTCGTTTAGCTCAGGGGTGGTTGCCGACTGTAACGCTTGTGTCTCCGTTTCCAGGCATTAAGTGGTGATTTCCAAAGGCAGCGTGGCTCAGACCCATGAAGGCCTGTACTGAAGACAGCTCCCTGTTAGTACAGACTGGATGCTTCTCTCGCAGCCACGTTGTGCCTCCAGAGAAAAAACAAAACTTAATGAAAGACCTCTTTCAGTGCTGGCGTGTTCCAGATACTGCACAGTCACGGAGTGCAATAATACTGTATAGTTTTTTTAAGATTTCATTCGACCAGTTCATAGCTCAACAATGCAGGCATTACTAATTGTAACTTATTTTATAGTCATGTTTCACACAATGGCAGATTGAGTTGATACCTAATTTTTCCTTGGAAAAACAAAAAAGTTTGTTTAATCTGTTGTATTTTATATGAATTTATGTTCTTTTTGTAGTTTAAAATGGAGTTATAGGAGTGTCTGGTATTGTCCTAAACTGTTAAGTAATTGACAGCTGTCTATCAAATATCTCTAATGTGGTTAAAGCAGGTTTGTATATTTTTCAAAATATATGGCAGAGTTGAACAGTGCATTATATACTAAATTATATAAACGAAATTATATGCAGAGTAGTTACATCATTTTGTGACTTCAGTAAAAATTAAGATCAGCTGCTTTTTAAATTGTGTTGGCCGGCTCCGGAGGTTTTTCCTCAACCGTTCTGGAGAGATGAAAAGCTGGGCCTTTCTACTGTCCTAAGCAGAAACCAAGAAAGTTAATTTAAATAAAGAGTTCTCATTTACTGTGTGAACTACCTTGTTTGAGTCACTGATGGATATTCTTCAAATTGCAATTGAAAAAAATGCATAAAAAGCCTACTTTCCAAAGTCACTAATCTTGTGTTTGTCTTGTCTAAGCCCCTGACAACCCACGTGTTCTGGAAGGAGCACGCAGAGCCTTGTCCTTCCTTGGGGTGCCTGCCAGACGTGAGCTGCAGCTGGGGTTCAGGTTGTTGTACTGGGGGAACCCAGCAGAGTTAAGGCAAAGTCTAGATGCAGTTCTCTCCTCAAGGTGGCTTCCCCACCATCCTGTCTCCTGATGGCTGGATGTCCCAGGCTGGGTGGCCAAGTGGCCACCGCTCTGGCTCCTGTGTGGGGAAGCTCAGTCCCGGCAGCGCCTGCCTCCCACTCGGTGTTTGTCCCTGCTCTGAGCTGCAGGGTTTCACACCCCTTGTGAAACCAGCTCGGGTACGTTCTGGATCCTTCCTACTGAACGTTGTCTCTGGACGGGGAGGGAGATTTTCTCTGTTGGGGCAGTAAATGAGATGGAAGGGAACCCACGGAGCTGTGACGGAGGCTGCTTGCTGCCTCGGTGTGAGAGAACTCTCTGACCCTGCCCGGGCGTCAGGGACTGATGTCAGTGGTGTTTGGGGTAACCAAGGCTCTCTCCACCCAGCCGAGAGAAAAGTCAAGGCCAGTTGTTATAAAGGTGTTGCTCAACATTAAACACAATGGCCTCAAGGCCCCTTTGATGAAATCATCTTTAGGTAATTCATGCTTTCTCTTCTGAAATAGATTAACAGAGGTTTTCTACTGTGGATAGAGTTTTACTTTCTCATGATTTATACATTTCAGACAGAAAATAAACGCACGCACAGATGTGTTGCTAGGCTGAGATTTTCCATGAACTGTTAATGTTGTCACCCTAGTGATACTTGCTTACAATCTCTGCCCCTGGTGTTCCTTCTCTTCCATCTGAGCAAGGTGGGTTATTGATGCGCTGGAATTTGGTGTGTGAGGACCTTTGCTGATGTCCCTTAAATGCACCAGAAGCTTTTTCCATTTCAGGGCAGAGGCTGTGCAGCGTTTTCGTAGTGTCTCTAATTGCTCTGGGTTGTAGGGTGCACAGAGCAGGCTTGTTTCTGTGGGCTGGACCAAGCACCACGACCGCTGTTCATAGAGCACTTCCACATGGGAAAACAGAACAATAAAATGGAAGTAAAAGAACTTTGATGGTCATTAAAGGCAGCGATACCTGCCAGCCTTCCTATAAAACAGTTGCCAAACACCAGCTGATGACTTGGTATTTGTGGTGCTTGTTTTGGTTGGAAACGGGTGCTTCCTAAAGTCAAGTTTATTCCTGGCTGGGCAGTTTTGGATCCCAAGCGCCTGGAGCCTGTCAGAGCCTGCCTCCAGCAGTGTCCAGGGGCACAGACCTGGGGCAAGTGTGTGCTGCTTCCCAATCGCCCTCCTCCCCTCCCAGCCTCTAGAAATACTCGGCTTGGGGCTGCTCTCAGTGCTTTCAGTCATCCTGAAAAGGTTTCTCCTCCGTGAGTCATCTTAGTAACATGTCTTTTGTGGAGAAGGGTCCCACAACCAGCATTGCTGGGGGCAGCAGGAAGCCCAGACACCCACGTGTTCTCCTGGTGTTAAATCGCAGCTTTTTGCTGTCCCCTCCTGCACAATGCTCCTTGATAATTTTCAAATGAAGGTGTGAAGACCTATTTATCAATAAAAAGCCCTGTTTGAATATTTGATTGGTTTCACCTGTGAGCAAAATGGATATTAAATAATAAGTCTGGGGGGTCAAATTCAAGCTTGCTGGTCTTGGCTTGTTCAGCACAAGGGTAGGTGGTAGAGGTCTGGTGGAGCTGCTGTCGGCTGGGTGCAGACCAGGGAAGGACAAAAAAATGGGTCTCGGGTTTCCCACTGCAGAAAACCAGGCCGTAAGCCGTTTGCAGCAGAGATCTATTGTCAGGTCTCGCTTGTGCTGGTGTAAATCAGACATAGCCCTGCTAAAATCTGCAATGGCAGTGCCATAGCAGGTCAAAATCAAACTCCCAGGTGTGACCTTCTCATTGTTCTAAATGGAAGAGTTAGAATCTAGAAGGTATTTAATCTAATCAAAGATTAAATATGGCGTCGCCTGGGCATGGAGAGGCGAGGGGTGGTGGGTGGTGGGTGTGTGCTGCTGCCCCCGCTTCCGCTAATCGTAGTATGTGGTTTTGCCCAGTGTTACAGGCTTTTGTGGAGCTAAACTTCAGTTATTCTGTTAAAAGTCCAGTTCCTGCCTGTTCCCCTGCAGCCTGCTCACACCCAGCTGCGATCGGCTCCATCCTGACCCTGCTCCTGATCTCCCTGGACAGGTACCTGGCAGTGACACTGCCACTCTCCTACCCCACCCTCCTGAAGAAAACGCCCATGGTCCTCTCGCTGGTTGTCCTCTGGATGCTCTCCTTCTTTTTCGGGCACTTGCCTCTCATCTTTCCCTCCCTCCAGCGAGGCAACTACACGGGTTACTGCGGGCTCCTGTATGCAGCCAGGAGCAAGTACCTCTACACGATCTGCTTTGGCATCTTTTCCCCGTCCCTGCTGGTGCTGGTGTGCCTGCACGTCCGGGTGGGCAGCATCACCTACGTGCAGCAAAGCTGCTCAGGTGCAGGATGAAGGCCCAGGTGAAGCCCCTGGCCTTGAACATCCGAACCATTGGGAGCTGGGGCAGGGGCCAGCCTGAGGCACCTGGTTGATCAGGGGTCTGTGCCCCACCACCTCCACCTGTGCTGCTGCCATGGCCCCTAGGCCCATGGTGGGAGGGAAATGCAGGGGGCCTGGTGCAGCAGGGCCTTTCTTCCCACTGCATCAGCCATTTATGACCTGCTGCCAAGAGGCTGCAGCTTGTCCACGCTCTCTCTGCATTAACAGCCTTCTGTCCCCAGCAACTACATAAATGTTGCCAAGACAGTGACCTTTGATTGCTTTGGACAAACTGTAGGTTTTTGTCCCTCTCCCTGTATAGAGAACTGCTCTGTCTCGTACCTGCAGCAGGCTGAGCTGCCATCCAGCACTCATGCCAGGGAAGTCTGGGCATCCCGCTGGTGCCATGTCCTTGGCAGAAGTGCTGGCTGTGCAGAGCAGTGCCTGTGTGGGTAACTTCTGAAACACCTCCTGCCCGCATCTGAGTCACAGACTATGACTTAGCTGTGCTCTGTTTGCTTTTATCTTTCTGCCACATCCCTGGGCTGAAACAACTGGTCAGCCTGGACTGGATTCTGCCAGGAGACAGAAGGGAGGTTACTCTAGAGCAAAGCACCAGTATCAAACACAGATTTATTCTGCCTTGAGCAAAGCCCCTCTTCATGCCTCCATGGCCAAGATGCTCTGGTGTGGGCTGACAAGAAAATGTGGCCCTGCTCATGCTGAGTGAGATCCCCCTGGGGTGGGATGGCCCCAGGAGAAAGGCTGCGCAGAAGGTCCATGGGCTGCCTTTTGCCCCACGGCAGGGCAGGCTGAAGGTGACACTTTCTGAGTGTGTGCAGGCACTGCAGGGTGAGGGAGCAGCTCTGGCTCCTTTTGCCTTCACACCACACACATACAGGTCAGACTTGAGCATTTACTATCGCCCTGACCGAGCTGCGTAGCTCATCGCTTATGTCAGAAGTTGTACAAAGCTGTAAGATCTTTAAAGTCTGTGTGATAAGATACGCCGGGGGCTTCATTTTGTCCCATTGCTCATTAGAAGGAAAGTTTAAGCATCCACGCAGTCTGTCGAAGAGACGCAGAATCCTCACCCTGAAGGCAAGCAGCAGGAGCTCGTCTTCGCTCAGGCGGGCAGGGGGAGGCAGCCGGCCGATGTCGCTGACCTGTGGAGTGGAGATGAATGCTGTCAGCAGAGACACAGCACCATGGGACGGGGCTTCAGGGCTTTGGTCTCTCCCCAGCAGACAAACCTACTCCTGTGGAGGAGCCCATCGAGGAAGGGAGCTGCCACGCACCCATGGGTCGTGGCTATCCTCCCTGCAGAAGAGCCAGGGTGACTCTTGGGGACATAGTGACACCAGGGAACTGCCCAGGAGCATAGGAACACCTCCACTGTTTGCTGTTTTGGGGGGCAGGACCATGGTGCAACAGATGAGCACCCACCACAGGATGAGCATGCTTCTCCACAGATGGGAGCTTCCTTGGTTGCCCCGCTCCCACTGTGGGGAGCAGCTTTGCATGGAGCCCGTGCACTTGAGAAATACCTGCACTTTGGTTCCCACATTGAATTTTGCTTGTTGCCCCATGGCAAGGAAGGAAACGGTGATCTTGTCCTGGCCCAGGATCCTGACCCCTACATACAGGTTCAGGGAGATGAAGATGGGGCTCAGTGGGACATGGGTTCCTGATGACACGATGCCATTTGGCCACGTCCATCTTCTCACCCTGTTGCCCGCTTGGTCCAAATACTGGCCTCCCTGAATATTCATGTTTATCCTGAAAGAGAGGAAAATCAAAGCTCTGCACCCTGCGGCTCCCACGGCCTATGTCCCTCATTCTCCAGAGAGAGAGCACTGAGGCACAGCTAGTTTGGGGTCTAACCCACGCCTCTCAAGACACAGCTGGGGTAGCCTTGCTCCTCTGGGAGGCGTCTGAAGCAGGGCCCATAGGCCAAAAGCCGTATTTGTCTTTTTAATTTTCGAATGCTATTAAAAATACCCTTTATGACCTTTGAAATTTAAATTGCACAGTGGAGAGCAAAACTGCTCTGACGAACTCGAACGTACCACACAGCTCTGTTTGGATAATAGCAAGTATTTCTGCCATTGGATTTAAATACTGCCTGTATTCCAGCGTTGCTTGGCTTGTCTTCCTGTACTATGCAAATAAGCCGGTTTTTGTCTCGTGCAACAACGATTGCCAGATTTCCAGATGGATAGCTGTCATCAGGTAAGGTGTTCATAACGCCTCAGTTTGTCTGGTTTGTCTGTTATTACACACTAAATATTTCAGAGCACTACTTTGGAGTATAAAAACCGACATGTTGCTCAGATCGCTGTGTTCAAGGCGGAGCGGTGGTGAGCTGCCACCGTTACCTGGGACGCTGCCAGTGCTTTTCTCTGACATTGAAGTATTCTGTATACACTGACAATAGAGTGGTTAGGCATACAGAATACATTTTTCCTTTTCTTAAACCAATAACCCAGGCAGAACCACTTAGCAAGTTTATTTTAACGACAGAGTCTTGGACGATGCTTATGACTGAAAGTACGAGCCTAGCAAAGGGATTAAAGCACTCAACTCAGATGACAGCAGAGAAAATAGGGGCAGGTATTATTCTCCTAGAGAAAAAAAACCACAACCAACCAGGGGGATAAAAACCCCTCGCCCCAGAAACTTGAATATCTCCAAACAGCGGGTATTTTGTGTCTCACTGAGGTTTCCCTCCACTTTGCCATTTGCCACTGCTGTGACCAGCAGCATCCCTGAGACAAAGGCATCCTGGAGGGCAGAACAGAGTAGTCTCAAGCCCATTTGCTTTGGTGGCAGAGCTCAGGTACATTCTCATACACCCCTCGCTCAGAAAAAAAACCAGCCACAGTAAGGAAAAATAATGGGTGTGACTTAAAATGTTATGGCTTAAATAATGGCAAAGGCAGCCTGAAAGCTATGGGGTCCTTTGGTGAAACTGCCACATGTTTATTTCTTCAAACAGTACTCTTAGTTACACTGCTAATTTCAGTTTGTCCATGTGGCTCTAACAGACTCCTGCCTGCAGGACAGAGACATCAGCCCCATGCTGGTGGGAAACATGCTGGTTTGTCCCTGGGGGAAGGATGGGGCTGAACACTTTGAGAGCCCGCTTGGCCAATGGTGCCCTTCCATGGGTGGCCAAAGCTTAGGAATGGATCTGAACACTGGGCTAGAGCATTTCTTAAGCTAGGTATTAAAGACACAAGTTCCTGTCCTTCGCTGAAGCTACTGGCTGATGTGAAAAACTTCAGGCCAAGAGCTATACGAGTGGTTTCCCTACTGCTTTTTTTCAGACTGGGAAAGCCAGCGTGATTGGTGGACCAGGCTATTCGATGATAAAGCAGACTAGGACACACTTAAAATCACAGTTACAACCCCGAACTAATGCAGGTGATTGAACTCCATAAAGGATACAATAACTGTGCTGTTCCATCTGGAAGCATGGTAAGGAACTTCCCTCCGTGTTTGTAGTATTTTTCCAACAATTCTTTCTTTACTACCTGAGATTGGAAAATAAAGATAAAATGGATGAGAGCAGTCCTGCACCAACTGCCCTGTAAAAAGGCAGGCAGTTGCCAGGCTCCTGCTGCTCTGGAGTGTGGGTACATCCAAGGTGCAGCCCATCACCATCAGGCAGCAGCTACTTGCCTTTCCACCCACAAGGGTGAAGTCGCAGCAGGTGAGGCTGGGGGAGGTGAGCTCCTTCTTGGGCTCTGCTGTTCTTTTCCCAGGTATCAGTGTCCAGCCCTTTGGTGATGGGGGGTCCCGAGAAAGCAGGTAAGAAATTGTGCCAGTTTGACTTGAACCTAGAGAGCAAAGAGAGGGTTTGTGTGCACCAGGTGGGGCTGACAGTGCTGACGCTGGTTGCCTGATACCTCTGCAGGGAAGTTGTAACTTGGGGAAGTGGGTATTTCTGGCTGAAATGCTCCATCCTGGAAATCTGTCTTGAGGTATTTTCTATCTAACAAGAACAGTGCAAAGTGTTCAGCTATTTCAGAGAACAGGATTATGAAAAAAATATGTAGTTTTTTCAATTATATGCATATACACATCTGTGTGAGTAAAGAATGACTATTTTTGACTAGCATTTGTGGTTCAATGCTTTGAGGGACTGATGATCTGAAGTCCTTGGTGCTTCTGAAGCTCCAGTACCTTGCAATTCTCTGTGAAAATATGTTCATATTGTAAATCTAGTTCGTCTGTTCTTAATCAAAGTGCCTTTGGTTTATAGCTAGATCCAAAGGGCTGCTCAGTCATCCACAGCCTGGGGTAGGAATTAGTGGAGTATTTACCTGATTAGGTAAAACATTGCTCATTCTAATTCTGGCATTTCCTACCTTCCAAGGGCTTGGCTTTGCCAACTTAATTATACTTTGAGGTTTCAGCTGAAATGTTCAGATATAAATAGGAGATCCTCTCTGTGCAATGGGAATGTAGCTGCTTTTGTTTTCTCATGTGGGGGATTATTTAATATGGCAGTATCTAATTTAATGGGATTGCACACTTGACAATGAACTACCATGTTTCTGTATAAATCCTCCTGTTCAATTAGAGAGCATTAGAGACAGGCAATTCCAGTGAATTCATTGTTGTAATAAATAGACAAATAAATGCATAAAGAAGTGCAAACTCACTTTCAGCTACATTCTTCGGCTTTGGTGCCAGGAAAGCTAACTGTCTGGCCAGTTGTCTCTCCTGCTGCCTGGAAAATGAAAGCGTTCCTGATATACATTTCATATTTCCTGTTTTGAAAATTAGAAGTACTGGATATCCTTGCCATAGGAACACAAGTTTTTTAACCTTTTTTTTTCTCTCCACTTGCATAATTGCAAGTAAGAGTTAGAGACAACAGAATATCACCAAACATCACAAAATAATAACATCTCAGTGAAAAGGAATGGCTCCCACACAGAGATTTCAGCGAACAGACTTCGCGATTGCAATGACATCAGCTCTACTGACAGTGGAGCTAAACATTGGAATGGATTTTGTATTAAGATTTTATGTAAAAGACAAGGAGAGCTACCCATAAGATGAAGAAAACAGCTATCTCCAATAAAGTTTTCACTATTCTTCTTATCTAGCTTCTTATAAATTTGACAGTGTCTGGCACTGCCTTTGGTTTATGCTCTGCTCATAACATGAAGAACTTGTACCATTGGACTGCAAAGGATCTTCAAGGAAATTAACAGTTTACTTCCAGTTATGCTGATTTACTTTTCTTTACACTTATGCAACAGGCTTAGATATTTGTGTAAATTTTGGGCCTCCTGCTAAACAGTCCAGCAGAGGCCTTGTGACTCTGTAAATTTGAATCCAAATGCATGTCACAGTTTATGCAGCAAAATAGAGAAATATTTTTCAGCTGCTGAGGTAAAAGCTAGACCAAAACATTATCCTTCCCACAGCTGCAATTATGTTTTTGACTCTACATGTTTTTAGATATTACTTTTGTCAGTAGAATTAATGCTTTCCTTAGCACATACCTTGCTGCCTTCTAATACACCCTGATAAGAAAAAAGCCAAGAGGGTCCAAGAAGAATATGAACTTGTGTTGCCTGAAGCAAATTTTTTTTCTTCTTTCATTCCCTCTTGCTGCAGTTTCACTTTCTTAATGCTTCTTATCCCTCCAAGGTCATCCACTGTTCCTTATACAGACCTGATCCCCAGTTGTCCCTGCAGTCATGTCACGGTACCTCTGGTACGCTCTCTCCTTCGATGGCAGCCTGTTGGCTTTGGTGCTGGGGGCATTGGGGGCTTCAACTGCAGCAGGAATGCTCCTGGCGACCTCGCGGGTCTTCCTCTCATTTATGATGAACTTGTGGAGGTCTCGATTATGCTCACAGCAGAATTTCTGAAAGGCAGAAGAGTGGTGCCACGAGAGTGGGCCTTCCCACAGCAAACCTCTGCTAGTCTTTCCCGCCAGCTTACTGATTCATCGTCCTGGGATGGTGGGCCAACGTCTTCGAAGGAAGGGAACCTCTTCAGCAGGCCACCACAGTACTCGCAGCTCGGAGCACAGTCCTCCTCTGTCTAAAGTGGAGGTGGGGAGAGAGAACGCAGGAGGACAGAAATACAGTATCAGCACAAAACCCCTCATTTTATCTTGAGGAAAGAGGGTTCTGCTCAAAATGCAGGTTGTAAAGTGTGTAAGAGCAGTTAAACCAGATCTGTCTGTGATGTCTTGGAAGGATTTAACTCAAAACATTAAGTTCAGGAAACCACCAGAAAGAAAAGTCAATCTGTAGTAAATAAATAAAAAGGTTAAATAAATGGAATGACTGTAGTATTTATGAGCCCCACTCCTTCCAATGGAAAGCTTCAGAGCATGCGGAACACTGTAGCTGAATGCTCTGATGCATTAACCCTTTCAAATACATTGCTGGGGGCTTTGGAGAGAAAAAGCTCCCCAGTTGTTGTAGGGAATTTCATGAGGAACTCCCAGCAGATCTGTTGACAAAAGAGCTGAGTGTATGTGACCATATGCAAATCAGGGCTGCTGCAGGATATATTTTGAGGATGGATACTAGATTTTATGAAAGAAATACCTATTTTTTGAAAACATTTTGAAACTGAGTTATAGAAGGTGCAGCTGCCAAGAGCATGCTGCTGAATTTCGTGTCTGATGTCTCCCCTCCCAAGGGCAGCACACCAATCTCAGTGTTTCCCAGAGACACGGGACCCATCCAGCTGCAGCTGCAAGGGGTGAAGGGTACGTGCTCCAGGCTGCTTAGCTGCTGTGCTTCACTTATGCCTCACTTGCTATACTACGTGTTCAGCACTTACATTCAATTCCTTTTCTGAACATATTTTAAATACTTGGCTTCCCTAGAGGGTAGTTCCTGGAAATTCCTTTGCTCCCCACCTTATGCCTAGGATTAACTCTTTTTCATGAGTTTACTCTGTTAAGGGTTATGGGGAACTCTGTGCCCTGCTTGTATTCTTTGACTGTATACCTACTATTATATAAATTTTATATCTCTGTTTTAACCAAAAGGAAAAGTCTTCTACTGGGAAATTCTCAGCATAGGATGCAGCAGTGGGGACAGGAATTGCATCCTTGCTGTTGAGGTGTGGAGAACAAGCTGCACAAAAGAAAGACCCTTTCATAAAGGAAGTCCTGTACAGGCTTGGCAAAGGGCATTATTTTTATTTTTCCTACATGGGAATGGTAGGAATTTATAAAATAAACAAAAAAAGCCACACAGTAGGGAACACCCATCACTGACTCACCTCAATCTGTATGTTTTCTCGTGACAATTCAGGTCTGTAGGCCAGAAGGGTAGGCAGGCCAACAGATGGGAGAGTGCACAGCGATTTCTTGAACAGCTTCACAAAATCTTCTTTGAACTCAAAGTGGAAAATACCAAAAGCAACAAGGAGTCATATCTTTGTTCAGGGGTAAAACCATTAAGCCATCTATCTATGCAACCTGGACAGGTCCTTACCTCCATGTCACACAAAATATCTAAGCTGCTGAAGTCTTCTGATGGGGCTGCAAGTAATAGCGATAATGAGAATTACTGGACAGCAGTGCTGTGTTCTCAGAAAGCTTATCTTCTAGACACATTTGTTTTGGTACTTTTCCAGTATGACAGTCTTTTCTCATCAACCACATTGGCTGCTTGTGACTTTCTTGCCAGACTCTGTCCTACGCTTTCAGAAGGGCAACTCTGGATCTGCCTATAACCCTTCCCAAATGCCTAAGGGCATTTGACTTGAACCAGGCTCTGACATTGGATCAGGGCTTTAAAAAATCATCCCATTGAAGTCATGGAGACAGCTTATTGCAGAGTGTCAGCAACTTGTAGCACTAATCTAATATTGCATTATCCTCTAAAGCGTTCCCAGCCTCTTTCATCCTAAGAATAAAGAGCTGTAGAGACAACTGAAGTTTTTTCCAAGTGCAGTCCATGGTGTGTGAGTGCAACAAAGGGGTTTTTGGCCTTTGGGAGGACAGGAAACATCTCAGATGACTGGGTGCCCTCAGCAGTTCCATGTTCCCTCTTGGCAGGCAATACTACTGACGTCCAGCTGCCTCAGAGGCACAGCTATATGCTGGCCCATACGTATCACCTTTTATTTGAATATCAAGATGTCCAGCAAGCCAGCTTGTCCTTGCAAAAAACTAATTGCATTCCTAGTTCTTTTAATCTTGAATTTCATTTCTCCTTGTTGCCACACAATTTATCTTGCCCTTCTAAGTGTATTTTAAAAAGATGGAGTAAAAATCATGCCAGCCCCAGGTCAATTTTTAGCTCCCAGGCTTGCATTGGGAACCACAGCTGGGGAATTCATCTGGAAATGAATGCACCAACACAGGAGGAAAAGCGGAAAGTGATGCTATGAGATTCACTTATACTTTTAGAAGGCTGAATGATGTGGCTGCTGGTTTGCTTCAGCTTTGTTTTTCTAAATTGCAGTTCAAAAACATGTAGTTATCACCCTCTGCAATCAAGCTGTGTCACAGAGAGTAACCAAACATAAACCCCACCTGAGAAGAAGTGACTCCAGGGAGTACAAGGTGCACCAGTGGAGCTGCACAGCCGGGACATGGCTCTGGGTGCAACGTGGCACCAAGGGATACAGGGCAGCTTGGTTCCTGGGATGCAGTGCTCAGTGCAGGTGGACACTCCACACTCTTACACTGCCCCCTCTAATGAGTTTTTTAGCTTCTGTATCATCTACCGCTGTTGCATCCAACCCAGGTAGATTTACTGCTGGCACAAATTTGGTTGTTTTGTACTTTGATCATTACAGTGACAGTCTTCCCAAGGACTTGGAAGCTCCACCTAAAGTACAAAGCCTACAATGTTTTTCTCCTGCAAACACATTCATGGTGCATTTCCAAACAAATATCCTCCAAAGCCTAGAAAAGAGCACTGTTCATCTGTCATGGGCATACCCCCCTTCTATGGGGATGGATCTACATGCAGCTTTCCCCAGTACTTTCAGCTGGTGTGCTGTGTTTTATGGCTCAGATCACTCCTCGTGCTATCAGAAGCGTGTGAGGTGTGGGACACATTCTTCTACAAAGGAGGGCTGCCTGACATTGAAAATGAAGCACAAAGGCTGTTCAATGTGGTGTCCAAAAGGGATGGGATCAGGCAGCAACTACTAATACAGTGCATGCTAAGGTACAATGCTCTACTTCAGCGGGCAAGCGAAGGAGCTGGTTCCTCAGTTGTGTGCTGGGATGGATGACTCAGCTGAGCAGGAGGAGAAAAAGGTTGATATATTTTCATCTCTCCTTAGAGGTGTTGCCAGTACCTCTCCCAGGAATACAATACGCTATTTCTGCCATCTGCTGAGCACTCCTACGCCTGCTGGCTGGCAGAGCATTCCCCCACACTTAATGGGGACCCAGAGGTTTGTTTAGAAGCAGCTCTGCAGGACGGCAAATGAGGGGACTGCAGAGAGGGATTCCTGGGGGCTGCTGACAGTTTGCAAAAGCATCTCTGAGAAATTGCAAAGTTGTGTGTCTTCTATGAAAAACACTGGGGTAGGAGGCAGCCTGAGTGAACGACCATACAAATGAGCAACCTCTTTCCTGATCAAACCTGGTTCTTACTTGATTTTCTGTAGGCGTGCTCATGAAGCCAGCTAGTTTCTGTCTGCATCGACACTGAAATTCCTGGCTGCTTCTGCATGGCGATGGGCTCAACGCCGCCCGGCGTTTCCATTTCCCTTCATTTAAGACACAAACCCACCTATTAGTCATATGCAATGACTTTCAAAGCAGTATCCCTTGGTGGCTATAGTAATGAAGGAGTCTTTCCCAAACATATTTAATTAAAAATCCGAACACTTTAGCTATAATAAGCAGGCCCTGGCTGCGGTTATGCCGGCTGCCATCCCGTCTAACGGTGGCCACAGGGAGCCGATCCCTCGGGGTGGCCGCAGCCCCGTCGCCGGTTTCTCCACCGCTTCTCTCCCGGCGATATTTCGGGTGCCGGGGCGGGCAGTGCCATGCCTGGGATGCGGCGGGGAGCCGCGGGGGACTGCGTGCCGGCCAGGGGACCTCCCTTATCCCCGGCACTGCCGACTTACCCTCCCTCCCTTCCTTCACAGGGCCCAGCGCGCCGAGAGGGGAGTCGGGGGAGAAACCTCCCTGTCCCGCATGGCCCCGCTCCCGCACCGGTCCGCCCCGTCCATGGCTCGGCTTTGCCCGGCCCGGCTCTGTGCGGCGTCGTCTCCATGGCGACGCGGCGGGCGCGGGGGCTGCCGGGGCGGCGGCTCCGCCTGAGTCAGGGCGGGGTGGCGCTGGCCTCGTACCCTCTGGGTTTGCGGCGGTGGGGAGAGCTGTACTGTGTGTGCGGGGCAGCAGAGAGGCTGTTGTAAGGGGGAGCGCCCCGGCGGTAGGGCCTGGAGGCCTGCAAAGGGCGCTGAAGGTGAGCAGGCCTCTGTGGGGAGGTGAGAAGCCCGTGGGGGTGAGTGATGGCGGCTCTCGAGGGGCTGCGGCACCTCTGGGCCTCCCTCCCCTCAGTGTGGGCACCCTCCTGCCGCTGGGGCCTTCTGCAGCAAAGGGGAGCCGGGCTGAGGGTGAGACGCAGGTGACAGGGCAAGGTGGGACTCACCTGCTTGGACGTGACCTCCTGCTGCACCTGAAACACCTGCCTGTGCAGATTTCTTACGTCTGCGTCATGCGCTTGTTATACGTGGGTTGCTGATGTCTCCTGCCCCACTCGCTAGGTGCTGTTGAGTCCCTCCAAGGAATTTGCACTTGCAGCTTGGAGAATGACAGATATTCTCTGCAGGTACGTGGTTTGCAAGCAAACACAGGCTTTTGAGTCACCTTAGGACAGCCTACGTTATATGGGCCTTGTGTAAGAATTTGCAGTGGTCTTACAAGCACATGAATTCTACCATGAAATAAGTAAGGCTTACTCATTTTTAACAATGGAAAGAGTATGTTGAGGTGCAGCCAGTGGTATTAGTGCAGGGGCTGGACACGCTGCTGAGCTGGCATTGGTGCCAATTGGCCCTGGGGGATTGTGTCTGTGGTCAGCTGGAGCAGACCCTGGTGTTGCCACAGCTTTCACTGCTGGCTGCAGCATGGGTAGAGGTAAGTGTCCATCCTAACAGCACACAGCCTGACACCGGCACAGCTCCAGGCAGGAACCACTCAAGTTATGCTGTACTCTTGCTAAAAATCCATCAGTCCCTAGGAGTTTTTGTGATATTCTTTGTGTTTAAAGTGGAGATTGGTTTTAGGGAGAACTGTTAGCTATACAGTTGTTGAACTTAACACAAAAACTGCTTTATAGGTGCAACTCTTGGTCACTCATAGTGCCTTCTGCAGTTAACTGCTCCCAGGTGGTGTTGGGGCTGCTGGGTGCATGCTGTTTGCTGTAGCCTGGCCAGGTGGTGGGAAAGCTCCCTGCAGCAGGGAGCTCTGTCTGCTGTGGCTCCCTTGCTGCCACCAGCTCCTGAGCAGAGTTTTCCAAGGGTATGATTCACCATCCACTTCAAAGTCAGATTGCTTTTTTTGGTGGTCAGGAGTAAACCATTGGTGGTCATTAAGAAAATTAGGCTGGCCTCAGGAACGTTTTCCTGAGTATTTTGAGGAGCCTTCACACCCTTACTGATGTGCTGCCACTTCCCTTGCCAAGGTGCTGGTGACCTGCAAGTCTCTCAAGCCTTTGGCCCTCAGACATCACACCTGGGAATTTGTACCAGCTGTATAGGGAAGAAAACCTGAAACATTTTGATGGAGTGCTGGAATGTCACCTGCTCATTCACTGCTCTGAAGAGGAAATGCATCACTGCTGAGGTACTCCTTATCCTAAATTCGGTTTCAATCAGAAAAGATACGGGTTGTTGGGTTTTCATTGCTGTGAGATAGAATGAAAGTTTGCCTTTTTTCAGAACTGAATGTGTGGAAAGACCTAATGAAATAATGTGTGTTAACTAATGTGGGTTATAGTCAACATTGGAATAATTCATTTCATTAATCCTGCTATAATCAAAGACATTCTTCAGAGTTTTGGTTTGCACAAAAAAAAGCTGTTATGTCCCAACTGCAGTAAGAAAAATTACTTTCCAATATAAATGCTACTGAAATACAGGAAAATGAATCAAATCCTTAGGAATTCTTGCTTAACAAGTTCTGCTGAAAGCACAGGTGTTAACTCCTGTCAGATCCAGAGTTTGACTTTGATCCTGCTTAAGCAGGAGTAAATTAGTTCACTCGGCTGATGCTGCTGGAATTCTGCCAGCAGAGTGTAAATGAGATCAAATGTAGGATCTTTATAGGAACCAGATACGAAAAGATTAGAGTAATTCCTTGGGAGTTTTTTTTTTTTTCCATGGTCACTTCTCAAGGCTGGAACAAATTTCCTCTCGCTGATGTGGTCCTTGTCATTCTCTCGTGTGCTTTTGTGGGGACAGCTATCAGGTATTGCATAGGACTCTGTCATAATTCCAAAGAGCTCTTCCCTGGAGGGGTGCAGTTAGAACTGTTTTTCCTCCCCATGTGTTATGTTTATTCACACCAAGCTTCACCTGTCAGTTCACATGTAGTTTTCTACTATTGTGAGGCTGAAGAACTCAAGGGACTGTATCACCTCACAACTCATTGCCTCTTCCAAATGGCAAACATCTTAATATTCAGCAAAGCCATATGTGGAGCTAATATTGTTCTTGAGTGATTCAGACGGCAGGCTGTGGTCGCAGAGAGGGAGCTGCAGGCAGATTCAGCTTCAGTGACAGACTGTGATTTCAGTTTGCACGAGCCAGGCTGTCACTGTTGCCCCTGGGATTCAAATCCCCCCTGGTTCTCCTGCTTGTGCTGCAAAGTAGCACTCTCCAGCATCAGGGCTGGGAGGCAGCCAGGGCAAGCAGACCCCTGGGGGTCCTGCCGCTCACCTGGGTGAGCTAGGCTCTGTCAGGGGACACCCAGCAGATCCAGCAAGGCAGAGAGCACAAAGTAACCAGGAAGCAACAGTTACTGCCACGCACAAGCATGTTAGCACAGCACACTATGCAGGG
This sequence comes from Scolopax mira, assembly GCA_004320125.1. Classification (NCBI taxonomy): domain Eukaryota; kingdom Metazoa; phylum Chordata; class Aves; order Charadriiformes; family Scolopacidae; genus Scolopax; species Scolopax mira. The sequence goes on along the minus strand of BJBW01002647.1, from coordinate 80,313 downwards.
TAGTTTTTGCAAAATATTTATTACAAAATAAAAGAAAATATGGCAACAAAACTTAAATAGCAAATAATGCGACACTGGCCATAAAGCTCTTGCTATATTATTAGTCTTTTACAATAATCAATAGTCAAGTATGTCTCCAAGGGGAGCTGCACGTGAACAGCCTGAATATATTTCTATGTTATTGGCTGTAGCTGTTTGAGATGTGTTAGATGTGTGCCTCCTGCTTTCACCAGTAACCGCTGAGCGGTTGTGCCCTGTGCTGTGCTCACTGATCCCCTTAAAACGGAGCCCGCAACTCCCACGCTCTCTGAAACCTGCCACGCTTCACCCCAGGCCCTCCTCCCTTTTTTCTTTTAAAAACATAGCAAATGATTCAATGCCCATCCCTTTTTAATAAGGTAGCAGGAAATGGAGTATCGACACTGAAATACCTATTGTTCCCCTTTGAGTCACAACTTCTCGTGAGAGAGGTTGCTTGGATTTCTTTCCTTTCCCACCTATTAAAAACTGTTGTTAAAGCTCACCAGTGAGAAAGCAAGTTTGTGTTCCTGCTGAAAGGGCTTTTAGGTGCGCTCCAAACAGGAATGCAGTTCTTCAAGTCTCTTAAGCCACATGTCTAATGGAAGCACTCTTTAAATAAAATACAATTAAATTGAAAAAAGATGACTGTGTAGGGGGAATCTTCCTAAGGCACCCAAGAATTTAAAAAACTGTTTCTCACTCGTATTACTTACAGGACACTCTTGTTCCTCTTCTCTCCAAAGTTAAAAATGTTGGCTAGTTAGGAACCTTAGCAACACGATGACATAGTTGAGTATCATTTAGAAAAAAAAAAAAAACCCAGAAAGAAAAGAAAACTCTTGGTGAATGTAAAGCACTATGTCCAGACAGCCTAGGTTTCACTAGCTACACAAAGACATCACGGACAACACGTAGAAATAGTCACGTTAATGCCGAGGTTTCCGTTGTCAGCAAAAAGGTGTGCTATAGCTGTATCAAAAACGAGGCAGTCGCTGTTCAGAATGGCCGCAGCCACCCCGTCGTGGATGGAGCGGGGTGTTGCCTCCCAGGTCAGCCGGCGGCGGTTGCCATTCAGCTCCAGTCTGTACGCAAAGTTCTCCGCTTGCTTTCGGGTGCCGATGAGCAGCACGATGGCAAAGAACTGCTGGTGACCTTCGTACTTCTCTTGTTTCTCCAGCACCAGCATGAAGTGGTGACCGAAGCACGACTGCATCATCACCCAGTCAACTGCCCCTGGAAGGTTAATGTCTGTGGCAAGAAAAACGATGTCTTCTCCCTGAAGGGTGGTAATGCTTTTGTGGGCATGCATCAGGTGGGACATCACGGCTTCCAAGGATCCCTGCCATTTACAGGAGGCACCAGGGCATGGGCAGGAGTAGGGACGATACTCACAGATGTCTTCGTGTTCTGGCTTTTCTGTGTGATGGAGTGTCAGAGAGCAGCCTGTTGTGGCGTACTGGAAAAAGACCAAATACAAGCCGTCAGGAAAGGCACCAGCACTAGTGTTCGCTGCTTCCACCTGCCAACTGGAAACACTGGTGATCAACCAGAACTCTTGTTCTCATTGCAAATTTTACATTAGATACTTCTATTTAGCCCTGGATCCAGAGCTCATCTTTACTTATTTTTGTTTCCACTTAAAAATGGATTCTTCTTCTCTTTTGTGGTTGTTTTTTCTCTAAGGCAAGCACTTAGGTAAAATGGACTGTAAGGCTGAGTTGTAGTTAGATTTGCTGTTGTAGTTAGATCTGATTGGTCCAGATCAGCTGAAGTGGTCCTGGTTTGGATTTTTCTTTTCTTTAAAAAGAACAAAGGATTCTAGTTTCAACAAACAGCTACTAGAGTGAAGAATTTTTAATAGATGTACCTTATTACCATCATAGAGCAAAAGCACTTCCATTAAATTCAAATGCAGATTCCCCACAGCTTTTTTTTTAAACACTGGTACAGTTTCAGCACTGCAGTTGTGAGCAGTGGAAAGAGAGAGGACAGTTTTTCACTGAGTATAAAACTAGCACATGAGTACCATCTAACTTCTCTTAATGTCATTGGGCACGTTAGAGGGCTAATTTGCTTTAAACCAGTGGGGACACTTTTCCTTGTTCTAGGCAGTTCAGTTGTCCACACTGACCATATTGCTATCATGCCACCTCCATAGAGAGAAAAAGGTCTCTTCTATTCTCCCCAAGAGAGAGGGGAGAGCTCCCTGTTTGTAAGTATCTGTAGTGATACCAACACCCCTTCCCTGAGGACAGATCTAACCAAGGTATAAATGATTATTTCTGTGCTAATATGTGTGCAGGAAGTTTCAGGTCAAAGGGTTAAATGCCCCAGATGCAAATCACCCATGCTGCAGACACTAGGAGTACTGCGCTAAGAATACTGGGACAGAAACTTGACCTTGTGGTTCTGGAGGAGCTTGTTTTATAAGCCATGAAGAGTTATTGTGAGCCTTAACATGAGCCTTCACTGCCCCTGCTGCTTAATCCTCTGCTGACAGCTTTATTGCAGGGCACTGCAGAGGAACAAGGTGTTCTCCTGCCAAGGGGCACTGCAGCCACCCAGGTACATGTGCACTTCCAGCCCCACGGCTGCTGGTGTTTCTCTAGGTGCTGGCACTTCCATCATGCAGTGTGTTGAAGAGCAGCACCAACTCTAACCTCGTTAACAAAATTAGTAAGAATATACAACCTGCTGGTTGGGCAAAACTAATGGTCTATGCAAAAGCAACTAGTGGTGACTCTAGAAGTGAGAGTGTAAAAATGAGACGAGCAAATTGTGGTGGCTTTGTGCTGTACTGTCAGAAGTACCTGCTTTTGCTCCCAAACCCAGAACTGCTAGTTTCATTTCGTGAGGAGCCTTGGCAGTGACTTGGGAGACTGTGAACAGCAAAAATTGACTTGCCATCTTCATGCTGCTTGGCAAATGTCACTGATCTTTTTCATACCCTTCAAAACCCTGCTTTGCCTCTCCCCACGTACAGGTTATACAATACCTTTGTGCTACTTGGCCTGTGCACCTTTTCCACTTCTACTGTGTCTGCCTTGGGATGGGGAGCCAGAGCTGCACACAGTGTTAACAGGGCGGGCATGAGACTAATGCCTGGGCTGGTGTGACTGTTTCATGCCTTTTCATTGCCCTTCTCATAATTTCTAGTATTCCATGCTAGAAAGCATTATGTACTTGTTTTTGTAGTCATTTGTTTGAGCACTGTATTCTCTTTCCTAAGAGGAAATGATCAGCTCAGAGCTCATCACTATATACATGACTTAACATGCCATGGTTTTGTTTTTTAACACCTGTGTTGTTGTGTGTGCTGCTCTCAACTTCACCTTGGCAGGATAGCTTTCTGAGTGTCCTAAAGCATTTGGAAAACATCAGTTAAGCTTGAAAGTAGAAACATAAGTTAAGCAGAGGCAGGCCAGCGTTATCAACCCTGTAAACAAAGGCAGGCAGGGAAACTGGATTAAGGTAACTTGTCTGAAGCCACATGGGAAATCAGTAACAGAGCTGGGAATAGACTGCCAAGTCTAAATCCCTCCTGCTGTAGCCAGCACAATCTCCCTCTGGTATACAAGTAGCTTGAGATACAAGTAATACTTCTGGAAAGAAGAGGCTGCCTGCTCCTGTATGTGTGTCAGCAATGCTCAGGGACCCAATGAGGATGGAGACCCTCTTATGCTTCTCCCTCCTCCAGTGCTTTGTAAAATGTCTGTCTCTTCTTTTAAGATCCCTCCAGCCTTCCAAAGCATTCATTCAAGCTTGGGTACAGATGCGCAACCCAATCCAGCAGTGATCCTAGGGAGCTCTTCTAGGGACACACAGTGAGGTCCAGCCCAGAAAGCAGCAAGCCTCTGTGCTTTCCAGAACCTTGCAGCAGTGAGGAAACCAGCTCAGGCCACAGCCGACTGCCCAGCAGAGTGTGTTTATAACCCAGCAGTGCTGGGTCTGCTGTTCTGGCTCACCTGGGAAAGCACCAGAGAGCATCTTCTCATTTTATATCAAGCACGCAAGCTCTATGCACGTGTGCAGGTAGGATGATGTAAGCAGACCACTGTGTGTAAGAGATGTTTGTTCAATTAAAATTAAAATAAACTGTGTTTTTATCTGGAAAAAACCAACATTGCTTCATTAGAGTCTACTATATCTTGGAAGTGGAAAGTGTGACCTTATTTAGGCTTAATATAGTTGCTTAAAATCTTTAAAGTGGCATAATTTATTTTTTTTTTAAATTAAAGTAAAGCTCTGAAGAGGCAACATTGGACAATATACAGGAGTAAGTTTGTATACAATAATAACATGAAGGTGCTATTTCTGTTTGCAAGTTGTTTGCTTACATGGGAAACCTGTCATGTTTTTCCCTTGAACTGATGGTGTAGCACCAGTGGTCTCAGGACATAAAGCAGTTCTGCCTACCTCCTACCACCTGCCTAAAGAAAATTAAAGGAAGTGATTAGCCTGGTATTGTTTAAGACTTGTTAGTTTATATACAGTCTCACTATGCCTTCTGCATTTGAAATATAGTGTGTTGGTTGTAAGGTGCAAAAAGACTTTCCACAAAGCAAAGAGTACAGTACAATGAATTTACTGGATTTGCTCTTCTTCAAAAGGACCAGAAGCATCTGGAGATGCAGAAACATGCCAGTATCTCCAGTTAGAGATGGCTGTGTTTGAGGATCTTGGAAGACTCTCTTCATCGAGGTATCTACCTTAGCTTCCAAGATGCAGAGCATCACCATTCATAGGACAAATGGTAAGAATGGGGTTTCAGTCCCCTAAAATATCAAGCCCCATGCACTTAGATGTTTTTCATGTATGTAATAACTAAAAAAGTAATTTCCTTTATTACAAGTAAAATTTATTTGTAGGTTGAATTAATCACAGTGAGAATTCACTGGTGTAACCTATGCAGGAGGTTTTTTTGCTTGTTTGTTTGGTTTTTTTATTTCCCTATCCTGCATTGCTAAATGCCTTCCATATAGCTACCCAACCAGGCTGTTATCAGTGTGTTAACACACAGTGAATTTGCTATTAGAAATTCTTTCCTTAGTGCTGGGATAGTTTTTGTCTGTGTATGTTGGAGGTAAGTTCTATTATACTGAAACACAAACAGGAACTGCCTACAGTTTCACCCAGGGCAGATGAGGAGTGCTGGTCCCATGTCATTTCCATGGCTACCCCAAGACCATTCAAGCATGAACATCTTTGTTTGTCAAGTCCCACCACAAAAGGCTAGCAAAACACAGCAGGGCACAGATCCTGGCTTAATACTCATGGTTACATGAGGACTGCAATTATGCTGATGACAACTGAGAACACACACAACTCTACTTGTTTTCTTGTAGACTTTGGAAGAAGTGGTTAAAAGGAGAAACACCTCTCCCACCTTCCGCTGCTCAGTTAGCCAGGTCCCAGTTCCAAGTTTAGCAGCTAATGATTGCAGCGTAGCTCACACAGCTGCTGTGAAAATGGGTTCTGGTGTCTGTTCAGGAAGCTTCCAATTCATAAGATTTATTTTCTTTCATAGTCAGTATTGGACAAAATCCGCAAAGTTACAGAAGAATTTATATACAAATTAAGTCAGTTTCACTAGACTAGAGAGCACCTTACTGTTATTTTCTACTTGCACATATTTAAAAGATGAAAGAAAACAACTAATTCCTGTTGGCACTCATTAATTAAGAATTTGAGTGTGTTTATGATTTGCATTTATCTTCTGCAGATTGCTTACAGTACTAAAAGGCATTTTATATTTTCAGTAACTTTACTGTGACTTTAAGATTTAAATCCTCCTATAGATTTTTTTTTTCAAGCCCTATAAAGTGCAGAGATGCAATAACTGTAATTTTTTCTTAAAGCATTTTGAGAGGAACAGCCCTCAAAGCAGCTATATATCTATGGGCAACACAAAATCCCCAGTTTTCTGTCGGCTCTGTTGTGTTTCAGTCCTATGTATTTCAAGTACCATTCACAGTTGTCTCTAAGAAGTGCAGGGACCTCCTCTGTTTGTTCTTTCACATTTTCTGGAGCTCTGATTCCCCACCCCTTCCGGAAAGCTTACATCAGGTTCCCTTAACATGGTGAAAACCACAGGTGAGTCAGACCAGGGCCAGCCCTGGCACGTGGTGGGCTGGTGCACACCAGCTGAAGAGCAGGATGGTTCTTCACCAAAACCCCTCGTGCTGCTGCAGGACCCGATGGGCACCCACTGCCATGGGGCACGGTGGGTCACCTCCATTCTGGCTGCCTGCAAACTACATAACAACCTGACTAAGAATTACAGCCCTGATAGTGTGCTGCTTTTTCTGGGCCCAAGAAGTAAGAGTGAAAAGCATTTACGTGTGTTAATTTCACTTTGAAGCTCTTGGGAACAGTGAAAGCAGCAGAGCAGGAATTGCTCATGGCACAAAACATCCACATGAAAGAGAGGGCGTGTGAGGGAAGAGGAACAGAGACTTATTTATGCCTCTGCAAGGAGCTTCTGGGTGCCCGACCAGCAAGTGGCAAAGAGCTTCCAAGCAGACACTGGTGCACAGGGAGGATGCACGCTCCCACACGGGTTGTGCTGCGGCACAGTCTGGGACATGGGGCTCCACCAGCCCCCTGGTTTTGGGTCTGTGCTAGGCAGCTCGCAGGCACGTATGTGACTGTGGCAGTGTGATGCAGTGGAACTCAGGTCGGCCCCAGCCATGTCCTCCCACATGCCATGGCCCAGGGCTCCCGCCTGATCACTGGGCAGCTGTGGCACACTGACCACTGCTGGTTCAGTCCCTCTCCAGCTCTCCCAGCTCTGAACTGGCTTGCAGGTGCTGTACCAACAAACCAAAACAAGCCCCAAGCTGGCACAAGCCCAGTCCCTGGCCTCCTGCAGCCTCTGACACATCGAACAGCACAGACCTGCACCTTGGGTTATTGCAGAGACCACCAAAACACCTCCAGGTCGAGGCAAAACCCAGCCCTGTAACCAAGATGCTGAGCTGCCTGATCCCCAGTGCTTGCTTCAACTATTGCAAACCTCACCAGCATCCCTCCTTTGCCAAGTCAATGCTTTGTAGAGCGTGAGGTCAACCACAAGAGTAATAGGGAGGAATTTTTGGAAATGCTGTTTTCTTAACTGGTTGACATGTGGTAGCCACCTTCTTACTATTTATATTTAGAGAATGCCCAACTGGAGAAGTGTTTACAGCTGATACACCTGAACCCAAACTTGCCCAACAGAGGCAGCGATCACTATTCAGTTCTCCTGGGGCAGTATGAGGTGGGGGATGTTCTTAGACATCTCTTTGTTGGTGCTCACACCTCTACTTATGGAGAAAGCAAACCTCAAGGTGTGAAGAAGCCAATCCCATCAATTAAGGGTTTAAGAAACCTTTCTGTTACTAAGTGCATGAAGTAATGTCTTGACAGGTAAAGTTAGGAATGTCTTATCTTCTTTTCTTTACCAGGAAGCGTCTGGCTTTTTTTTCTTTTGTTTACCCACAATGTGTGAGAACAAGCTGGTGGGAGTCCCACCTGGCAGTTCAGCTGCTGGACAGACTGGCACCCTGCAGGCAGCAGAGCTGCATCTCGGTGCATTGAAGGCCTGTGAGGACTCCAGCCTGGATGCATCCGTTTCATTTAGGACAAGCAGGGAATACCAGCTTGTCACGGATGAGACCGACGCGGCACTTCAGAAAATGAGAACTAGGCCAGCATTTCAGTGAAAACCCCACACTGGCTGTTTGTATTCCCCCGGGCTCAGACTGGGTCGCAGCTGGGCATGTGGCTCGCTGCACTTGTTGCTGTGTTCAGCAGAGAGGACCCGTGTCCCACCGCTGCGCTCCATCTGGTATTGCCCCCGTGAGGTTAACTACCATTCAAGGGTGAGTGGTGAAACAGCCTCTCGCCATCAAAAGCTCCGTGAGACACCGACAGCCGTCCCATCCTGTGACCCAGCCAGCGCCCGAGGCAGACAGGGGTCTGGCCACCGACCATGCCGTGCTCCAGGAATTGACACGGATGATTCCCTCTGGAGGTGCTGTTATTCCCTGCACATCCTTAATGATGCTCTTGCGGGCTGGCTGGGAAAAGCTGCTGCTAGGGACTGGCTTCTCCAGGCAGAGACAGTGAGTGCTTGCTCGCAGCTCTCACTGGAAAGCTTGCCATGTGCCACCAGAGCCCAGCAATGCCCGCTCTGGAACCTGGCAATACCTGTTCCATTGGTCCCACTGACAGCCTGACCGTGGCTTTCTACCTCGACACAGGTAGCTCTGTATTTTAAAACTTTCTTCTCATATTCCACATCGGCAATGGCTCCAGCAGTTCCTGTGTCTGTCCCTCCATCCTTCAGCCTGTGGTTTTAAAGTGCTTTTGATATTACGGAGGTATGAGCACCGAGGGGCTCCAGGAAGACATAAAAAGGACCCACTCAGCATTGCCTGCGTGCCATCCTGGTAAATATCTATTAGGAAGGAACAGTTCACCTAGTTCTTTTAAATAGAAAAGTCACTTTATAAGAAGGAGACTTAAATGTTTCATCTGAATACTTTAAATAGCGCTGAGACAGAACAGACTTGAAAAAAAAGAATAATTCAGATATAATTACTGACCTGACAGCTTACCAGCCCCTGCCCTTCCAAAGGAGGGCTGCAGAGAACTAACCAGAGAGACACGAACAGGATTTCTGCTACCTCCATAAAACACTTCTTTTAAGACTGAGCCTAGGTTAAAATAAGTAGGGGGAAGGGAGGAAAACAGTCTTGCCTTTGTATCTACTGATTACGCCAAATACTAGGACAAAATTTAGAGCAAGGATTTTTCACTGAAATAGAAAGAACCGTTAGAAGTTTTGCTTTTAAAGGCTGGGGGCACTCCCGTCCTCTTATTTTTTTTTACTTCACAGTAAATGAAACGGGCAAAGCACATCCTTTCCTGCTGTGTTTATGATGGGGGGGGAGAAAGGAGACATGGACCAGCAGAAAACGAAGACTTTGCGGGAACATGAAGACAGAGGGCAGGGGGATGGGGATGGGCCCGACCGGGCCGCCCGGACACCCCCCCCCATCCCCATCCCCCTGACGAGTCCCTTACCTTGCAGGGGAAGAGCACAGCCGAGGCCACCTTCTCCATGGCCAGGTTCCTGATGCTGGGGGTGAGGGAGCCCCGGCAGGTAGGGCAGAGGCTCAGCTTCTGCCTGCATTGATTGCAGACCAGATGCCCGGCTTGACACTGCAGGATGGGCGGCAGGACATAGTCGAAGCAGACGGGACACTCGAAGAGCGAGGTCAGTTCGTGATGCTGCTGCTGAGGAGGAGGAGGAGGAGGTGGAGGAGGCGGCGGAGGAGGAGGAGGGGGGGGAGGTGGCGGAGATGCCCCGCCGGGACCCGGGAGGACGGCGGCGGGCACGGCGGGGGACGAAGCGTGTTGCTGTTTGCCGCAGGGCTTGTTAGCGCCGGGGCCGGCGGAGGACGGGCGGCTCATCGCGCCGCGCCGCCGCCACCACCACCATCGGGCCGCCGGAGGGAGGGAGGAGGCGGTGCTGACGCAAGCGGCGGCTGCGCGCGGCCTCCGCCCCGGTCCCGGCATGCTCGGGGCGGGCGGAGCCTCCGCCGGGCGGCGGGAGCGGCGGGGAACTCCGAGCCGGGACCGGAGGCGACCGGGGATGCTCGGGGTTGGGGGGGGTGCGTGGTGACGCTGGGAAACGGAGCTGTCCGCGGTAATTAACCACCCAGTGCTGGCCGCAGTCATCGAGCACGATGCGTTGTCGGCGGTAATGAAGCACATGCCATTGTTGACAGTAATTAGGTGCGTATGATTGTCGGCAGTAATTAAGCACGTATAGTGTCAGGGGTCTGTATTGGGAGCAGTGCTGTTCCATATCCCCATGGGCGATGTGGACGGTGGGATCACAGAATGCTATGGGGTTGGAAGGGACCTCTGGAGATCATCTAGTCCAACCCCCCCGCCAAAGCAGGTCCATCCAGAGCAGGTTGCACAGGAACATGTCTAGGCAGGGTTTGAATGTCTCCAGAGAAGGAGACTCCAACACCTCTCTGGGCAGCCTCTTCCAGGGCTCTACCATCCTCACAGGAAAGAAGTTCTTCCTTATGTTTAGGTGGAACTTCTTATGTTCAAGTTTGTGCCTGTTCCCTCTTGTCCTGTCACTGGGCACGACTGAAAAAAGACTGGCCCCATCCTCCTGACACCCACCCTCAGCAAGTTTGGGGTTGACAGCAAGCTGTGTAGTGTGGTGACATGCCTGAAGGATGGGATGCCATCCAGAGGGACGTGGACAGGTTGGAGAAGTGGGTCAGTGTGAATCTCATGAGGTTCAACATGCCCAAGTGCAGGGTTCTGCACCCGGGCCAGGATCTGCAACCCTCCTGCATCAATACGGGCCCATGGCAGGGAGTTGATGAGATGATCTTTAAAGATCCCTTACAACCCAAACTATTCTATGATTTTATGGCCACTATCAGCGGTAATTAAACACATATCATTCTATACCCAAACCCTTCTAGTGAAGGGAAGATGCTGGTGGAGGTGAGTGGCCTGGAGCATGGGGTGCTCTGAAAGGGTGGTTGGGAGGGTGCGAAGGGTATCTCCCCTCAGGGGCTGCACCTCATGTCTTGGTGTGAGGGATAGTGACACCCACCAGCATGGATGCGTGATGACCACGGGACTGAACCAGGTAACTGAGGTGACACCTGCAAATGTGAGTGTGCAAAGGAGAGCTGGGCACAGGCCGATGTCATTCTTACAGGGGGAGTTGTAGTTGTAGAAATATGAAAAAGAACAATAGGAGATGTTTTGAGCTTTTTAAAAATGTGATTTAGAATGAGATATTTTCTTAGTTCTGATTTTACATGTGGGGTCCAGACAAGGAAAGAAGTTGGGCTGTTTTCATTCCCCAGATAAAAGAAGACTGAGGGAAAATAACATGATACTTTAAATATCTTGTGTTTCAGTCACACTGAATGCACTGAAGTCTCAGGACAGAAATCTTCCAAAATCTCTTTTCTCTTATAGCAAGATTGAGGAAGAAAAAAGAGTGTTTACTTGTTGGTGGCAGAGTCATTGTTAAATATGCATATTTATATATAGGCATATTGTTCAATATCCATCTGGCCCCTGTGATGTCATGGCTCTCCTTGTTCAGGGAGATGCAATTCTCACCTGTTTTGTACAAAATCCCACCTTGGTGCCCCTGTGCAGCACATCCAACCAGGGTGACCAGAAATGAGCTCTGGTGTACGAGGTTATTTCCCCTGTCAGCAAAATGGGCAAGTTTTTCTCACATACATTATTTTCCCAAGAGTTCTCCTTGCAATTTGGCTCCGAGGCTTCTTGTCCTTAAATGAGCAATACTTTCTTCTGAGATATGAGCGGTTTTAATGCTCACTAAAGTGGTGTTGTTATCAAAGATCCTTTGGGATGTGCAGCTGTGTGACTCATTCTTGACTCCAGGCCTCAGAAAATTTTCAATTAAGGCACTCTGTACTTTCATTAGAAGGAAGGTACCTCATTACCTGAAGTCTGATTTTTTTCTCATGTTTGTGAAGTTCCATTAAACCTTGCAAGATGGAACAGGCCAAGAAATGAGAAAAAATCCTTTTGTATCCAGTTCTCCTGTAAGTGTTTTACAGGTTGTTTTCCTTTGGTGTTTTGAGAAATCATTCAATAATGTGCAGTGCACTCAGCCATAATGAAAAAATCTTGCACTCTATAAGTACAAATTAACAAGATCGTACTATGGACCTCCCCAGGAAGGTTTTCACCTGAAAAATTTTCACGAGGAAAGCACAAATGGGAATAAGCATCTGAATTCTTGCTGGATTTCTATCAGAACTGAGCACTTCAGTGAATGAAGCCTCTCATGGCTGGCTCTGCACGAGCCCTAGAAGTTAGATGTCATGAAGGAAAGATTTGTGAGTTACACTGAGTAGTTTCAAAAAAAAATAATCACTGATAAAGAATGACAGTATTTTGTCATCTTGGAATGCCATTATGCTTAAAATCTTCACCAATGGCTTGCCAAACCAGTTCCACTTAAAACTGAATTCACAACAGCAAGCCAAACTCTTGATAAAAAGAGCCAAACTCTTGCTGCAAAAAAACCAAAAAGTTTAATAGATTCAGACACTCTGTAATTGAGATGTTTGTTCCGTTTTCTCTAAAATTACATGGCCATACGATATATAGACTATAAAAGGCTACAGAGTTACTAAGATTTTGAGAAATTTCCCTCTATCTTTTTTATCTATGGGTTATATCAAAACAAAACAGAGAAGTGGGTTGTAAAGGTTGTTGAGAAACTTTGCCATAGGCATATGAGTGTGTCCTTTGAGATTAGAGAATCAGAGTTAATAGGCCCTGGGATTCTAGTCTCCATCCTGGAGTGCTGAGCCCTTTTCCCTCCTGATCCCATGGCCTGGTGTGAAAACAAGGCCAGAATAGTCCTGTGGTCTTGGAGAAGACCTCTCACTTGGTTTGTGGTTTATTATGTATTCTGCGGTGTAAGGAAGAGGAAAAATAGGAGCCTTTTGATAAATAGACTGGAACAGTGTGGAGGTTTGTACAAATGAAATGTGTTTTTTCTGTGCTTTTAGTAATACAGGGTAATTTAAAAATGTGTTATTTAAGCTATATATGTAATTATTTTTTTAAAATGTCAGATGTGACTATTCTACCTTTTTTTAGCAGCTCCGATGACTCCTTTAAAATAAATAAATAATGTACAAAATAGTACTTAGAAGGTTGGTGTCAGGTTTAAAGGACTCTTGAATAGAGTCCATTTCTTTTGCTTGGGGGAAGTGGGAAAGCACAGGTCAGACTCTAGGCTGGTGGAGCAAGTGCCAGAGAGGTGTGGGGCTGCCACTGGCTGCCCCGTTTATTGACAGACTGATGCAGACATGGCTCTCTGGAGGTAACTGGGAGGGAACTGGGTGGGCTGGGAAGCTGCAGTACTCACACATCCATGCAGGGAAGAGCTGACCCTTCCCTGCCTTCCAGGGAAGTTAGCGGAGTTTATCTCAGGGGGTGATGTGTGGCCTCAAAAGCCTTTTCACCCCAACGATCCCTTTCCTTCCTTAGAGGTAAAAACCTGCAATGTGTCTGTGACCTGCCAGAGGCTCTGATACTTGTTTCCTCCTTGAGACTGTCTGATGCAAGGTGGTGAAACGTGGTTTCATTGGGTGTGTCAGGATTTATTTCTCGCATTCCTGGCCAAGACTTTAAACTGTTTCTCAGCTAGCCCCTGATCCCTCCAAATATTCATGTGTTTGAGTGCATGACAGCACCCCAGAGTTTCTGTGGGATGAGTGTGCAGTTTTGCAAGGTTTATTTGTCTTCCGCAAAGAAATTTCCAGACTAGAAGTGAAAAGCTGCAGCTGTCATCCCTGTCACAAGGACAGAGCTTTCTGAGGTCCCGGAGCTGCTAAATTCATCCACCCTTCACCTGTGGTTTTTTTTCAGACAAGTCTATCCAATAGCCAGGTTGTGTCATTATTGCTTCTTGATTTTAAAGCATCCGTAAGTGTGATGTTGCCTTGCAGAAATGAGCAAGGGCTTACTTCTCACTGAGGGAAATTAGCAGTTTAAATTTAGCCCTGCACGGCAAGAAGGTTATAAAAAGAGATGAAGACATGGGGGCAGAAGGATGAAAGCCCGAGGGAGGTGGTGAGGGTGTGTGTTCCTGCACTCTGGTGCTGCTCGGTTTCTGTTCTCTTTTCTGTCTGTAGCATCAGGCTGGTGTTTGCTGCACCTGGGTTTGTGACCCGGACAGGGAGCAGTGGGGTGTGGGTGCGTGGGAGCCAGGGTGGCAGACGGGGTGCCCCAGGGGTGATGATGTGACTGAAGGAATAGGGGACCCTGCTCCTGAAGCCCTGCTCCCCTGCCTGTACAGTGCAGGCAGGGCCAGAGGCTTTGACTGACCCCATGGCGTGTTGGGAGCAAGGGGAAGGACCCACACTGCTGCTTTGCTGTGGAAAACAGCTTTAGAAGGCCAGTCTTTCATAGAATCACAGAATTGTTTAAGTTGGAAAAGACCTTTAAGATCACCGAGTCCAACCATTAACCTAACACTGCCAAGTTACCACTAAACCATGTCCCTCAGAGCCACATCTTTTAAATGCCTCCAGGGATGGTGACTCCACCAGTTCCCTGGGCAGCCTGTTCCGATGCTTGATAATGCTTTCAGTGAAGAAATTTTTCTTAATACCTTGGGTAAAATCCATATATGCACTACTGATGGTCTCTGGAAGTAAGATGTTACCAGGTCTGGTCTTCACAATCTCCTGCAAATTGCAAGACGATTTTGTTGTTTCATTTCGTTCAATATGCTTGATGCCAACACCAAGCACAATTACGTGGATAAACTAGATTAATACTGATGTTGCTGCAGCTTGGCCTGAAGTACCCGGAGGACTTTATTGACCTTTCTTTAGTTGTTTTTGCACCCTTTTATCTCTGCAGTAACCCGTTCTGCTGTTATACGGCACACATAGCCTCGCAATCTACTGCCTTGTGCTGGCTGAGCGAGCTTCGTTAGCATTTACCGCACGGTTTCATTCATTCATTATTAATTCATTATTTGCATAAGCGCATGTTGGTATTCCCCAGTTAAAATAGGTGCTCTCTTGCAGTGTCTCGTTGCCAGTGGGCTCGCCTCCATTCCTTTCTTCCCAGCTCTGACTCACAGCCCCCCGGGCAGCTCTGGGTGCCGCTGGGTGGGCAATGTGGCCTCCCCAGTCTGGCGAGAGGTTTCAGTGAAGAGGGGGCACAGCGTGCCCTCCTGCCTGCCCCCTGCCAGCACCTTCTGGCTCTGGGTTTTTCTGGCAGCCTGGTGGCTGGTGCTGCCGCCTCGACAATGCCCCTAGGTTTTGGGTACTCCCAGCCCTGCCCCAGGTCCTTCCATGCAATGACCATGCCTGGGTGGTGGTGGTGGCACCCCTGTCGTGGTGTCACTGGGGCTGTGAGCAGTTGGGGACTGCGACGCTTCAGCTGACCCACAGCTCTGCAGTGGGGTTGCCACGTGCTCAGGAGAGTTCTGAATTGAACAGAAATTGAAGAAGGGGGGCGATGACAACTGCAAACACCACCTTATCTTGCTCAGCAGTGGGCTTCTGGCTACAACCAGGCTGAATCTCAGGCTAGTAGTGACCACCTCTTTCTTTCTTTTTTTTTTTTTTTTGTAAAATTCAAATAATTTAAACCAAACTTCTGGATCACTTGCAGAAAGGTTGATTGTTCTCAGTAGAGTTGTCATTAGCAACACACCTTGTGGTATGACTAATAGATCTTTTTTTGGGTGATGTCTATTAAAAAGGAAGTGGGAAGTGGTTAGTACAAGTGAGGAGTGATGTGCCCGAGCTTGCCAGGCTGCTGCAGGGTGCCAGGAATGCTCAGAATCAGTAACATCACTGAATTCACAGCAAGGAGCACCTTCTTTTGCCCGTGTTCCCATGTATGAGCTATGCTTCCCTGCTGGTGACCGGGATGCAGGGTAGCTCCATGAGCCAACCTGGCCAGAGACCACACTTGAGCTGTCACTGAAAGCAGGAGAGAGACCCAGTTGCAGAAGTTACAGCTGCAGAGAGCAGGGAGGAAACCTGACTCGTTGAAAACAACTAAATTAGTTGCGCAAACTGGATTAAATAAATTAGATGCACACACTGGATTAAATAAATTAGATATACACGGTATTGTCAATGCTTGGTATTGATTTTGCTTCCACTGCAGTCTTAAGAGACACCTTGATTTCTTTAACATCTGTGCCTGGTATGGGAGGAAAGCAAATTGCTGCCCTCTTTCCTTTTTCTGCCAGCTGTTGTGGGAAGCAGAGGAACCTGCAGACAACCAGCTGGAAAATGTGTGCAGTGAGGCACCGTCTCTAGCGACTGTTCCTCACCGGCACAGGCTTCGCGGTGGGTGGGCAAACAGGGCTCAGGGTGACAAAGGCTGTTTCCTTGGTGAAAGTGTTTTTTCTCCTGCAGACCGTGGTGTTTGGTGGGGTCAGTGGTGAGCGAGACTCCTCAGAAGAAGGGCTCTGTCCCATTCCAGCTGACGGTTGCTCCTGCCCACTTGGTCCTGATGGCCATCTCCAAGGGAGGACGCCTCTTCCCTGGGGTGCTTGGGTCTTTACGTGGGTCCTCTTCCCAGGGATGCGAATGAGTGTCTGAAAAGGAAACGCAGTTGAAAAAATGTCTAAACCGCCTCCTCAAAAAGGTTTTGAAAAGGAGGGAGCTCAGAATGACACCAGCGTGACCTCCCCGGGGCTGGTGGGGGCTGCCCCCCCCACCACGTGGGCTGTCCCTTGGGAAATTCAGGCGCTATAAATGCAGCTCTCGGCTTCTCGTGATGTACGTGTGCATATTGTTTTTCTGAACAGATGCGTATCCTTTTTTTGTGGCCACGTGGCATATCATGACATGAATCTCCATTTACCCTTCTTTCCTGCAAGTTTAGTCTTTAGTGTGGTGTTTTCAAGTTTCTTTCCTTACTTTGAATGCTGTAGTGAACAGAGAGTGAGGAAAAGGGGCTGGACATTCAGAAAGTGGAAGTAAGCTGTGAATGTGGCACAGAGATACAAGAAACTCGCCTCTTAAGCACACAGCCTGGTTCTCAACCTGTTTGATGCTACAAGGAGCAGTTTGTTCCTCTGGGTGTGGATTTAAACTTGACAGGGAACAGGAGGGCCAGAGTGGCACCTGGCTGCTGGGCAGGAAAATACCAACTTAAATTAGATGCTGAAAACACGCTGTTAACCATCTTGCATCCCAGCACTGCTACCTGAGAAATAGGTTTATTCAAAAATTTTAATTAATCATGAAACGATTCTGCTTCCTGTTGCATTTAAGCTTTGCAGTTATGGGAACGTTCTCTCCCAGGATTTGTCCCATGGGAGGGGTGGGTGTCTGGGTTTCCCTTCTCCTGCTAGTTGTTCTGGGATACTTAGTTATTAGGGCATTCCTACTGGGACAATGGGGGCTTAATAACAACAGAGAGTGAAACACTGGTACAGGTTGCCCAGCGAAGCTGTGGATGTCCCATCCCTGGATGAAGCTTTGAGCAACATGGTCTGGTGGAAGGTGTCCCTGCCCATGGGAAAGGGGTTGAAACTGGATGGTCTTTTAGGTCCCTTCCAACCCAAACCGTTCTATGATTCTATGATTTATTTTTATATATATATAAATATATTAAACATTTAATTGTATGTGCATGTAGATATATACAGCTCTACACATGGTCTATATGTGATGCCCACACCTCCTGTCCTGCCCTGCTGGGCTCAGGTACGTACCTATCGTTAGATGGGCTGTTTTCCTCTGCTCCCACTGCCCGTTGTAGAAGTACAGGTGGAAAACTCTCTCCATTTTCCAGTCAGAGAGGAGCTGTCTGTCGGTGCCAAAGAGGACGCTGTGCCTGCCAGAGAGGCTGCACAGCCAGACGGGCAGCTGGGGTGTCCTCAGCCCATGGCACACCTAGGAGAGGGGGGACAACATGTCCAGTGGGGCCAGCTCTGCCCCGAAGCCACTGTGCTGAGAGGCATGGGGTCCTGCCAGCGCTCACCTGCCACTCCTCCTGTGCCCTGTCCCAGCACAGGTAGCCCACAGGGCCACGCCGCTGCCATGCCTCATGGCCACGACCCAGCTCCTGGCCACCATCGAGCTCCCGCGGGCTGGCCCGGCCTGTCAGGAGGAGGCTGAGCATGGCCTGTGGGGAAACAGCCCACCATCACCCCCAGGCACCAGGGCAATAGCCCTCTGCAACACCACCCCTGGGGTCCTGCTCCCAGCTCTGCTCGGCCTGTCAGGAGCAGAGGGACACCAGGCTACCTCTGGCATTATTATTATTATTAATTAAATTATTATTATTGTTCATCATCATCATCATCGCTGTCCAGTTTTTAAATGGACAGTCATGATTAAAATTTGCAAAGTATTTTTCTATGGCCTTATGCTTTTTTTTTTTTTTTCCATTGGCTTAACAAGTAAAATTTTTTTCCTAAGTCAAATGTAGGAATAACAAAAAAGGAAAACCTGAGAAATTAGGCTAATCTTACTTGTGTACAGGTGATGTTTCCAAAACTGCTGTCTAACAGAGGTGTTGCCGTGCTGTCTAAATCTTCTTGGACCCTGTAGGACCAAGCACAAAGTGTTACGGTAGCATTCTTTTTGGTGCCTGGGGGGATCACTGTACATCACTGTCTGATTAACAGGGAGAAATTCATAGACTCGTTTATTTCTCTTTGCTGCCGGCACAGCAGTTCCATGCTTGGCTGGAGCTCTTGCACTTCAGATCTGTTTCTATCAAAATTCAAATTTAGGGTGAGATTCTGACCCCCTGCAGTCAGAGCTGGGATTTCCCTGGGTGCAGTTACTGCTGAAAGGCTTCGAATACCCCGGGCAGAGCCCAAGCGCAGCTATTTAATGTGGCGGTGCCATGTTTTGCTAAATAGCTATTATAGTGTCATGTAAGTATGAATCATGTTTCATATTGGTATAAATATGCTTCTGTACCTCTCTGAAGCATCTTTATTCAAACCTAGTTTCATTGATTTTAGAAATACCGTATCAGTTACCTCTGCCAGCACAGCCACCCTGGCAGAATTCTTCCGTGCTTAAATAAACTTCTTGTGATTTTCCTGTTTAAGTTTAATTGGCTGTGACAGTGATTATTGCTGTCGGTGGGATCACACCTGTTTTTTATCCCGTGTGTTATTTCAGCTGTGTATGCAAGGCGGCTTCGCTCTTCTCTGCTGCCCCTCCTGCCTGCTCCAGGGCATGCAGGCAGATACTTGGTGTGTACAGCATCCCTACCCATAAACCACAGCATCTGCCTCTCGGACACTTGCTTCTCCACATTCGACTAAGAAATGGACATTTAAGTAAAACGAGGAAAAGACCAGTTCAGAAGATGTAACCAAAACAGAGGAAAATTTAAAAAAAATGAAGTATACCTTTCCAGTGTCCTAGAGAAAAGTAAACTGTATAAAAATAGGATCACTCCATGACTTCCTTCGCCTTTGAACTGGAAAAAGGAAATGAGCAATCACAGAGAAAGAATTATGACAGGTATATGATGTTTAATTAAAACTCTGCTTAAATACAACCTTAGGTGAGTATGTTGAGCCAAACGAATAAGGTGTTATTCTGGGAAGATTTTATAGCTAATTTTGTTGAATCAGATCAGGTAAAAAAAGAAAAAAAAAATGTTCAGTTATTGGCTAAGCTGGTTTTGTAGACTTTTTTTCCCCCAGATTTTTGCTAAAGTTGCAAGAACGGTATTTTATATTTAAGTAATGTACAAAATGCTGCCACTGTTTACCCAGTGCTTGTGGCCTGAGAGTGCTGACATTGGCGAGTAAAGTCCCAGGGATTTTAGTGGGAGCAGGATCATTTCCTGTAGGAAAGGTTAGAGATGGTCCATGAACTGACCATAAGTTAACAGTCTGGATGTGCCTGGGGCTGAAGGCAATACTGTTGATCTCCATAAGATCCACTTTTGAATGGGAAATAAGACATAAGCAAGCAACAAAATAACTCAGAACAAAGCAAATGTCCCATACTTACACAGTTTATATGGTCAAAGATGAACTCCTGAGCTGCTGCTTTCTCAAAGAACTCAAACAGCTGGATCTGTCAGGCACAAGCGCAGGGGAAAATGTGGTAAAGGAGAAGTTAGTTACACCAAAGCTGAGAATTTTAATTCAGTGTTTTCTTTAGACAAATGAAAGAGTAATGCAAGAGTCTACTCTGCTCCTTCCTAGGCCAAGGAGTTACACTTTATACAAAGAGTTAGAGGAATAAATTTACATTAATGGTTTCTCCTTTTTGCAGGAGAAGAAAGACCAGCTTTTTAATGAAAAGGAACAGCAGCCTCTGGACTCGCCTAATGTCTCTACAAGGGGGCAGAAGTGTCCTACAGGCTGCAGCTGGGAGTGGGGTCTAAAGTGCTCACAGTTTGTGGTGTGCTGTAAGTTAGGGAACAGGCTTATGAGATTTCATGTTTCTTGTCTTTAAAAATTTCAGGCCAAAAGTGTTTTTGAAGAAAATCCTGTTTGCAGAAGGGCGTTTTCATACTCACTCTTTCCGTGAAGCTGTCAGGTCTGTAGTCTCCATTTGGCATGAGGTGGAGGGTTGGGGTGAGGAGGCAGATCACGGCTCTCCCACCTCCTCCTGCTGCCCACAGGGTGTCTGCCAGTGCCACAGCCAGTGCCTCCCCTTGCTCCTGCCGGCTTGTCCTGCACAGCCTGCAGGGCAGGAGACATGGGCTAGGGCAGGGATGCTGGGGGGAACCAGGCTGAGGGTCCATCCTTGGGGATACTGAGAGCACCCCCCAGTCCTGAGCCTGAACCTGGCTGTGAAACGGGCCCCTTCCTAGCCAGGGCTGGATGGAACGTCCTGCATGCTGGTGGCCAGGAGGACTCTGCAGCTGTGACAAGTGGGGCTGCAAAGCGGCGCGGGGATTTGTGCAGAAGGCAGCAGCACATTGAGCTGTGCTCTTCTTCCTCGGTATTTAACTTTGTGTGTGGTGCCATCACTGCTGCTGGTACAGATGGGCTTCCCATGTGCTGGGAGTGGCGTGTCTGCCATGGGGACTTTCATCCTGGCTGGTGCCCCACCAGGGGCTGAGCCCTGCCTCCCCCCATCTCCCAGTGCGACTGGGGCTGGCTGAGACCACGGTGGCAGGGAATAGCATGAGGGAGCAACTGCCACTGTTACAAAACCAAACATTTTTGTGGGAAAAAGCCTTGTCTGGGAGTCAGTCAAAGCTTGTCTTCTGGGTGCAAATCCCCACCTGTCAGTGCAAACCTGAACATGGGTCTAGTTCAGTTAAACCTAGAGGCTGCTGATAGTTTGTCTTTTTCCAAATAATGCTAGGAAATAGTTTCTGTATGTCCCGGGGAAGGCTCAGCTTCTTACCTTTCCAGGTGAGTATATTCTGTGTTTTTTATGAAGAGCAGGTATTTAATGATGTGCGCTTGTATAGCCATCAGAATAGTTCTTGTTCCCCCCTAGAAACAGAAAGACAACACTTCCCAGTGCTAAGAAGCCCAAACTAGCCTGTGTTCTGTCGATCTCCTGGAAATCCAGCCTCTGTCCTGCTGTCAGTACAGGAGGGTAATTTTTCTTTTCTCCCTGGGAATTCAGGAGCACTCCTGACAGCTTCTGAGGTAAATGGAAAAGTAAATTGAAAAAGACATTATGTTCCTAAAACCAAGAAGATTTTATGCCATAAAAGACTCTGGAGTGGCCCTGGTTCATGGGGAGGGGAGGTCCCATGTGGGGGTCCTTGCCTTGCAACACTGCAACCACAGGGAAGGGCTCCCAGCTTTAGGTACCACATATGCCTAGAAGCACCATGGCTTGGTTTGTCTCTCCTCCAGCCTTGCAGCAAAGGGACTGGGGTCTTGAGGCAGCGTGGGGCTGATGTGGGGCCATGCACGAGGGTGAGCGTGCCCAGCTCCCGGCTGTGCTGGCTGCACACATCGGGGCTGTCATCATCTCTGCAGATGACTCAGAAACTTTCGCCTGCATTTGTAAAAAGCATTTTAGTCTCCTGGCAGGTTAAAGGCAGTTGCAATTTTAAGTCTTGGTCTTCTTTTTTGGGGCAGTATTATGATGGTAAATAAGAAAGAAGAAAATCTCCCTCTTTCAGCAAATGAAAATGCAGGTAAATTCGCCTATTTGGTTTTCAGGTGAGGAAAGACCAAGACCTATTTGATCTTCCAGTAAGAAGAAGGTAACTATAATTACTAAAAAAGAAAAGGGCAAGTACCACTTACTTATGCCCACCTACAACAACCTGTTGCTTCTCTCTTGAGCCTTCACCTTGTAAGCATTTAATACCGTGGCATTTAAAGTTTGTGTCTGCAGTATGCTGCTGGATCAGGACAGTTCATCTCACTTCCAGCCACGTGTCAGCATCTCCACTTTGCTCAGGAAAGCTGTAGAGCATGGCTGGGGCTGGAAATCCCCACAATCAGCCTGGTGGAGGGAGCTCAGCCAGGCAGGGTGCAGGGCACAAGGTGCAGGCGTGCAGAGAGTGGGGTGCTGGTGTGGGATGCAGGGGTGCAGAGTGTGGGATGTAGGTGTGCGGAGAGTAGGATGCAGGTGGGGGATGCAGGGGAATAGAACGTGGGATGCAGGCACGCAGACTGTGAGGTGCAGAGCAGGGGGCAGACGTGCACCACAGAGGCACCCAGCGCTGGCTGCCAGCTCCCACGAGTGGCTGAAATGCTGAGGAGATAGATGGTTCCTGAAGGTTTACCTTTTCTGCCTCTAAAGCATAGGCCAGGTCAGAGCACGGCTCGCGGAACCTGAAGTACGCTTGTACCCATTCGCAGCTGAAGAGGTGGGATGTGTTTCCAAACAGCAGCTTCCTCAGCCCCTGTAGAGGAGGAGAAAGACAGGGTGGGCTCGGCTCCCTTCACAATTGAGCATCAGGAAGGATCTGTAATGTCAGAGAGGTCTCGGGTATGGTTCAGCCTGTGCGCTCGCAGCCAGAGCAGCGTAAAATCACCTACCAAGAATCAGACCCCATAATTTCAAAATGTTTGTGGTTAATGTAGTGGCTTCACGCAGCATTCACCCACTCCCGTGAAGTACAGCTGCAGTGTATAAATAATTTACATCCAGATACACGCCACCTTTTTGGGGAAGACTTGGGCAAGGCGCTTGCCTTCATCAGCGGCACCTCTGGGGACAGAATTAGACACCTGTGTTTGCTCCTGCAAACCTTCTATAAAGTGACTGTGCAGCCGTGGCTGGGGTGGAAGCAGAGGAGGGTTTGTCTGTGGCCCTTCTCAGGGGGCAGACGAAGCCACCACTGAGCAGGTCCTGGTCCAGGACATGGCCAGGCACGCACAGCCAGCTTGTGGGTTGGCAGCTGAATTAAAACAGAAAGTTCAAAGACCTGTGTAGTTTCCACCTAAAATAGATGTGCTTGCAGTCCCTAATGATATCGCTAAGTTCCATTAATGGTAACTTTTAACACAAGCATATGGCAGCAAGGGCAGGCGGGTGCCGTTCATGGGCAGGTGATGGCCCCATGATGTACCCTCATGCTGAGTGGCCAGGGGGGTGAACCTGCCTCCCGGCCTCCCCCCACACCACCCTGAGAATCTGTACACTGCCTGGGCCCACCTGGAACCTTTTCCTAATTAATTCTGGTGAATGATGTATTCGCTGAGCAAAGTCAACCAAACATATGTCATGGCTCTTCCCATTAATAAGTGCTCGCTGCTGATCTGGGTGATTAGTGTGAGTGGGTGAAGAGCAGGAGAGGGTGGATTCCCATGAAGCTGACAGTATGTGTGGTTGTGTAACTAAATCTCAGGACAGGAGGTTTTCGGATGTGTGTGCAGTAAGGCAGCCAGGCTGTCACCTCTGGTATTAAGCCCTTGGGCTTCTCATTAAGTTTGTGCTGAAATGACAGGGGACTGGTTTGGTGCGGGAGGTCACTGGTAGTAAGGTTTGCACTGGCCCATTCTGCCATACCTTGCAGAAACCCCCTGAGCTTCTGGCAAAGGCTCTTCACAGGGGCAGGGTCAGGAGCACCCATGATTGGTGCTCTCAAACCCAGGTAATTGGGTAGGAGTAGAAATGTCTTGCTGATCTCTGTTCTGAGGCTATTCCCTAGGAAAGCACCACAGAGCAGGGAAACATTACACTTTGTCATTTGACCTATTATCTAATGAGAATTATATATGTCAGTTTTAAGGTTGTGTTGCAACCATGTTCTTTAAAAGTCTTGTAAATAAATCATGACGACGATACACTTCTGTTACAGCTAACAGAAGGCTGAAGGCTGCAGCCCAGCAATACGCCGAGCCTCCTGTGACGCCCGGTAAGGTTCTGTTAATGAGATTAAATTACTACTCATGCTTAATTCAGCAGGCCTGCTCACCATTGCCATTTCCAAGGAGATGGGTCGGCCACCTGTGTCTGGAGGGACCAGGAGGGGCTTGGGGATGGCAGCTCGGGGCAGAGGTGGCTGTGGCCCCGCGGGGTCTCCATCTTCAGGTAGTCCATTGCTGCTGGTGCCCCAGTCTGGCTGGACAGAGAGAGGGACAGATGGGGCATCGTCCCCACGGTGCTGCCTGGTGTGTGCCAACACTTACCCCCCACCTCCCACCCCCCCAGTATTCCCAGTGGGGGGGCAAAATGACCTGTGGTGAGCTTCCAGAGGGTCAGGGAGGCAGGATACTGGTGGCTGGGGGGCACCGGTGTGTTAGAGTTCCAGTTTTTTTCAAACTTTACTGATATGACCCTACAGGCTAATTATTGGAGTATAAAGTAATGTTGTGCTTGTCTGAATCACAGGGAATAAACTTCAGTGCTTTTCAACAAAACCAAAGCGAGTTTTCCCAATACTTATGTTTTAGAGATCTTAATTTGTTATCCTTTTTTCCTGTGTTCTAAATCTGACTGTGAAAACTGTTACTTTTAGACAGAAAGGTTAATTTATGTTGGACTACTCTGCCACTTTGATTTACGTCAGGAAGGCATTCCTTTAAAATATCTGAAGAAAATGCATGTTCCTTAAAGGAGGAGCTTAATAAAGACAGACTGTCTGCTGTGCTGCATATATAGATGTGTGATTTCCTCAATCACACAATTTGTGGAACAGTCAGAAAAAGCACTAGACAAATAGAAAATGTTACATTTTAGAGCAAGTTACCTGATAAGTTGAATGATTGATTTCCAAACTGGAAAGGGAAAATAAAATACAAATTAAAAAAACTACACAACAGAGGCATTGCTAACTTATGAAGAAACAGGAGAAGAGGCAGAAAGAACGCCACAGGAAAGGAAGGGTAAAAGCTATAGTACTTACATTACTGAGTACATGAAGACCTTTTTCCATCGTCACATAAGTATTGTAGTAAAACATAATTTAACATATAATATTAAAAAAAACACATGTAATTAAAAACATGATAATGAAGCAGAATAAAAATCTTACCCACGGAAACTAAAAATTTCTCTCCATTTGCTTAGTTCTGAAATTTTGCTGGTGATCTCCTCTAGCTCCGTCCATGGCAGACTGGGCTCAGCCTCCTGGTCCCCCATCTGAACGCACCCCTGCTCCCGGTGATGCCAAAGGATGCAGGCACTCAGGCTGCTCCAGGAGTGGTTCCTTCCACCCCACAACTCTGCCAGGCACCGAGGTCCCCTCTGCCTGTCACCCCCTGGGGCTCGCTCTCATCTCCCACCCTCACGCCCCAATTAAACTTTCATTGGAGCCCGTCATAGGCTGTGTTTTTCTGTTCGCTGTATAAGCAGCATAAATGTTTAATGCCTGACACAGAGGTATATAAAGCTGACTGGCTCCAGGCACGGTACAGGAGCTGGGGGTGATTTCCAGCTGCAGTTCCCCCCACGCTGGCTGATGACAAGCAGGATGGAGTCTGGGCTGTGAGGGCTGGGTGGAAATTGTATACCTCAAGAGAAAAAAACCAAAACAGATTTAGCAGATGCCTGTAAAATTGAGAAAATTCACTGGAGAGAGGAGCTGGAGAAAGGCAAAACCATGCAGTGATGTTCCCTCGACTTCTGCCTCTTGCTGCAGCCAGGCTGGCGTTCAGGGGCAGGGCTCAGGCACTGGGTGGCTGAGCTGGGGAAACCCCCTGGTTTTCCTGCTTCTGAGGTTATGGAAATCTCACTGTTTGTTTTCTTCTCTTTTGGTCTGTGAGAATGCACCGACCCAGGGTATCTGTGTGGGTTTCAATGGAAAAAACGTGAGGTTGAGCTGATGTTAACGAGCTGAGCCTGGTGCACCTGAGAGCTGCTCTGGGTTTCCCCAGGTGTGTCTGTGCTCTGTCTGTCCAAGGCAGTCGTGCTGTCTGGCTCTGACAGCTCTGCAGGGTCGGCTGGAACTGACATGGCACAGGACACCCTGTCCCTTGGCTGCCTGCAGCATCCACACCACCCCGTCCCTTCCTGTCCCTGCCAAGGGGTTGGTTCCCCTCTCCCTGTTTCCCACCTCCATCCAGGCTGGGCCCTTTGCATGCCTGCCTCGTGCCTCCCAGGGAGAGAATGAAGTCCAACCTCAGAGTGATGGCCTGTGCACATGTCACCGCCAGGTCAGAGGGGACATGGATCTACACCTCTCAGCCTCTGATGGGGATGATGATCAGTGGCAAAAATAATGCAGTTAAGAAGTTAATGCAGCTTTGCATTTCCACGGCAGCTTCTGTCTACAAATGTCAAAGCCCTTGCCCTGGAGAGATGAGTGAATATTGGTCCAAGGGGAGAAATCCCCACTGGTGTCAACAGGGCTTTGGTGCAGATCTCTTCTGACTTCTCCATGATGTAGGTGAATGCTTTGAGGCGTCAGAGGGGAAGCTCTGAATCTTAATTAACTTCTTCCCTAGCACAATCTCAGCTCTGCAATAACTCAGAGAGGAGAGGCTCCTCGCTGGGGCAGCGGCGCTGGCATTTCCACAGCTGCAGACGGCGCTGAGCATCCCTCCTGTGCCAGGTGTCCCTCAGCCCACTGCTCCCCAGGCTGGGCTGGAGGGTGTCTGGCCTCCTTAGCATTGCTCCTGCCGCTGCTCCTGCCTGAGCTGCTCCACAGCCCTGCTGAGCTCTGCCATTTCTTGGCTGTGCTTTATGGAGCTACCTCCGCAGATTTCAGCGTGGGCCTACAGCTTGTGTGGTTGCAGAGGAGTCAGCCAAGTCTGTTGTTTATGCTGTTTTCAAATGATAAATGCTCTCTGCTTGGGGTGGTAATTCTGACAATAAAACTTATTAAGGTGGGTATGCTTTAGAAAGGGCCACTACGGGAGCCAGTGGCATGACCTCCATGGTCCCTGCTCAGGGGGTCACAGCAGTGGGGTGCAAAATGGGTCCAGAGAATGTGATGAGCTCGACATCTGCAACACGTTGCTCCTTCCCTCACCCCTGTATCAGCATCCTGGGCCAGTGGTTTAAGGCTGGTACACACCCTTGTGTCTATATCTATATATATTTGTGTTTATACGTGTGTGCACACACATGCAGACACACGTGCATACTAACTTTTTATTGGGATATGAAAAAGCTGATTTTTCAAGAACCTTCAAAATATATTCGTATATTTCTTCTCACTACACAATTCTTACGGTTTTTAAATCATGAAATATGCTAGTCTAGAATGAAACGGGGAAAAACTTCTTTAGCTGATGCACGTGGGTTACAAGTGAGCCACAGGGTATGTGCTGGTGCTGCTCCAGGAGTCCCAGCTGAGCAGGTCCTGCTTGCTCTGCCTGTTACTTTCAGCTGGTCAAACACAAAAATATTGTCTTAATTTTATTTGGCTAGTAAGAATTTGTTATGTTTGCCTTAGGAACTGGATATGAATGAAAGTAACAGCTAGCCTCATGCTGGCGAGTAGAGCAGGATGAGGGGGGAGTGGTGGACCCGGGTTTTTTATGAGGTGACCCCCCTGTGACAACACCTGGACCCCCAATCAGGGGCTGCTTTCTCCTGCACAGCAGAAGGGATGGAGATGGGTTTATCCCCTGTGCTGAGGCAGATCTGTGCGACTCTGTATTTTACACATATGGGCCAGCTCCTTCAGGAATGGCAAGAACCACTCTGACAGAAGCAGGCAGGGGAGCAGTGTCTACATCCCACCTGGTCGCCAGAGCTGCCCCAGAACTGCAAAGCTGAGCAGTTTCACAGAACATCAGGAAGAAGAAGGATGAAACATTACTCCTCATTATTTGCTGTATGGTAAACAATACCATGAGATGTAATACAAATTATGCATTAAGAAGATACATTGACATTAAGAAGAATATGCATATTAATTAAGAAGAAAATGATGAAAAAAAGTTGGGTGTCAGGGCAACTTGCAGTAGCCCTTAGGCATTGTTAAAATCTAGGGAGATACAGTTCAGCGTGGGGAGGCAGAGCTGCTTTGTGGTGGGGTTTGCGGAGTAAAGGTAGAGCTGATAAACCTTTTACAAAAAACCCAGCAACATTTTGCCATTCATGGTAAAAGTATTAAAAAAATGGCATAAGAGTCAGTGAGGTCATCTGGCAAGTTGCTAGAGCTTGAAGGAGATAGTTTTCAGAGGGGAGTCCTAAGAGGCACCTGTGCCTGGTTTCCACAGCAGGTGATGGGTGCTGGTGGGATTGCTCCTCACCTGTAGCTGGGTGGAAGGAGGCTGCAGCCCCTGCAGATGTGTGGGCAGCTGAGGAAGTGGCTGTTTGCCTGTCCACCTCCTTTCTTCACTGAATGTTGTTTCCATGGCCTACAAGGAGTGCCTCATCTCCAAGGCACCTACATAATCTCCTGGAGGTAGTGTTTGGTGGTATTGTGCTCTTCTGATCAATCTGTCTCTGTGGGCTTGGCTGTAGCTGGGGTGAGTGATTCGGTTGCTTTAACTGACTTGCAGAAGTTTATAGGTGGACCTCCTCTGTTATGAGGACAGGCTGAGAGAGTTGGGGTGGTTCAGCCTGGAGAAGAGAAGTCTCTGGGGAGACCTTAGAGCCCCTTCCAGTCCCTAAAGGGGCTACAGGAAAGATGAGGAGGGACTCTTTATCAGGGAGTGTAGTGATAGTGGTTGCATGAGGAAATGAGGGCTTTTTGGACCTCAGAGAGGTCAAAGAGTTACCATTTAGTTTGTTGAAGCTAAAAAAACCCAAACCAACTAGAGCTTTATGTACAGAAATGATGAATCGTGTGTGCTGCTAGATTAAAGTGTTAGTGGTGGGTTCAGGTGTCTGGGTTTTGTTCTATGAGCACTTGCTATAGCATTGCGTTCCTTCTGAGCATTGTGATTCTGAGACATAGCCTGGTGTGTGTTATGAGCAAAACCCCTACATTTTTTTCCTCATTTGATGTCTGTAGACTTGTTGGGCATCCTTGTTCCCCACTGCCCTGATGCGTCCTTGCCTTCACAAGGGCTAAAGGTGCTGGTGATAGTCTGTGCCTCCATTGCAACCCATTTCTTTTACTTCCCAGATTCAGTTCAATGCTATTGATATTCCTAGTTTCTTCATACCAGCTACTTTTCAAATAACTCACTGGAAAGAAAGGCAGGTGTCTTCATAAGGTCTTACCCCAAGGAAGAGAAGGTATTTTCATCTACACATTACCAAATAGCACGTCTACTTTTGTTTACTGCATATGCTATATTGATGTTTGTTTGAAACCTTAACTTTTAAAAACTTCTTTAGAGCTAATAATTTACAAATTAGTACCAAGGTGGTGGTTGGATGAAGTAGTGATGCACCTCTTTGCTTGAAGTGTTCTTCAGTTATGGAATTCTAATACATCAGGTCAGCTGCTCCCGTGATTGTCCCAGAATCTTTTGATTTTGAAAAGGGAAATTCAAATCCAGCAAATCGTATTAGCAAGGCATTCAGGAAGTGGACCAGGGAGCAAACCAGGATGATCCAGAATGAATTTGCAAACTGTTCACTATGAGTCTTAAATGTAAAACTTCCCTCTTTGAAATTAGCAATTTTCTCTGAAAGGTGGTGGATTTTCACTTCTGAAGAGAAGAGAATCATGATGAGGCAGCCACAGGAACCTGAAATGGAAAGAGGGAGATGCTCATCACCCTGGCCATCCCTGCAGCAAGCACATGTCATGCACATCCCAACCAAATGCTATACTGATAGTGTTATTATGGCTGCCATAACTTAGCTCAAAGATTCTTTGGGGCATCCAAGTCAAGAGTTGTTGAAATTAGTAAGCTTTTTTAGTTGAATTTGGCTTAGAAACCGTACTATTTAACTTTAGTGCTTTAGTATATTTGCTTTAGTGCCCTAATCCAGCGACATATCTGTGCTCTTTTTCAGCGTTAAGCTGCTCATTGTTCCATCGAGCATAACTGAACTGTCTCCATGTTTAAAGATAAATATGAACTTAAGTCCTTTATTAAATTATGATTGTAATGCATATTATCTTGTAAAGTAATGGCAAATCTTATTGTCAGCCAAGCCAGTGACACAGAGAATGGGTTTTACCTTCTCTGTAAGTGGCAGAGGGACAGGGATGGTCCGTTATCCTTGTTGGTTCTGAGGCCACCTTTATAGCAAGCTGTTGTCAGTCTCTCCCTCTCCACTTCCCAATTCCTCCCATCCTTGAGAAAGTCTTGCTCGTGTAAGTAGTGATCTTGCTTGCACGGCTGGAAGCCTCCCATCGTGGTGCATATGAGCAGTTGCATCACTGACTTTTTTTTTATTGTTTGGGGTTTTTTTATACCACCACCACCCCCCCCTTTTTCTCTGCTCTGGTGTGATTTCTGGTTCTGTGTGCTGTGCATCCATGATGTGGCCCCAGCTCTGGGCCCACAGAGCTCCTGGGCACCATCCTCTTTTTCTACTAGAGGTGCTGGGGGCTCCCCTTGCCCATCCCACTGCCCGTGCTCATCCCCTCCCCACCCTCACAGAGGATTTTGGCATTTTATTTCTTAACTCCACTTTGGAAAAAAACATCTTTTGATACAGCAAAATCATCCACCTTTCTGCCTAGCTTTATTTCGCCGGATCTGAGTCAATGCAGCTGTGGTCCTTAATACAGTCTCCTATATCAATAAATCAGTCATCACAAGTAGCAGACCTGGACAGGTGTTAGCCTGAGGGTGGTACTTACAGGCGATGAAAGTCCAGAGGTACAGCCCAATGGGGCCGTGTAGGGTTTCATAAGGGCTGCCAAAAGCATTGAACATGAAGAAACCTGCTCCCACCAGAGCAAAGATGATCAGTACTGTACAGAAGAGAATGACACTAACATGGATGCTTGCAGGGATAATTTTGAGCAAATCTGGAAAAACTAAAAACAAAAGAGACAAAACATTATTACACGCATTAGGAAAGTTGTTTTAGAAGTGGGGCCTTTCTGGTTTGTTATAATTGTTTTAATTGTGCTCTTCCAAATGCAACCAAAGATGAAAATGAAGTTCTTAACTGAAACAGGTTTTTATGGATGCTTGGAGGCAGAAGTGTTTTGTAATACTCAAAAGTGTAGGCTGATCAGCAGAGAAAGACTAGCTCCAGGGAAACCCTTCCCTCCGCTTCCTGAGCGTGTTTCCTTACACGTGTTATTCTGTGTGCCACAGCTGTGCCCCGTGATGTATGCAGATCAGCACCTTCATGGTCCTGGCCCCCTCCTCTCCTTAATTGCTGGGGACCTGACCTGGATCAGCATCCTCAGCAGATGCTCCCTCATCCCAGTGCAGGCAGAGCAGAGTCCTCTCCACTGCAGGTGCTGTTCAGGGCAATGTGAGGTTTGGGGGATTATTTGTTCCTCAGAAACCAGATGATGCAGATGCAAGGCGGAGGGTAATGTGCCTACACCACCTGTGAAGGTGGCATTTGGTCCTTTAACATGAACAGCATATTCTTAGGAAAAAAAAATTAGAAGCTCTATCTGGGGAGGCAGGTCCACCTTGCACTGGTCTGCCAGCTGGCATGGAGGGCTGCTCACAGCACTGGTGCTATGGGTCTGATATTGTGTCCCTCAGCTGGAGGCTTGGCCACCTACCTGCCTTTTTTGGAGGGGGAGACAGTGTATCCAGAAAGAAACTCTCTGCATTTATGTTCATGAAATCCCGCTGAGGGACATGAGATTATACCTGCTTGGCTCATTAACTGAACAGAGGGAAACAGATTTATTTGCCTGCCTGGATCTTTATCAGCTTCTGGGCTTGGCTGCAATTAGTTTGTGTGTCACCTGACCCTGCCTGGAGTGGTCAGCAAATCATACAAAACATGTTTCTTGGACTGGACTCCTGTGGTCAGTAAAGTCTTGTTTATTTTATTTTCCAAATAAAACACAGGTGCAGGGAGGGTCAGGTGAGGATGAGAAGTTCCTGACTCTGTGTTAGGTATACCACACCACATGTGTAGTGGTACCCAGGTCAGGGTGAGGGAGCTCCCCTTCCCAAGGGATACTTCTCCTGGCTCCCCCTCCCTGGGCCAAAGGCAGGGAGGAGGCCCAGGCAGCCTCTGTGGGTGTGGGGGTCCCTCAGGGGTCCCTCGTTTGGTTTGCAGTGTGCGGTTTATTTAGGTCTGATGTGTCTCCAGTGCACAAATGTTAGGGTCTGGCCACTTTGCTGGGGAGGCAAAGAGCTGCTCTAGGTGTGATGCTGATTCCTTTTCTATTTCAGAGTAGCAATTTCACCACTTCAATTTATACAAATATACAGTGCTGTTTTGGTAAGTTTATACCCAAAGAATTTTGGGTGTAAAAACATGGGTATTTTTCTGAAAATCTTAGGCAATAGATCTATAAGTTAAAAGGTACACGTTTTATTATGAAGTAGGAAATCATTAGTGAAGCCACGGTGCTGACATACTGGCAGGTTAATTGTGTTGTGCACTGTGTGTTGCTGGGAAACGTTCAGGGCACTGGGAACATGGTATCTGGGGAAGAGAATGTGTGAAGTTGTTTATAGTATGGAGACGCCTTGTGAAAATCCACTAACAGTTATTGCCAAGGAGACAGGCAGACTCCTAAAAGGATCAGAGGTTTCTTACCTCCTATCCTTCGGGATTTTTCTATTTTTAGAAAATAGGGGGGAAAATGGTATTTTATAAAAATTCTTAAAAATAGAAAAGAGATACCTCTGCACATACATTAAACTTAAATTATTTTAAAAATGAAATACAATGCTAAAGAGGGAGAAGTTAATAAAAGTTACATCAGAATTCTTTGCAACAAACTCTGATTGAAATTTTGAAAGAGTAAGTAAATTTTATGCGATCAGAATTTTCTCCCCTGTATTTCCCTGAGCTTTGTGCCTGGAAATCCAAGGCCAAAAAGGGAAGATGATAAATCAATGAGAGGAAATGGAGGAATCTTACAATTAAAAAAAGGGTAAGATGAGATGGAAGACACAAAAGGAGGGTGCTGCCGCGAAGGGGGTGCTGCCCCATCCCCTGGCTGCTCTCCTCCAGCTGGTGGGTGAAATGCTGGTGTTTGTGGCAGAGCTTTGCTCCAGGGAGTGGAGCATAAGGAGGACATTGCTTGGGAGGTGCCAGTACTGCCTGTGTCACACACTTAATGGAACGCTTCCACCACGTGCTATAGAATTTTAAGTTTCCGAAAGCTGGAAATTCTTGCATCAGCTGCCTTTGCCACTCCATCTCTCGCCCCAGGTGCTGCCCCAGCAGAGTTTGGGGAGCAGGTCGGGACCCCCAGGTAGGAAGCAGCATCTGAAGGGTGTGTCTGCTTTTGCACTTCGTTAATGACCACTGCCTGATGAAGCTCTGCCTGATGGGCTGTGCTGAATTCCCGCCATGTAACGTCCGGTGTGACTACATATGCAAAAATTTAGGAATACTTTATATTAAATATTTTTTTTTTCATGCAGCTTTTTAGCTACTACTTCAAGCTGTGATCATGCTTAGCTAGGGCACGAGGGGATAGTCAATCAAACTCAGTCTGAGAGAATAATTTTTAATCATTCATATATGTTTGGCAACAACGGGTGTTTTAGAAGGAATCATCAAACACACTTAACTGCTCCCGATCCACAGGGGCACGATTAAAGCAGGGGTAATAATGCCTCGGCGCTGCCTCGCTGCAGCCATAACGTGCAGAGAGTAAAAAAGCCTCAATAAATTACTCTACCTTGTAAAATGTTTACCAGCCAACAGTCCTGCAGTTTGCCATGCAGGAAACACAGAGAAGCAGGTAATGTGGCGTCAAGTCAATTTATCTCCCTGACCAAACGAAAGGGAAATCTAATGAAGCAAGTGTTTGTAAACTATTCTTGAAGCTGCCCTAAGTGAATATCACCTTTCGTGGTGTTGATGGCTGGCTGGGAACAGAGAGGGGGACTCGGTGCCCATGGGGGATGAGGTCCAGGGACCCTCATCAGGCAAGGGGGTGTGTGGAGCCCCGTGACCACTGTCTGTGATGCTGCATGAGGGCAGTGGGGTTGGGGCTGCTGGGTCCAGGCCAAGAACACAACTGCCTGCTGTCTCGGCGTGTGCACAGCAAAATTACCTGTTTGCTAAATGTAACTATTTACCTAAAGGAAGAATTTGCCTGCATAAAAGACTACTTTGGCTGATGACTACTTATTGTCCAGTTGTGCCACCGATGCTTCCATTCCTTGTATCATCCTCGTAAAACACAAAACATGTTTTAGAAACTAGACCTTGTGTTTATTGGACACGTTTTGTGTATTTACAAGCATAAGAAGCAGCCATACTGTTAGTGTGGTGTACAATCTTTCTGTTGCACCACTCGAGCTAGCCAACAAAAACGCTGAGGAGCCCCTGCCTGTGCAGAACTTGTAAAAAGAACAGCATTAATTCTTGCAACACTACCTGATCTTTTGGGAGAACACATGAAACTGTGTTGTTAATAATACAATTCTTTATTGTTTATTTTAAGAAAACAGATTGCTGTTTTGTATTGAATATTTCCCTTGGCACCTGCATTTATAGTGGTTTATGTCATTAAAATTTTATATGTGACATATCAGGAAAAATTAATTCCAGCAGCTATATTGTCTTGAAAGGAAAACATTCCTTCATTGTAATGAATGAAATTGTGTGTTGGGTATGCATGCCAGCGACCTTTAGAAAATGAACTGCTGACCCAGAAACTGATGAGAATCAGCAAAAGCAAATGAGGCAGAAGGCTTTCCCCAGCCAAACTGGGTTTGCTGGCAGAGCAAATTCATTTTACAATTAAAAGAGATATAGTGGTCAGAGGGGAGCATTTAATGGGAACAAACATAGAACTAAATCATTTAGCCTATTTTCCGTGCCTTTTCTTCTCAGACAAGCTGAAGTGCACTTTGGTGCATTAAGCTATGGATGTGTATATTGTATATGGTCATCCTGCTTCCCGGGAGGCTCCCAGTGAATTCCTGGGAGCTCTGAATTGGATGGGATAGTCGGAGCCCCAGAGAAGGTGAACCAGCCCCTTCATGAAGTGACCGCTTCTACTAGAGGTATATTTTGCTAAGCTACCCAACTGTTTTTCCTAAATATAAATCCCATTAAAGGAAGTGTTGTGTTTGCTTTTTAATCTAAATAAAAGATGATCTGAGAGCAATTCGTAAGGAGGACATCAATGATCCCACCATCAGCTGTCAGCGACAGCTCACAGAGGCAAAGCCTGCCATATCCCTACAACTGGGCTTATGAAGTTTTTTAGGCTGTAACTGGGCTACACCTCAGGTATTACACAGTGCCAAAGATCACCTTGTAGCAGTATCTTTTCTAAGGCTTACAGTGGACATGCAATATTGTGAGTGAGACCTATTGAAGTATTTCACTATTAATGCATGTCTTGTACAAAAGGAGGGTTAAAGGTACAAAAATGCTCTAATAGGCAAGTTTGTCATGAGTGTGAGGTGGGTGAAGGCTCTGGGGTTGCATTTCTGACCCCAGCACTTCAGCCCTGCTGGCTCTGCTGCTGCTGTGACCGATGCCTGAAGGACAGGACAGTGGATATGGGGAAACGAGGGATGCTGCTCCATCCCTGGCATGTCAGCAATTTGCTTCTGACCCAAGGAGTCTCAGGTAGAAGATCAAATCCAGCTTAGATTTCAGATCCTGGGAACAGGCATTGAAGCACATTCTTCAAACCTCATTTTCTCTGTCTGAAAATGAGAATGGTGATATTTACTGACATTGCGCGAATTGCTTTCTAAATGTTTTCTTCCTCATGCAATTCCTGAAAGCCCTGGAATACTTTGGATATGTACATTAGGCACTCATATTAAAGAAATTGGTTTTGGGGTTTTGACCATTCCAAAGCGGGTTGCTTAGCTTTAGTGAACAAAAACTTCACATGGTATTATTTCTGTTCTTTGGTTACATTTGTGTTTACATGCTCAATTGAAATAACACTTATGAGTGCAAGTTTGGTAAACGTTTGGATAGGAAAGGTCGGTTATGTGAGATTCCTGAGAGCCTGGATAGAAAGTGCTTGGCCATAGTAAGAGCAAGCTCCTTTAACCCTGGAGTATTTTTGGTTGAAAATGCTCTGCAGTACCTGCACAGATCTAGAGTTTACCTAGATGTGGCATTGCGAGATACTTAAAAAGATGTGATGATTGATGTTATTAAATCATCACAAACAAGCTGTGCATTTGTATTCTCTCTCGTACCTGTAATATTAATTCACACCGCTTGCAAAACTAAACACAATTTTCTAACTATTGCTACAATCACACTAACAATATATTAAAATATTTCATCCATAACAAGATGAATTATACACAGGGGAGCCTGAATGCAAGGGACATCAATGAAAGGGTTTGAAAGTATCTAGGTAACAAATATGTGAAAATATAATTATTAGGAACAGAGTCCAAGGGGCTGTCTCTGGTGTGGGGACTGTCTGTCGTGGCTGGGGTTAGTCCTGCTGCATCTTGTCCTCATTTTACAGAGTTGAGCTTCACAGCTCAACTGTGGATGAAGATGGAGCTTCACAGCTCCATCGCTGTAATGCAGCTGGACAAGTGTCAGTCACAGCCCTGCTGATCTCCAGTCCCTTTGTCAGTTGTGGCTCATAACATTGTCACCTACAGCAGAAAATGAATTCCTTGGGATTTCCTAGACCCCTCTGAAAATTCCCCGCAGCCTAAAACCGATAGGGTGGAATATCTGCACGCTGTGGCAGCAAACAAAACAATCGAGGAGAACTCCAGCTGTATAAATAGACTAATGATGGAATTTTAATTAGAGATGGCAAATACTAATATTATATTTAATGAATTTGGTCTGCCACTTTGGAAAAAATGTTATGTAGTAAATAATTTCTGATACCTAATATGGTAACCTTGCCTTGCCTTAAATGACTCGTGTAAGCAATTTATCAGTGCTGTTTTAGCAGAATGCTTCTAAACTGTGTTTTGTAATAACTTCAGGTGGCATATTGTATATATAACAAATGGCTGTTTGTTCACTTAATCATTTTATTGATCTTCTTATGCTTGAAGATAAATAGGTTATGAATATTACATGTAAAGCAAAGCCATTGCTAACAGTCTTTGATAAAATTCTGTATGTCAGATACGAAGTTCAGTTTGTAGATCAACCGCCTGAGCATCAGCTGCTATCAACCAGCTGTTTTTCCAATTAATGCAGCAGGTTGCTAACTTTTTGTCTCCTTTGTTTCTCAACAGCAGCCAAAGGTATCTATGCCCCAGCTCTTTCATGAGATTTTGGGTAGCTTAGTTCATTCTTTCACGATGGAACACAGAACGTAACATACACACAGAGGAAGATGACAGAGATTAATTGAAAAACAAAAATATTATTTTTTTAATGTAATAGTATAAATCTTTTGAAATGTAGGCACCTGTGTAATGAAAATACAGATTGTTAAAAATGTTAGCCTGAAAAGAAAAGTAATTTGAACCTGAAGATCAGAACGCTGTAACGGCAGCATTAGCTTCAGAATATTTGCTGCTTGTTAGGCTCTGCCCGTGAGCAAGGGGAGGCTGGGGCAGCTCCCTCCCGTCCCCCCTCGCCGTCAGCAGTGCTGCACTAAATAATTCAAATGCCGTTGTTACTCACATGAAAACTGGAAAGGTCTCCCCCCGAGCCCGCACTGCCTCACACGCTCGCCGTAGAAAAGCCCATACTGGATTTTGCCAATAAACTTCTCCAGCTCCTGGCCGGTGGCGTTGACGAGCAGGGCTCCCGTCTTGCAGAGTATCGTCCCCTTCACCCACAGCTGCGTGCCGATGGCTGCCGCCGTCCCCAGGGCACAGGCAAAGCTCAGCACCCCGGCGATGCAAAAGATGATTTTCTTCTGCTGAACTGGCATGGTGGCGTGCGAAGTCCTCGAAGGGACACAGCTTTCAGCAAGGCAGCGACAAGGTCTTCATCAGCAGGGCGAGCAGGAGCGCTGCCCGGACACAGCCCTGGGCCGCCAGCCAGCCCTGCTGGTGGTGGGAGCCCGCTCCTGAAGGACCTTGAGCGACCACCTCCACCAGGCACAGCTTCCCTGAAAGATGCTCTAAAGGCTTATGTCTTACCCGTCCCCTCCTATATAGCTCCAGCTCGCACACCGACGTTTTTGAGTAAGCTGGAAAACAGAGCAGTTTGTGGAGCGTTTCAGTGCGTCCTCTCTGTCACTTGATAACAAGGGTTTAAGATGACAGAAGGAGCCTCTCTGTAATATGATGATCGCTCTGCTCTTCCCAGCCCCCCATCTGACCGGGCGAGTGGGGGGTTTCAGAGACAGGCTTGGTTGCTGCCTCCAATCATCTGCTCTCCAAAAAGAAAATTTTCAGAGGGTTTTATTTTTCCAGGTTTTCCCATAAAGCTAGTAATGCTGAGCTACTCTTTTTTTCTGGTGTGTATGTTTTTCTTTTTTTCCACTTTGTTTTTTTGGTGGTTGTTCCTACCACAATGGCACAGGAAACACACAGTTTCCCTGCTAAGCCAGGAGGCACCTCTGCAGTATTTGGTTGCATTTGGATGCTTTTCCCTGCAAAGGCATTCCCTGAGAAGGGCAGTGTGTAAAAATACAATATTTATTGTATTGTTTTGACTACAGTGTGTAGGGTGCTCAGACAAAT
This sequence comes from Scolopax mira, assembly GCA_004320125.1. Lineage (NCBI taxonomy): Eukaryota > Metazoa > Chordata > Aves > Charadriiformes > Scolopacidae > Scolopax > Scolopax mira. The sequence continues at coordinate 41,810 of BJBW01002647.1, read as the reverse complement.
ATTTCAGTTCAGGTTTCAAATATACACAAACTTTCTCTTGTTTGTTTACAGGAGACTTGTTCTGCCTGAGGCTGGGTGGTTTGTTAACTGGATGCATATCTATTGCAGGAATGCTCTTCAGGTGGCTTCAGAATATTGTATCAGTTTGGCTTAAAGACTGAGTCTGGTTTAACTATGTATGTTTGAAGACAACCTTGGAATTAAAATGAAGAAATGAAGCAGGGATGTGTAGAGACAAATGAATTTTTTTCTTTTTTTTTGCATAAATAACGCTGTGGTTCGTGCTATGATCATTGTATGTAACCAAAAGATGGCACACTACTGTCTTGCTGGGGTCCACGACCACTGAACTTGCACTGCACACAGTGCTGAATGCATACAAGTTTGGGAAAATGTGTATTTTTAAAGATGGTTTTGAATACTTCACTTGAGCAGAATGCATTTATTGTTCCCTGAAGAGGGACTGTAATGTTTCGGTATGATTATCACCAGCACCATAGCAGTGAAAGCAACAGACTTGAAGGTGTGCATATAAAAGTGACTATGTCCTAGGAAGAATTTGATGGGGTGGGGGGAGAATTTATTGCACTTATTTGGTTTGCTGACTACTTTTTTCAAGAGTCAGTCTTCTGACAGTCTTTCCGTATGGAGCAGTAGTTTATGCCATGGAAAATTCCGCAGTGTTCTGAATGAGCCAAGGTGTTTCAGAGTCCCTCAGAAAAGCATCGGTGGTGACCCAGGAGCAGCCAGTGCCAGGGGGGCTTTGCCCCGCAGCGTTCGGCTGTACCTTGCCATAAGCTGGGCAGTGGCTGGTGGTGTGAAGACAACAGTGATGAGATTGGGCTGGAGATGATGCTGTGTGTAGAGAAGGTGGAAATCGGAGAGAAAAATTGTCCTGAAGTTTGCCCCGGAGTAACTTTTCCTTGGAACATCCATTATCAGCTGTGGATCCTGGCGGCATTTGTTTGAAAACAATTCAGTTAATATGCGTTTTGACAGGCAGTACAAGTCCCTCTCTAACTCCAGCTGTGAATTCTGCAGGAAACAGTAAGGAGGCATTGACAGGATCTGTTTGTGTTTGCACAGTAACACAATGTTACTTTCTGGACTGTTAAAATAATATTTCTCGGTATCTGGGGTACTGTGTTTATCAAACAATCACAGGAAAAGGAATTCATTCTTCCTGATGTTAAAGACGGACAGTTCTAGAAAAGAAGGTCTCCTACAATTAACTTTTTGATGGGTTTTTGTAGTGCCTTGCCTCTTCTAGAGCATGCAAAGAAAACAATGGGTTATTTTTTCCCTCATATAATTAACTGAAAAAGTGAAACTGAGGTTTCTGATGATCACAGAAAATATTTTACTGCAAATGCTGCACGCTCCACCACAATGTTTATTCCTTTGAATGTATGACAAGAGCAAAAGAGACACTCCAATTCACAAGATAAAGAGGAGAAACAAACATTTGTTTCTTCCCTCAGAAGAAGTACATTCCCCATTTTATGGTAAAATCACACTAGAAACTAGACTGAGCTATACAGGGGTCTTGTCTCTTTTGCTGTACTCGGGCAGTGACATAATGACAGTCTTGGGAGGCTTTTCCACCAATGCCATTACCTTTAGAGAGCTCGGTACTCTTCTTCCCTGCTTAATATGGTGCTACCTGCTCCTGTGTAGCTGTTCCTGAAAAGGGTTAATTTTAAATTGTCATTGATGCACTTTCTCATCAAATTTTCTCTCAACCCCTAACTTTTAAAAAAAACCCTAAATTTAAAAGAATAGACTATAATACCTCTCAACCCAAGTTACCAGAGTGTTGTATGATGATTATCTAATAAATTTCACCTTTCACTGTAAGTACAACGTGATGTTGTGTGAGCACTAAGGGTGACGTATAAAATGCTGCCATCCATGGGACTTTGGTCACAGCTGTGGGTGCTCATCTCCTGCTTCACCACTGCCCAGGGCGAGCAGCACCACATCCCACTCCCCTTCGCTGCCTCTGCATTTGGCAACCGATGCAGGACAACACCACACAAGGTGAACAACAGCTATGAAAAACACTCTGAAATAGACATTTTTGATGAGAGCAAATGCCCATTAAGTGAGGAGTGGATATGAACCACTTCACTGTTTCTCCCACAGGTGCTTAAGGTTATGATACATAAGGGTAAATATGTAATGTGAGGTATAGAGAGATGAAGAACATGGCTTATGTACATGAAGCTGGAAAGCAGCAATAGCTCACCATTTCTCACAGAGATTGAATGTCCTGCACTAGCTTGATCTTTGGCAATCACTGTAGTCAAACAGACACTTTTTAAATTTCACTGATTAAGTTTGTCCTATGGTAAGCACAGAGTAGAAAACGACTTTGGGACCTCCAAAACTGACACTGAATGTTATAAAAGATTTGGATTTTATAACTGATGAAAACTGCTGTATGTCCACAGCCATGTAACAACTTGTGATATATATATAGAATTGATGTTGGTTACATTCTGCTCCTTTCCACCGTGTTAGAACTGCTGTAGAGTTGATATCAATTTACCAGAAAGGCCATCCTTGATTGTAGAAATGCTCAGGATATAAGCACTAGGACCGACGACTTCACAAAGTCCAGTAACTAAACTGAGTGGTGCAAATCTATAGCCAGATCTCTAACCCTGATCTATGGACTTCATGGGGCCAGTCTCTGCTGGGACACTTGCTCTATTAGAGGTGCTGTAAAATGCAAGCGAATCAACACAGAACAGCAAGTGCCACGGTGAGATTGTCAGACCATTCTGCAGGACAAAAAAACACCAAAAGACTAGGATCTGTCCTAGTCTTGTTTAAATACATCAAGATGTGTTTGACAAAGTCTCGGAAATAAAATGTAATGATATTATCTTAAAATATGCATGATATTAATCTTCCTGAAGTCAGGGATCGCAACACTGATCGCAACAGTGTGCCAGTGTAACTTACAAAAAGCTCTGAAGCAATTTTATCCACCGGTGGAGTCAAGGAAAAAAGCTGACAGATACTCCTGGCCCCTCGATCATGCCCTTGGATCATATACAAAGTCTGATAAACCTGTCAAGGAAGGCATCTCAGAGCTAAAGTTTGAAGGTCTTGAGCTTGTTGAGCCTTGCCTTTGGTGAACAACACAGTGGGGTGCATGGAAGATAATTCAGATACCAAAAGTGACAAAGATTTAAATAGAAGATGTATGAACAAATATGAGACACTGTAGGGCATTGCTATCCTACTTTATTGTTATCACCCAGTCAGCCTCAGCTGTTAAGTGATCTGTGGTTTGATTAGATAATGGCTTAGAGACGAAAGAAATGTGATTTGGCTGTATTTCCTATTCTTCGAACATAAGCTCATTTATAGAGCACTGTTGTTAATTTTATTTGGACTTTGAGAAGATCAGACAATTGGTTGCAAGTATTTCCAAAGCACCTCGTGTTTGTGGTGTCCCGGAGAGGTAGCACAAGGACAGAATCTGGCACAAATAATGGTTAGAAAAGGGTGGGAAAGAGAAAAGTTTTCATGCTTGTTTACTGTAATGCTAATAGAGGAACGCACCTGCCTCTACCGAGAGGGCAACGTGTTCTGCCCAGCAGGACGCTAATTACAGGCTGTGATGGGAACCGCAGCCCCGTTTCAGGAGGATGGGCACGTACGGGCCACCCACCCGCACGCTGGAAAAAGGGAGAACCCTGAACTTTAATGTCGCGCTACTTTTTTTCTGGAGATCCGTTCATCAGAAACCGCACCTCCGCTGGCGGCGCCTTTCCCGTCCCGCTTGGCTGATCCACGGGGATCGGTGGATCCGCTTGGGCGGTACCGAGGGGTCCCCAGCTGCGTGTCCCCCTTTCCCTGTCCCGGGAGTGGCGACCGAGAGGAGATGGCCCCAGGGGCTCGCCCAAGGACCACCCAGGGCTGGCTGGGGCAGGGCGAGGGGAGAAGGGGAGGTGGAAAGGTGGTAGATGGCGGGGAGGGGGGGGAGCGTTTTGCTGTACCCCCCCTCAGCTGCTGGGTACCCAGGGCAGCCCGCACCCGGGGGCTGAGCGCTGCTCCGGGGAGGATAAGAGACGGCCGGTGTCCCCGGAGCGGTGCGGGGAGCTCGGAGCGGGGCCGGGCGGGGGGACGGCAGGAGGGTGGGCGGACCGGCCTCCCCCGCGGCGGGCGGCTGTTTCCCCGAGTGGATTATTTATCCGCTCAAATGAACGATATAAAAGAACGGGGAGGGAGGAGAGGGCGAACCTCCGCCGCTGGAAGGGGCTGGAGGCACTACGGCCGCTCCGCTCCCCCCCCGGCGGGCTGTCCCCACCGCTTCTCCCCTGCCAGACCGGCCCGGGGGGGTGAGGGGGAGCAGCGCTGCTTTCCCCATTCCCCAGCCCCTCATCGCCCTCCCTTGGGCAGCTCGGGGGTCCGCGGCGCTCGGCTCCGCCATCGCGTCGTTGCGGTGCAGGGGGTGGTGGTGCTCCGGCCGCTCCCGCGGCAAGAAGGCCCCGGGAGCGGCTCCGGCCGGCACCTGCCAGCGGAACGAGCGGGGCGGGCCGGGCCTCACCGCTCCCCCCCCTCCCCGCACCCGTCCGCCGCCGCGGCGCGCAGCCCGCCCCCGGCGCGGCGGGGGTGAGGCGGGGGGCGAGCCGCCGAGTGCTGCTCCCTGGCGCTCGGAGCCCGCTCCAGCGCCCGCCCGCCGCGCCGGCGAACATGAGCGATCATGGCCGCCTTCGGGCTCCTCAGCTATGAGCACAGACCGCTCAAGCGGCCGCGCCTGGGGCCGCCCGACGTCTACCCGCAGGACCCGCGCCAGAAGGAGGTGAGACCGGCCGCGCCGCTCCGCACCGCGCCCGCCGCCCCGGGGCCCGGCCACCAGCCCCGCGCCCGCCCCCCCCCATCCCCGCCCGCGGCGGGCCGCCGCCCTCGCCTCCCGGCCCGGCGCCTCCCCCGAAACTTTTGAGCGGCGCCGGGCGGCCCCGGAGCCGCCCGCTGACTTGCATTTTCTGCGGCGAGGCGGGGGCGGCGGTCCCGCTCACCGCTACCTCGGCCTCGGCGTCCGCCCCGCGGCCCGGCCGGCTCCCGGGCTCGCCCTGCGGGGCGGCGGTGAGGGGAGAGGGGCCGGGCCGGCGGCTGGGCTACCTGCCCCTCGGGGCGGGGGCCCGTGAGGGACACCCCCAGCCTGTGAGGTTGACGGCCATCTGCCGTGAGGGAAGGGGACCCGTGAGGGGCACCCGCAGCCCATGATAGTCACGGACATCCACCGTGAAGGGGCACCCCTGGCCCGTGAGGGGTCGAGCAGAGGGTGAGAGGTGCCACTGGTTGGGGCGAGCGTGGGTCTGCTGAGCTGCCCACCCTGTTCCTGACCTGGCAGCAGGGATGTGTGGTTGGAGGAACGAAAGGTCTGGAGGGTTTTGGAGGTCAAAACCAGAGGACAAGGGTGAGCGGGGCTGTAGCTCATACTCTTGCGTCAGACTGTCGCTGTTGTACTCCTGGGTACCGTGACCAAACCCATGGAGACCCACCATCAGTTGGTGCTGAGAGGGAAGGTATAGTTCAGGCAGGTGTTGTGACATGGCTGGCATGTCCAGCATAGCCACAGGGTCAGTTGTAGGCTCTCCCCATCCCAGCTTCCTAATCTTGCTTCTGGGTCACCAGCCCTCCACAGGTGGGTGGAAGAAGTCTCTGGTTGGGTTTTGTGGCTGGGGTGTCTCCTGGAAAAGTCAGTGGGTCTCTCTGAGATTTGCCTCATGTCCTGGGTTGTGGCTTGTCACAAAGCTGTGTGTGCTAGATATCCCTATCTCTTGTGTGCTTGGGCTGGGATGTCATCTTCTGGCGTTCCTTGCTGTCTTCTGGTGAATTGGCACTTGTGGAAGTTGTCGATCTGATGTGTCTAGAGGATGAATGCTGGTGGAATTGAGCAAGTACAGCAGGGCAGATACGCAGTGTTCTTTGTGCTGTGCTCTCTTCCTGGTCAGTTGTCTTCTTGTGAGATATCCAGAAAGGAGACTAACGAAGAGTAATCTGTTAGCTGTGTATGAGCATCATCACCTGGTTCATGTGGGCTGAGAAGCGTTCATGAGAGAGTGACTGTTGGTCAGTGCTGGTTGAGAAGGGCTTGGAAAACATGCCGTAAAAGGCATGTTCAAGTCCATTACTAATCCTTTGAGAAAAAGCTCATTTTTTTAGCCTCTAACATCTTTCTGTCTTTTCACCCTTACACCGCCACTCATCACACTTAGGGACTTGATGATTATGCTACCTAGAAATATTTGTCTAATGTGTACTTTTTAACATGTGATCGTGACCAGGCTTGCAAAACTGCCTCTGAACTCAGCCATGACAATGTATGTTGATGAATTTTTAGCTCTGGACTGTTGCATATTTTTAGGCAGGTGGTGGATTGATTCTTACAGGCACATTTATAAATACGCAGCCAGTTACAATAAGAGTGGAAGTAGCAAGTACCCAGATGGTTAATATTTAAAATATATTACTCGGGTGCATTAGTAAGTAGAAGATACCTGCAACAGGGTCATAATGTAATTGATTGAAGTGTGGCTTGGGGAATGTCTTCATTCCAGGTGTGTGTGGGTGGTGTTAGTGCGTTGACAGGACACAGTCCTGTGTTGTTTCAGCCTTTGGGTTGGTGAAGTCTGTCTATCATTTGAAAAAGGAGACAAACCTGGAGTTGCAGGTCCTAGTAGAGGTGGGAATGGGCTGTCTGGTGACGTTGGTGTGGCCAGCTGTCACCCTGTGCCTTTCCAAATTCCTTCTCTTCTAGAAGCCAGCACCTCCAAGCACCCTGGACTCTTGTGCTCCAGAGCCAAGCGCCAGGTGTAAATCTGGAGCCTTTGCAAGGTTCCCCTATGGAAGCCTTGGGATGAGGCTTAGCCCTGTGCCCGGTGTGCAGAATCCCCTCTGCAAAAAAAAAAGGGGTGGCGGAGGCGAAGTCTTCAAATTGCATAGCACAAGGCTTCTGCTTGAATGCACTCACCTGCTGGGGCTGCTTTCACCACCTGATACTGCTCTAAGAAAGAAAGATCATGAGGAATTAGCTTTCCTTGTCTTTCTGTAATGTGTTTTCTATGGTCCTTGGGCAGTGCTTTGCACACAGTTTCTCTCTATCCCTGCCACTGATTGTGGAGCAAAAGGCAGGTTTGGAAATTATGCTCTGGAAGGCAGGTGTTAGAGTCAAAGTTTTTTTTCCTAACACTTCTGTGCTCTAAATTGTTACTATCTCCCTAAGATGGATCAAATATAATGCAAATTGTATTTGTTACAAGCCAAAGATAAAAACACTGAATATAGTATCATCAGGGCCAGAACCTCATGATTTTACCTGTGAGAAATGTTTTTAACTCCAGTCAAATTCCGTTTGAAAGCACAGAAAAGCACAATCAACATAAAATTATGCTGAGAAATAGCCTTCAGACAGAAGAAATTTCATCGCTTTCTGCACGCGTAGTGGTTTTGACCCTTCTGAGGCTCATTTCTCCAATGTCTACAACCACCAGTAGCCCAGACCACCTTCTCACCAGTAGGATGGGTAAAGACAGAAATTTCTGTCTGAGGGGCCTTTCTAGTATTGGCCCCCTTATGCCAGTTGGGAATTGAAAGACAAATCTTCCTTCTTGCTCTCAGAATCTGTTAGTAACACGGCCAGTATGTTATCTTCTTCACCTCCAGCAAAAGTTGCTTCTGCCTGTGGTTGTCTGTTGGGTCAGGCTAATCCTTGTTTGTGACTCCTGAGATGTTGATTTGGAGTGGGTAATGCTCTTCTAAATATTGTTGTTCCTCTCCTCATCACGAAACATAGCTTGTTTAGTAATCTATAACTGGCACAGTATTTTGTCTCTTTCATCTCGTTCAAACCAAGCCCAACATAGTGGAAGGCTTGTGCTGCAGCAGCTACACCACAGGTTGAACCTTCCTGCTGAGGGTTTGGGTCTTCAAGCTAAGGCTATGGTTGCTCCAAGCTGCTGAATAAAGAGTCAAAAAGCAAAAGTTGTAGCATGTCAGAGGATCTAAAAGTAATGATTGGTTAAAAAGATTCAAGTGTTTTTTCTCTCATGAGTTTAGTATGAACTTCTATTAAATTTCTCTGTTGAAGGAAATTTTTGGAGGTTAGAGGAAAAAAGAATGCTTTTCAAAAATTCCTTGTTTATAACTGTCAAATAGTGCTGATATAGCTCTACGCATTGTTTGCTCAGCTTAGATGTCATAGAATAAACTGGCTAGAGCCTGGTTTTTCCAAACTTTTATACATCATTAGCTTTCTGCTCTGTGGCTTGGTGCTGCAGTGAGCAAGTGTAGCTGCAGTAATAAGGAAGCAGGAGAATCCTGAAGTTGAAAGGGCTCGCTCCTATTCATTAAAAGCAAGTTAATATGGAATGATACAGTCCAGAACCCCAACAACAATGCCTTAATGCTTGACTCTAACACTTGGTCATTTGTTCCTGGTCTAGATTTGAGTGCCCTGACTGCAGCCGACTGGGTGAGTGCTACAGGTGGCCTCTGAGCACACTTTGCAGGAGTCACAGCTGTGATGGAGTGGACACACAGAGATTTAACTTGGGGTTTGACTTCTGGCAGAGCCAACGTTAGCCTGAACTTGTTGGGCTTTCTTTCTATAGAGATATCCATCTGTCCACGTCGTGTTCAGAAATGGAATGCTGGAGATACGTTGGTGGGTCTTAAAAACCCCACACGAAACAATTAAAATCCTTTCTGAAATGAATTAACGCAATTTGGGCTTGAATGTTCGTTTGACTACTTCAAATTGCGAGGGGGTTTTAAGCCTTGATTGGGCTCGCTTGGGGCCCTGCTTGACATTTTGAAAGGAAGCTTGACATCCCTGCGGGAGCCCAGCAGATCCGAGTTGATCCCGCGCTCCGGAGCAGCACACACTGCTCCTGTGCCGGTCGGCAGGGGAGCACACCAAGCTGAGAGGAAGGGTGTTTAACCCTGGGCCATTCAGTAATTGTGCTGTGCTGGTGGCCAGGAAGCTTTCCCCTCTGCTTGGGGACAGCTGTGCTCTTAGAAATTGACCCCGCGCCATTAATGGAGCTGGCGTAAGCGAGATGTAATGAGAGCTCCCGTGAACACCCATTTTATTGTTCATTTGTTTGAAAAGGTATCTGTGTGTATTGTGTTCGCAGATGACATGTCTTTTCGTTTCTAGTTGGTGTTTGGTTATGCAACTGTCCTATGTTCCCTGTTTAGAATTTCTGAACTGCTGCTGAAGGCAGGGAGAAATCTGAGCTAATAATCTGAGCCAGACAAAACCAAAACACTGATGTGTTTGTGTTGTCAGTCCGTCCTCAGCTTGTTCCTACAGCGGCGGTGGGTATAGCAGTACAGCATATGGTTCCTAGTTATTTTCAGCATAATGATATCTAGACGGCTTTTTTCAAAGGAGGAGAAGTTTAAAGATAACAGAACTGGGGTCATCGGTGGAAATGGCACTAATAGTAACACGTATCTCCATCTGTTTGCCATTTACCTTTTATTTATTTGCTTATAATATCTTTGATCACTTTCATCTCTGCCTTTAACTGTGTTTTCAAGCCTGTCTTGGGGATAGTGTGGGTGGAGGAGTGTTCCAGTACTTCTTGTTGACTTCATTTAAAATTCAGATGAGGCTTGCTAACTTCATAGACCTTAGAGAGCTTAGATGTCTTCTAAATACATTACTGTCTTCTGTGTTACTCCCAAACTTTGTGAAATACTGAAAAGCAAAATGCATTGCACACAGCAGGAGACTAAGCTGAATGGCAGCTTCTGGGTTGCTGGTTTTGGAGAGAGATGTTGCCCAAAGCTAGTGATAAAGTCTTCTAGTAAAATATGACATGCTTAACTTTATTTCTCCTGCTTGGTGCACAGCAATTGCTCGTTGTTTTCATAGGTTATTTCACAGTCATCTTGGGGATTGTTCTGGTATCTTGCCCCTACGGACCCAAGTGGTTTATGGACCACTTGAGCTTGAGTAGAGTACCTTTGGGGGCAAGTAACTGATCTGCTGGAGGAAACAAACAAGCCAAGTTCCCATTCATCTGGCATAGGTAGACCTCAGTCTGATGGGCATGGATCTTGAACAAGTAAGTGAACTGCACAGCCTCCGTGGAAGAATATTAACTTTGGTGAAGATACGGAGTGAAAACAGGGAAGGATGGGGCGAAGGTGGGACTCATGTAGGCAGTTACATTCCGTATTTGTGAAGACTCAGGTGTGTGTTTGCACCTAATGCTACCGACCCCACTTCTGTCTGTTCTGTGCTCTTGCTGCAAGTACGGTCCAGGTAAGTAAACACCCTTATGCAGCAAAATGAAGGTGTGTTGATAGTGTAGTAGGAAAGTAGAAATATTTCCACTGCAAAGATAAATCCAGAAGAATTGGGTTTAGTTGCAACAGGGACAGAGGTTTATTTACTTGAAATTGTTTCTATTAGAGGTCGTCTCTCGCCTATTTCAGTAGATATTCTCAAACAGTTGTTGTGAGGCCACAATCTGAAATAGTGACATTCAAACTTCAACAAAACAGTGATGCAAACACTTCTCTGTGCTGGGGGAAGGGACGTGCAAGTTTGTCTGTGATGAGGGCTGTGCAGCTTTCTGTTGTGGAGCCCCACAGGTTGCCCCAGCAATCCCAGTGTATCTCAAGGAGGGAGAGGAGGATGCGCTGCTCTCCCTTCAATGGTCAGGATGGCTGGTGACTTCCACCGCTTCCATGAGGAAGATTTAGGGCTGGATGCTGGGGGGGTACTCCAGGTTTTATGGAGGCTGCCAAGGCCTTGTTTCCTGCTACCCTTCTCAGGGGCAGCAATCCTCTTGCAGCAAAAGGAGTGGCATCCTTATCAGGTTATGGCCTGGAAGCCTGTAGTAAGGTGAGCACTTAATGGGGACTGGAGGGTAGGAGCAGCATCGTGTTCCCCTTCCCTGAAATCCCATGAATGTGCTAAGTGCTTTGAGGATTCAGGTGAGTGCAGAGTGTGACATACTAGCAAATACATAGATTTTCGTTACAGAAACATGCTTTTCTGAATGATGTGACTTCTTAAAGTTGCCATTTAATTGTTTACCCTTAAAACACTCTTTGCAGGATGAACTTACTGCAGTGAACGTAAAGCAAGGCTTCAGTAATCAACCTGCCTTCTCTGGAGATGAGCATGGATCTGCTAGAAATATTGTCATTAATGCCTCAAAGGTAAGAGAGCTTTTCAGTCCGATTATGCTCATTGAACTTGGAACTAAGCTGGCAGTGGTTGTATTTAGTTCTTGACTACTTTGCTTTCTAGTTAGAAGTCTTCATGTTTAAGCTAATTACAGAACTAATTTAAGAACGCTGAGCCGTTTCTGCTACCTAGTGTTATCAGTCTTCAGAGGAAAATATGGATGCCAAGAGGAGAATTTAACTAGCATGCTTTATTGTAGAAGAGGCATTAATTTGTGCTCTTGTTCTTTTATTTGCTTCACTTACAAAGACAGTAGTGATTCCTTCCCTGAGAGCCCCTAGTGTTTACATGTCGATGTCACTTGCTTTAACCTTGGTTTTGTTTTATCAGTCTGTTTTCTGCCAGGAGAAACTGGTCACTGTGGTCCAGGTGTCTTGGAAAAATATTCTTGGATTGTTTAGTGAAATTTAACTTAGCTCTCCTGTGTTTGTTTGGTTTTTTTTGTTTTTTATGAGAGTGTGAGATCCAAGAGAGCAATAAAAATCACTAAAATATTAGTTACTATCCCCCAAATTGAAAATAATAGCTGTTCAGAAAAAAATCCTCCGTCCCATATCCCTTTGAGGGATCTGTCCAGATTCATGTAGTCTCTTTTACTTTTTTTTTTCTGTTGGGAAAGCAGGAAGCAATGATTTTGAAGGAGAATGTTATTAAAAAGCTTATAAAAATACTTTCAGACAAAATAATTATCTGCTGTTTCAATTTTAAAATACATAACTTTGTACAGCTTACTGGAAAATGTGAGTTTATGTATATAGTGATGATCTTTTATTTTAGCAGAAGATGAGTTACAAGTAAATTATAAGGTTGCTGTTGTTGAAATACTAAAGGTTTTCCTGTTACATTATTCTGCTTTTGTTTTCTGGAATTGCTATCTGCAGGCCCTTTCTGTCTTCTATTTCAATTATTCCTGTTTTGACTATTGAACATAATTGCTTGAAAAGTAAAACAGAAATTTGTGAAGAAGTGCTTATAGTTATTTGGAAGGTTTAAGTGTAGAATTACCAAAATATTCTCCTAAAAGCTTTTCATAGATTTTAAAATTACCCAACTGTGAATACATTTATTAGAAAATCAAACATTTTATTCTTGCTGTCAGGCCAAAAAATTAATTTCTATTATAGTAATTCTGAGAAGTAAATAAGCTTGCATGGGAAGTAAAACCTCTCTTGGGTTTTTTTCTGCTGTTTTGGGATTGAAGGTACTGGGGAAGCAAATTTTACAAAGCTTTTCATTGTGGAGGTATCGAGTGGTAGCAGAGGAGTTTTGAATGGAAGTCAGAACGCTTCCTAGCTTACCCAAATCTTTGAAGTTTTGCCTGCTGTAACTGATGACAGAAAGACAATGAATGTGGTTCTTGTGATGGTGTAGTTTGTTCTAAATAGAAGTGAAAAATGTGTGTTTACATACCTTATGCTATGTTGAAGTGTAGAAGGGGAGGAATGTTCTGAGACACCCTTGGAGCCACTGAATTGTGGCTTGAATCCGAAATGCCCATCTGCTGGTGGGATGTGGCTCTGGGCATTCACAGTGACCCATCTTGAACAGCAGCTGCATCTTAGGTGTCATGGGAGCCTGGTTGTCTTTGGCTTGGTTTTGCTGATCTGCAGCTTTTACAATGATAATGTAGATGTGTTGCATGGGTGCTTAATGTCATAAATGCCCATCTGCAGGGAATGAACATGTAATCTCACTAGATTGATAGCCTGGACTTGAGTGATGACTATACTTATTTAGATGAAAATCCTTTGTGCATAAATGTATGATAGATGCTTACTTACTGGGTTGTCACGTATGTTTTGCCTTTTTTTTCCCTACCAGATTGGCGCTTACTTTAGCAGCATACTAGCGGAAAAGCTAAAACTTAACACTTTCCAGGACACAGGAAAGAAGAAACCACAAGTAAATGCCAAAGACAATTACTGGCTGGTTACTGCTCGGTCTCAGAGTGCAATTCACAACTGGTTCACAGATTTAGCAGGAAGTAAACCACTGACTCTTTTAGCAAAAAAGGTATCAAAATATTCCTCCCTGTTTTTCTTGGACATTGGGCTGTACTGAATTGGGCTCTAAGAATAGTGTGGTGTTTCTGAACATGCTGGATGGGTGCTGGAGGCAGCTGCTGCTGTACATCATGTTCCCTCTCTGCAAGGAGGAGGGTACCTGGGCAAAGGGGGACTTCTGATCTAGCTGGTAAAAACTCCCTTTGAATGACTGTATTTTAGCTCAAGCATATCTATCTTACTGGCAGCCAGATTCTTTGCCTATACGCTTCACTTCAAAGGTCTCTTTGTCAAGCAAGGGAACAGTTTACAGAAATTCTCATGCCTGGTAAGGAGATAATCGGCTAGGAAGCTGATGCCTGCTAACTCCAACCCCTCTGTGTGCTCTTCATGTTTAAATTTGTATTAACAATCTTTGTTAAACAGTCTTATTAAGATTATGTTTCCAATTAAGGAGAAGAATTCTTGATGCTTTGTGGCAGTCTCTGTATAACTGGAAAAGGCAATTCTGAGCTATCTCTTTGGATACTGCATGCTGTTAACAACAGCAGTACAAGATAAATATGAAGTGGTCATTGAACCTCATCCAAGGTGGTGTCTAGAACACAGTAACAAAGGTGTTGTTGTTCATGTCTTTCTTTCCTGAAGCTCTGTGTACAAGCAGCTAATATTATGGTCCCTGGGAGTTATTCTGAGTATAAATTAAATTGAAATAGGGAACTCTTATTCCAAGACTATTGAGCATAAATGGATGAAAATAACAATAGGTACAAGTTTCACCAGTTTCTGGTCTGTTGCTATGCAGCTGGTGAAGAATGCATGCTCTTTGGTGGCTCTGTTGGTGGCAGAAAAACAAGAGGTTTTTTTTGAGAGCAGAAAACCCATGCTACCACCTTAAATTTCTCCCTGAATTTCTGAGAGGTTAACTTTGTGACAAGAAGTGCTAGAGAGATTTCTTTCATTATTTAAGTGTGGTATTTTTTTTTTTTTAAAGAACCAGACTTCTAAACCTGCTGATAACAGTAAGGAAGCATGTTAAGAACACTGAAACGGATTCTGTAGAATCCATAGATTGACCACTGAAGAGCATTGCAGGAAAGACTCAATGCTTTGTTTGCTGCTCTCTTCAGCATTGACACATCTCTGTTCTCCAGGCGCTCTGTTGGAAAGGTGGAGTAGGCCTGAAGGAGTAATGAGGATTTTTTGATAGGGGACAGTGAGTGTAGCGTTTGTGCCTCTTCTCTCCTCTGTCTTCATTGGGTATGAAACGAATTGTTCTCATGTGTCCTGCTTTAAGAATGCATTTTAAAATTATTTTACTTTATGCAGAAAGGCGTAAGGATTGCTGTGATCGAATAGGATGATTCTTTACCTGGAAGTCTTGTAGGACCAGTTGCATTGTGTGCGTGGACAGTGCAGGCAGTATTAGCTGGCCCTGAACCAGGGGCACCCAGAAAACTGGCAGTGTCTGTGTAATTGAACCCTTGCCCAAAACTCTGATATATCTCCGTTTTCCAGAGGTTCTGAGGATCAGCTTGCAGGACTGTTTCTGCTCTTTGCATCTCTTTGTGTTGTGAGGTTTGCTAGTGGCCCTGTAGGCATCTCTGAGCAGGGAAAGGATGCTCCTGGTGAAACCTGGGGAAAGTCTAGGGTAGTATCTCTGTTTTGAAACAGGTCTCTTGGTTTCTGTGTCTGGACAATAGGTGTGTCAGCATAGTGGGTTCCTAGGTTGATAAAGAGATCTCCTTCTCTCCAGGTAGTGTGGGGTTGAGCAGAGGAGGCCTGGGCTAACCCACAGGTATCAGCTGCTGTTTGGACTATAAGTGTGCTATAACTTGCTTCCTGTTTCATTTCAGGTTCCTATTCTCAGTAAAAAAGAAGATGTTTTTGCTTACTTAGCAAAATATTCTGTGCCACTGCTGCGAGCGGCATGGCTGATCAAAATGACTTGTGCCTACTACGCTGCTATTTCTGAAGCTAAAATCAAGAAACGCCAGGCCACTGACCCAAATATTGGTAAATAAACGTCTCTAATGTCTAAATGGATAATAAGAGCTGAAGGGCCCTGCTACTCTTGTTCATGGTTTTGGTGTTACTATGTGTTCAGAGAGGAATCTTTGTACTGGGAATGGGAAGAAAAGTTCTTTTAAGTCAGTTCCACTTATAAATGTGTGTCAAAGAGTACAAAGAGCATTGTGGCATAAATACTGCCCTGTTGGCTCCTTCTCCTCCCAGCTGATTCCTCCCTAAATCTCCAGGTGCAGCATCTGAGGAGGTGACTGTGCCACATCTTCACCACCAACGCTGATCTCTGTGGTGTTGGCAGGAGCAGCAGAGGCTGTGCTAAGATAAATGTTACCAGGGAATGAACAGAACTGCTAATTTAGGAAGCCTGGCATGAAATGTGAATTTCAAAGCTTATTTATTAGACCATAGGTGGCAATGCATTTATTTTAAGTACTAACCTTAAATGATACTGTCTGGCATCAAGCCAATGGCCAAGCAGGGACTACCTTTAAGGTATTCAAAGGTACTTTAACTGTTACCAAAGTTGTAGTTTTACTATCTCAATTTACATTTGCTACCTACAGCTCTTCTGCTGTCTGGAATGACCGTTTTCCTTCTTTATCCTCAAAATAACTGTGCTCAGAACAGACAATTTCACTTCTGTTTAGCAACATCTCTGTATTACTGTGAGAAATGTCTACTTCGTCCTGACAGCTCATTCAGGTGTTTCTTTCAAACTTTGCTTTGGGGGTACAAATTATTTGTAGGTTCATGACACTCACTAGTTTTCACTCTGAGTTCCTAGTTAAAGCCCCCAAAGTCTATTTTTTAGTATAGCAGATATATTTTCTAGTAAACATCCTATGTTGGTTCTTTGGTGATAGTTTTAAAAATATTGTAAAAAAAAAAAAAAATCAGTCTGATTTTTAGAGACAGAGAGCAAGGGGGAGGCAATGTGTGTGGCAGGCAAGAAGGAAAAGACACACCTGCCCAGATACCAACTCAGGTTGGTGCCTCCATTGATGTATGGATCAGGCAGTGAGAGCAGGCTGATTGCTTTCCTAATCTGTTGTGAGTAGCTCTGCTAGTGATAGGAGAGCATCTGTGGCTCTCCCAGGGGGACTGGAATGGGGATGCTGGGCACCAAGACTGGGGTGTACTGATGAAGGTGTACTAAAACAAGCACCCTCTTTCTTGGTTGTCTGGGAGTGGGGGAGAAAGGGGAGTAAGAAGGAGGTGAGGAAGGCTAAGATTATTCACTTCGTTGTGATAAATTGATCTGGACCTAGTTTGCTCTGGCTGGGAGTAGTAACTCTTCAAAATAAAAGGAGTTTATGCTTCCTGGGAAGGTGCAAGTTGGTGGTGTGCATGGTGGAGTAGGCACGTACTCCTGCTCTGGCTCTGCTCTGGGCTGCCACCAGCGTGGCACCCCCTTCACAGTGGAGGTGAACGAAGCCAGGAAGAGTGTCTGCAGGCTGAGGTGCCTGTCACTTTTATTAGTGGGTATTCTGGGGTAAGTTTCTGAAGATTACATCCTCTGTACAAATTCTCTGTTTCGCAAACAGCGTTGAGAGCTTTTTGGGAAGTAGCTTAATGTTTTATATCTGTGCCTCAGGTTGCATTGTTTCTAGCTCAGTGGCACAGTGACATCGGAAACTGCTTTAGGAAAATTATTCTTTCATACTGTCACATGAAATAAGTTTGAAGTAGTGGATTTGGAATTGTTTTTCCAAAAGACTGAATATTTGAAGTAAATGTAGTTAACCTGCTCTATGAAAACACCGAGACCTGCTAGCTTCATACACAAACTTCAGTGGATTTGGATAGAAAAGCATTCAACATATAGTCTGTATATGTTGACAGAACTGACAATTACAAATGCAAAGGGGGAAAAAAAAAGAACGTGCTAGCTGAAGTCTGAGGTGGGTAGTAAACAGCAAAAATAGTTGTGTTTGAGAGTAGTGGTTCCTGTAACTCTGACAGTAAACAGGCTTAGGTTGTCAAAGCAACTGCATTATGTATTCATAAAAGAGTGTGCTCTTCAAAAATATGCTGCATGCTGATTAAATACAGCTCTGTCAGATGTTTGTCTCTGAGATATTAACAAATATCCTTGGTTGTTCCAGTTACTGTTAAGAGAACGCCTTCCTTACAATTCCTCTTCTCCCAAAGCATCATGTATATGACCAAACAAGTTTACTTTTGTTCACTGATTTCTCCAAGTTGTGCTAAATACAGAATCACTACTGAAGCAGACACAATAATTTTTGGGTTTGTGTATTTGCTGAAGAGCATCTACTGGCTTATCTAGGGCAAAGGAAAAATAACCAGTCTTACTGGCAGACCTCTGCACTGGGCTGGTCACTCTGACCTAAGAAACTGCTCCTGAGCTTTTTTATTCTCATCAGAGTGAAAATCTGGAGGAGTTGTCTGTTTCAGAGTGATTATAGGAAGAACAGTTTTATATCCCATTGCTTGTGCAAAGTCACGTTGAGTTGTGTTGGCTATATTTGGAGGGAAAAGGAAGAAGAGAGTAAACGTCCAGATGGAAGGAAGTAATGAAATATATTTATTTTATCTATTTCAAGCATGTTTTCTGGCTGAACGCTGTAATCTGATGAAAGAGGCAGGTGATTCCCTAAAGGCATACCTTGTGTCAGTGCTTTTTATGTCATGTTAAGCTGGCAGGCTTCTTGCCCACATAACAGTATCTGTGCTTTGAGACCAATGCACAGGAGAGGCACCTAAGAAGCCCATTAATTCACTGTGGGGTGATGTTTTGGAGAACCTATTTTTGACGACCGAGGTGATATAAGTTTGCTTCAGTTCTCACTGTGAAAGAAACCTTTTATTGCCCGTAATGTTCTAATTGTAAACTTATTTTGTAGAGTGGACTCAAATTATAACCAGATACCTTCGAGAGCAACTGGCAAAGGTTGCGGAGTTTTACCATGTGACTTCCAGCCAAGGCAACAGCTCTGTAGTGATGCCTCAAGAGATGGAACAAGCCCTGAAGCAGTGGGAATATAACGAAAAATTGTCATTTTATATGTTTCAGGTAATACTTCAATGTACTTCAAAATACAATGATTTTTTTTTTTTTCTTTTAGGTTACTGTTCTTGGAAAGTTCAATTTTAGAGCTTAGTGGTAGCTTTTGTCATAAGACCTGCATAAATTGTAAATGCTAATTCATTTAAGATTTGCTAGCTGAAGAAAGCTTTGATTTGCTTAGTGTGCTTGATTGTGATTGCAGCAATGTACTGAATTATTCTGTCTCTTCTGTATTATCCCATCTCTTAAGGGTGGTTTTAATGACTGTAAATCAGGCTGAGGTCACTGTGGTGCATGAGGTGTTGGAGTGATGGCCTGGCTGTTCAGTTCTACACAGTTCTAACCCAGAATAACTCTCTGGTTGTTTCTACCCAAGGATAGAATTAGCAGAAGGGTTGCTGGGAGGGACTCTGTCTGTCAGTAAATCATGCAGCCTGCTGAATTTGAGCAGCGGAGATCATTGGTGCTGTATGTGATTTCTTCCCCATCCATAGGGCTGCCGTGATGGTGGCTGGTTCCTGCCTGTGTCAGTGGGGGTCGAGGGTTTTGTGAGCTTTGTGCTAATGTGGGTAATGAGAGCTAAACCAGAAACAAAATAAAATTACACACCTGCTTGTTTAGTGCTCCCAGTTAATATGTGATGCATTATTTTAAACCCTTTAAGGAAGGAATGCTCGAGAGGCATGAGTATTTGACATGGATACTGGATGTTTTGGAAAAAATCAGACCCACTGATGATGATCTTCTTAAGCTGTTGTTGCCGCTAATGTTACAGGTACATGGGTTTGTTAAAGCCAAAATCAATACAAATGTGACTCATACATGTTAAATGATTTTAATGTTTGTGATGGTAAAATCTATATAAACATTTTTAGTTAGGACATGTAGGGAAATATGGTGCATGCTTGAAATTTATAAACACCTTTAAAATGTTCATGCTTTATAGTGCTTAACCTGAATCGATGGAAGGATTTATGTTACTGTAACGGGTCCTGGAGTAAAGATGAAATTTTTGAGAGATAGATTATAGATTCATATTTGAGGTGCTCTTTTCTTTTTTAACTTCTGGGCTCTTAAATATTGGAGGTAATCCTTTCTACTTTATGCATGTTCAATGTTAGATTGTTAAAGAAGATAAATATATGGAATAGACTGTGTAGTAAACTATACATCTTTTTTTTTTTTTAAATTTCAGTATTCGGAAGAGTTTGTTCAGTCAGCTTACCTATCCCGTCGCCTTGCTTATTTTTGTGCCAGACGCCTGTCTTTATTACTAAGCGATGGTCCTAACCTTGTACCTGCACACTCTCCCCATATGATTATTGGACCAAGTAACCCTCCTCTGGCAGCCCCAAGTCCGACTGCCCCAGGTCCCGTGGTGAGCCCAGTACAGCTGGCCTGCTCGGATTTCCTCTCCTGCCCTCAACACCGTCCACTGGTGTATGGACTTAGTTGTATGCTGCAGGTAGGCCAATGTTCTGTTGCTCTTCGTTTTCAAGGTTATAACCATTCAGTTTATTGGAAAACTGAGTGTTTTTTCTGCATGACAAAGTGTGATTGTTGTGATTTGAAATGTACTTGCATCCAGGTGAGGGCTGGGTGGGTCTGGGGGGAACAAGAGGGTGGATTCTCCACACTGTCTGAGATGTGGTGGTGGAACCACCTGGAGAAGTTCGTGCTGTCTGTGTGTCTGTCTACACCTTTGCTATGGGAAGGAGTGACTCTGCTGCCAGGGATGGCCAAGCTTTCCCTCTGTGATGGAGTGTTTCTGCTTGCAGTAATGCTCTACACATCTCATCACGTTCTCATCCCAGTGAACCTGCATGGTTCTGCCAGACCCTGACTGTCTGCTGAGTGAGGCAGGACAGAAGACAGCACCATACTGACTCCTGAAAGCTCTAACCTTTGAGGTTTTCCTTGCTTTTTCCAGCTTTTCATTGATGCTTGGTGCGACTGCAGGCTGCTTCATTTTGATTTAATCAGAATTACAAGCAGTTTATATTGCCTTATCAACTTCCACAGCTCTTAAAACTGTGGAACAGAAGAGACTGTTCACTTGTGTTTGTTGCTCAGCAATAGCAGAATTGTCAAGAGACTAATTCTTTTCTAAAAAAGGACTTGTTTGATGAGCTGCAGTTGTTTGCCTTGCTGAGACTTGACCTGGTGAGACTTCCTCAAGCCCTCCTGCTGTTGCCTGTTCAGTTGACTGTCTCTGGGGGCTGCAGAGATGCCCTGGTGGTGATACCAGGAGTATGCTGATGCTCTTGGGATCACAAAATCACAGAATGGGTGAGGTTGGCAGAGACCACTTCAGATAATGTTGCCCACCCCTCCACTGAGGCAGGGTTAGCTAGCACAGGTTCCCCAGGACCATGCCCGGCTGGATTTTTAACATCTCCAACACCTCTCTGGGCAGCCTGTTCCAGCAGGAAGTTCAGAGTTTGGAGGCAGGCTGGGTTGTATGCAGGGAAGGCTCAGTCATGCTATCTGAGGAAAGAAAGAGGGAGAATATCCACATCCCTCCCTCTGCTGAGGATGTGCCAGTCGGGAAGTAAGATCCCATCTGGCTCTCAGTGTGCTGAGACTTTTTCCTTCTTAAACATGGGAACTGTCCTGGGAATGTCAGCGTTTGTCTCCATCCTGGGCTGCTGGGGTACACTGGTGTACTCTGACAGCTGTACAGCTTTTCTCTGGTAGCAACACAGCTGGTTGTCTTTCTGCTCTTCCTGTACTGTTTGGGTTTGTGTACGTGTGTGTGTTTGCTCTTTTTTCTGCCTCTTTTTCTTGTGCCACCAAGCAGGTCCAGAGGACAGCCTGGGTTCAGACAAGCTCTCTGTCTTTTCAGAGGAGCATTTCTCCAGGCAATGCTTTTGCTACAGTGCTGCTTTGTAATCCAGATCCGGACTAGGGGAGTTTCCCAAGAAGTAATCCAGCAGTCTCAAAAATAAACATCTATAAGATGAATCAACTTCCGTCATTTTAGATGACATTTAAGGTCTGACCCCACAACACCAAAGCATTCTGCTTTTGCTCTGTACAATACCAAATACTGTAGGGTAATAAATACCTGCTGACAAGCCATTATAAAATGACTGTTTTGAAGCCTGTCAATGCAAAATCTTTCTTTGGAAGTAAATCTGAAGTACATTTCAGTGGCTCTTCTGTGCTTTTAAATCTTGACAGAAGAGTTGATTTTGATTAATTTCTTACATTTTAATTTTTCACATGTAGCTTCTTTCTGTCAGCTGAACACCAAAATGACTTATTTTGTCTAAAGCCCATTCACGTTTCACAGAAGGAATCTAACTGAAATTAACCTCTGGTGATGTTTTTTGATGGCGTTTTGAAAGCAATACAAGTGGGAATTGTACAAGTATATATTTAAATATTTTTTTTAATAATGAAGAAAGAAAATAATATAGTAGTTGAATTTTCTCAAATGAATATTTTGAAGTAATTGTGCATAGGCTTGTCTTTTTGTTTCTTCCACTGTAGTAATTAGACCAAAAGTGATTCTCATGTCACGAACTCTTATTGTTGGTATTGTCTATCACACGTGTTTAGAGAAAGAAATTACTTCTTTTTTGCATTATTGCTTGCAGACTGTAACTCTTTGTTGCCCAAGTGCCTTGGTGTGGAATTATTCCACAAATGAAAATAAGAACATTAATCCAGGCTCACCTCTGGATTTACTTCAAGTTGCTCCATCTAGTTTACCTATGCCAGGTGGAAATTCAGCGTTTAATCAGCAGGTAAGGTTTATTTATTGTCAGATTATTAAGATCTCTTTTATGTACCAAACAGTAACTTGTGATCATTATGACTAGAGTAAAGCTTAGGTATTTCTGTAGGTCTAGTTTCAAGGTTAGTGTTGTGCTAGTTTTTGATGACCTTATGTTGTACTTCATTCAGGTACTGATTTTGTGAAAACGTCAGGAATTTTATTTATGTTCAGATGTTTTCTGTTATTAAGCTGAAATTAGGATATAAGATGGCAAGTAAGAGGAAGCTGCGTTTATCTGTATTGTGAGATGCAACTTTTCAGACACGATGAAAGTTAACTTTTGCTGGGTCAAATGTAAGGAAAAGATGTTTGTTTTATTGTACAAAGGGGTTCATAACAGACAAAATAATTTGAACAGAACGTACGTCAGTTTGTTGTTCCCAAATGTAAGGAGTGTTTTTGGAACACCATAGGGTACCTTGCTCCTACTGAGAAAGCTGTCACAAGCTTGAAATGAAAATTGAGACTTCCTGCCACTAGCTAATTAGCAACTATCTCTTTTACAGGTTCGGGCAAAGATTTATGAAGTAGAACAGCAGATAAAACAAAGAGGTCGTGCTGTGGAGGTGCGGTGGTCTTTTGACAAATGCCAAGAATCAACTGCAGGTAAGACAACTCAAAATGAAACAAATGTTGGGAGCTTTAGGGTTTACATCTGTTCTTCTTCCTTGACTACAATCCTGTTGCACCGTCATTAAATCTAGTAATTGGTTTTACACATTGATAACACGATGTCTTCCTGTGTAAACCTTTTTTTTTTTTTCTTCCCTCTTTCCGCCCCTCTCTCCCCCAACTGCCATCTCTAGGGGTGACCATCAGCCGAGTTTTGCACACCTTAGAAGTGTTGGATCGGCATTGTTTTGACAGATCAGATTCCAGCAATTCAATGGAGACGCTTTATCATAAGATTTTCTGGGGAAATCAGAATAAAGATAACCAAGAGGTAATGGCTACATTCTCTTCTCACTTCCTAATCTGTAAACAGTGGATTTTATTTTTACTTACGAGAATTGTGTCTATGTGTATATTTGATACAAAAGCTTTGCGCTTTCTTGGTGTGTTTTTTCTTTACTATTTGTCATTTGGTTTATTAGGAGAAAACAACTCTTTGTTGTAATGAATTTTTCAGTTCTACATACTATAAACCTCACTTTGGAGAAATGGTCTATCGAGGTTGTGTTGTTTGGTTTTTGGATTTTGTCAAGTTAAATTCTGGATTATTGTTTGATAACTTTTATATCTGTTGAAGAAAGTAATAAATTAATAAGTTACTAACTATAGTAAAATATTCTAAAACTACATACTTTTATATTTTTTTTGTATTTTTCTCTGTGCTCTTAAAACCATTTTCGAAAATCGTGAAAAACTTTATCTTTTTTTTTTTTTGTTGCCTCTGGGCTTATGTATAATGTCAAACTCTTGAGTTTCCTTTGAAAGTGTTTGGGAAAAAGATGAAATAGCCAGCTTTAATAATACACTGTTGAAGTAAAATTTTT
Organism: Scolopax mira; assembly: GCA_004320125.1. Classification (NCBI taxonomy): domain Eukaryota; kingdom Metazoa; phylum Chordata; class Aves; order Charadriiformes; family Scolopacidae; genus Scolopax; species Scolopax mira. The sequence continues at coordinate 18,238 of BJBW01002647.1, read as the reverse complement.
AAGTGGAAAATATTAGTGAGTATGTCATAGCTGCTCAAGTTAATGTTTTAAAAACCTTCATGCAAAATGGCTTGTTTTTTAAATATGCCTGTTTTTTTGTTATGACTGTATGTTCTCAGTGATGATGGCCATAATTCAAGATGCTCTATTGCACAGAAATACTGCATAATAATTGTCAATCAGCATTTTAATGACTTTACAGTAAACAAGCAGAATATAATGTTGGGGTGGGAGATAACATCTCTGGAAGGATTTCCAGAGGGATATACCTGCTGACAAACTCTGGATGTGAAGGTCAGAACTGGCAGGTAGGAGTGAAATGCTTGCTGGAGTTGTCTTTGTGTTTCAAATGCACTATTATGGTAATGAGAGAGAACCGGAGGAAGGAGAGCTGTTAGAGCAGGCAGATGAAGTTGCTGAAAGTTCTTAACCCTAATGCTTGGATGAAATCAGGAGTTCAACACACAAGATTTTTTTGTATTTTTAAAATGACTAGGGTGTGCTATGCTTTACCGTTTGAGTGCTGGCTTTTTGTCTTCATCTGCTTTTGGGATTAGATGATGTGGTTCTGTGCTGTTGCTGTTCTGCTGTCTTATATGTATCTTTTTTTTCTTCTCCCTGTCTGCCAAAAAGACTTTCTGACTTCCAGCTACGATTTTAATAATAGTGTTTCTTTGTACTTCAAAAGGCATTGTTGGTAGGGAAACTTCTGAAAGTAGGTAGTTAAGGTAATTACTCTGTTCTTATTGTAGGTTGTCTGCTATTATTGCCGTTGTTTTATGGTACTTGATAATTTGAGGTTGTGATGCCTTGAAAACATGCCCATCTTTGGCACCAAAACAGGCTCCCCAGTTCTGGGTACTATAGATTTTTATGAAGTTATGAAGTCTGGTTAATTTGCAGGGCTACCTATCTTCTGATGGCATAACATTTTGCTCTGAGATGAAGAATGCTGAGCAGGAATAAAGTGTTATCCTATATAAGTGACGATGTGCCTACATTTACACAGTAGTCACAGGAGACCATAGGGAGAGCAGAAGCAAAGGAGATGCTGACTTCTTTCTGAGACAAGAGAACTTAATTTTGAAAGTTTCAGTCTTACCTTACCTGGGTCCGGAGCTGATGTGAAACCAAACTTTTAAATTATCTGCAGCTTCTTCTCCTCCTCTGAAGTTTTCAAGACTGTTAGTTGTTGCTTGGCTGGAGCTTAACTTTTGGCAGCGAGACAGGAGATCGCCTTGGGATGCTGAATGCCCAACCGATGGTTCTTGTGCATTTTGATGTCTGAACTTCGAAAGTTCCGTTCCAGTGGCCAGTGTGGTGTTTAGCTCTTACCTGCTGGGCAGGCTGGTGGTGAGCACCAGCCCCGTGTCCCGGAGAAGGGCTGTGGAGCCACTTGGTGGCCACTGGATGTCGGGGCCTCCCCACACCGGCTGCGCGTCGGCTGCGGCACTGCAAGGCTCAGCATGCAAGGGTGTTGCTACACGCAATGCTGTTTGTCTCTTTTTTTCTGTTTCCTTCTCCCTCAGTAAATGTAGGCTGTTTTTTCTTGGCAGAAAAGGCCAAAAGTTACAAGGTTGTGTACACTCTGTTTTCAGCTGGCAACTCATCTAAAGGCTTCTATTTTGTAAATAAGATGTCCATCCACTAGGATATCCTCCTACTGACGTTGTTATTTAAAGCTTTGCAGGACAGCTATCTGCTACCCCTGTTTTGATGTGAGCCTGACTGGAACATGTTTGGAACCTATTTCCTGTCCATTTTTCAGGCTGGATTGCCAAACATTGTGTCGAAGACAGCAAATGATGCCAGGGAAAATATTTGTGAGAGTGGTGCTCCAAAGCACTGGGCACATGCTGGAATGGAAGGAAGGGGGCTCCTGCTACAAATGCCTTTGGCTCTGAGAGAGACTGGAAACAGAGAAATATGCTCAGGATGCTGCTTTTATACACACTATTGATTTCTCCAGAATTGTTTTAATACATAACTCACGACTCCTAAGTGTCAGAGCAAAAGTTAAACTTGGGGGAAGGGACTGGAATGAGGGAGGGTAGGTGGGTATAGGCAGGTTAGGTGAAAGGCCAGGTGTCCTCAGCCCTGCAGGGGGAAGAGTTGCTTTTCATCCCACGGAGAGATGCAGAGGAATAGTGATGAAGACTGAGATCTGGTGACACTGGTGAGAACATGAGAGAGCAAAATGGGGATAAATGTGGAGTGAGGGGTTGAGCTGCGGCTCTGCATTGAATCGTAGTAGGACAAATAGGGCAGATAGACAGCAAGCATTGAACAGAGCTCGGATTCTAAGCATTATGTTGCATATGACAGAGGTGGCAGACTGAAGCTGTGTGGGAAAATGTCATGTTAAATCCCCATTTTGAACAGACCCCGAACAAACCCTCCGTCTTTTACCTAGAGAGAGGTGACAGAAGTCAGAGGAGAATCCAGTGCTTTTTCAGTGACTTGGAGAAGGCTTAGCATGAAGGAGCAGTGATTGCATTATTAAATGCTGAATTATGAAGCAGACTTTAAATAGGAGATAAGAATTGCATTGCAGCTTCTCACCGACAGTCTCTGTGTCTTAAAGAGGGATGGACCCTGTGTAATCTTGTAGAAATAGCTTCATCTGAGCCTTAATCAGACTGTGCACAATCCAAATAATAGCACTTACTGTATCTGTCAGACTCTCAGGTTTTTATCCATTTAGTTTAGTTCCAAAAGATAATAATAGTTGTTGAATTCATTTGGTGTGAAGGTCTGACAGCCAATAAAAATATCACAATTAATATGATAAGAATAATGCTACCTTGTGAGTAATACAAAGGTTTTCTTTATTAATTCTGCTTCACTGACTTGCATAGAGTTTCTCAGTTTATTTGGCCGAGTAGGAGGACTTGAAATCTAGAAATCTATGACGTGGCATAAAGCAGTAAATTCACTTTCATTTGAGAATAGTGTTGCAGAGAAAACTACTGGGCTTATTTATAGCCGCAGGTATTTTCCATCTGATATTTCCTTGACTCAAAACATCTCTTGTGCACAGCTCCAGAATGATTACTGCTGTTGTGGTTGTTGTGGTGGTATCTTTAAATAAGTAAATCCAGTAAATGGTTTATATTTCTACCATACAGTTTTAAATTACAGTAAAACTGTGTTATGCTCATCCAGATCTTTTAAAGATCACTCCCTCTGAAAGCTTGAGTCAATTTGTGCAAAAATAGAGTCCTCAGAAGAGTGAGCTGGAGAATGCAGCAGCAACATTTTCATGTCTGTGAAAACTCTTCTTTTGGTTCACTTGTCATCTTCCTGTGACTTAAACCCACTCAACTCTTGCCTAACTTTCGCTCTACTTGTATTTTATTATCTGTCATAGTCTTTCACAGGTACAACTAAGGCAGAGAATTGAGAAAGGGTATTTCCCCCCCCTCGCCTCTTAATTTGTTTTGGTTTAGAGTGGTTGGTGAGACATTTTAACTTGTCAGTTTCCTGTGTAGAAAAATACAATTTAGTTAAGTATAGCTTGAAATACACCTAAGCAGTGCAAAGGATACCTAGTAAATGAAAGTTCATACCAGTATATGTAAGTATGCAGTGGTAAACTGATGAAAGGAGAGAACACTTGGTTTTTAAGGACTGTTATTGAATTTCTTGAAATCGTTACGTAGAATCCTGAAACTTCATGGATATTTGTGCTTTTGGATTGCTTTTAAAGTTTAAGTCTCTGAACTTGTATTTAGGTCTTGCTTCTCATGTTGTCTTTGAAGTCCAGCTGAATTCTTATGATGCCAAGAGATGTTTTCCATTTTAGAGTGAAAAAGTCCTGTTTTGAACTTGGTTCTCACGAATAGGGCTTGTTCCAAATGCAGAGTTAGTATTTGTCTTTCTGAGATCACTTTTCTGGAAATCAAACAAACAAACAAAAAAACCCAAGCCTGCTGTGTCTCTGGGAATGGAGGTCTAATGATGCCTTTTTGGTTAATAAACTACAATTTAACGGTTTGGTGCTACCTAAGAGAGCTGAATCTGAATGTGTTGGAATGCATGACAGGTGAGAAAGACAAGATGAGAAAAATTATATGGGTTGAAATACCCACAGAATCAGAGTTTGTTTTCACAAACAGTGAGAAAATAGAACGTGTTCTGAGCGTTCTTGTAATATTTTAAATAATGCATTTAGCATTTGTTCAGTTGTTTGAATTGCTTAGTTATCTGAAACTTATGTGTGTCATCCTTAGCTTATTGTCACCCTTTGTTATTTCAGTAAATCCAACATCAGATTCCTGCTCACCTGAGGGTGTCTAGGGGAATATAAAGTCTCTCTGGAAGGGAAAAATTTATTCTATGACTTAAATAACTAATGGGGTACTTAAAAAGAACACACAGCTTGTTTTTTCTTTTTATATGAGGCAACTTCAAAGCAGTGGGTAATATTTTCTTGAATATGGTCTCATAGCTTAATGCTAATAGGCAAATTGTATTCCATTAAAAAGGTTTGTCTCTGTGACGTATAGAGGTTGCCAACAGTCCTGTAATGACTTTGTCCCTCTTGGGCTGCAGTCAGAGGCATTTCTTCATATTCCATATTTTAGACCACATTGTTGGTGTCAGCGCATGCATTTAGTCGATTTAAAAATGCAGAATTTTGAAGACAATTTTTCCACAGAGAGTAGTATACCTTGAGAGCTCCTCTGTTACAGATACACAGATGAGTTTTCAAACAGAATGGGCTTTCCTGACTGTTGTGTGAGTGGAGCTGATTTGCGTGGATTTGGGATTCTGAGCCAGGAATTTGTGGATGGCACAGGCCCATTTTTTTCCCTACAAAAATCAGAGAGTGCTTTTGTTCCTGTTTCTTGTTGTCTTTCCTCACCTGTTCTCTTTAGAATGATGGGTCGTACTAATAAATGCTGTATTGTATACCTTCTATGTCTCTTTTAACAAAAATACGTCTTCTGAAAGCCTTTTCATGTCTTCTTAGAAGACAGACTGGGAGTTCAATGTTAAAATGTTAATTTTATTTTGCTGAGGAGTTAATTTGAAAATGCTAACTGGAATTGTGATTAAAAATTTATGTAGATAGTCTACCTTTCAAAAAGAGCTTAGTATTTAAAGGGAACATTCTTAAATGATGAAATTCTACAACATTAGAAATAAAGGAGCTCTATGACTGGAAACTAAAAGAAGCAACCGGATTTTTCATTGTTGGTGTGTTTTGTTTTTTTTTTTTTAACCTTCCTCATGATATAAGGACAGACTGGCTTCCTATGAAACAGACTTGACTTGCAATAAGCCCCTGCTGAGATTTGTTGAATGATTTGATTGAATGCATTTTCAGTATCTGTTTTGAATGGAACAGGAGTAGCCATATAAATATATATATATATACACATAGGCACACACACACACACCCCCCTGTGTGTATATATACGTATGTGTACACATATATACAAACACACACACATATATATACGTATATACAGAGTATCTCGTTTATATCCTCTGCAGGCATCTATGACTGGAGGAAGAGCATATCTATTACAGGTTTGTGGTTTGGGTTTTTTTTCTCCCATTTTGACTTGTGAAGATGCAGTGTGTCTCATGGTAGGAGGAAAGGCTTCTTGGGTGCTGCTCCTCGCTCTCCCTCGTTGAGGCCAGCAGCCACGGTGAGAGGCGGCGAGTTCCCGTACGCGGCTCCCAGCGCAGGGAGGATGCTGGGCTGGGCTGAGCTGGGCTGGGTGGCAGCTCCCCGGTGTGTGTGGCACCCGGTGAGCAGCAGTGACAAGCATTCCCCGGCAGCACTGAGTCACACACCTGGCTGCTTCCTGGAGAGGTTTCCGTGAGGTGAGAGGAAGTTGGGGTTTCCTTTCGCTGAGTGATTTGAGCTCCTGGGCGTTATGCCCTGTTCTTCCTGCCTCCGCCACAAAACCGTAACTCCTGCAGTCCAGGTGCGTCAATGGTGGCCTTAATAGCAAATTCTAAATAAATAATAAGAGCAGGGACTAATGGGAAAAGGGCTCAGAGATATGGAAAGCAGAGTTTTAATAACTGTCTTCCTATCTCCAAACCTATCAGGAACAGTGATGTTTTATACTTCCCTTTTAATACTTTCCTGTTTTACTAATTGTGGTGCTTTTTTTTTCAAATAAAGCCAAAACAACTTTTTTCTTCTTTTCTTCACCCACCTTCTCTTCCAGTTATAAGTTGGTGGGAATGAGGCCTTTGTTTTTCTCTCACCAGGGTCTGCCTGGTGGCTTTCAGAAGGCTGGAGCTATTTTGGGTCATGGCTAAATGACAAATATTGTGAGTGAGCTGTCTAAACTTGAAATCTTGTTTCAAAGGTCTGTGCTACCTGATGTAGATAATCTCTCCCCTTTGATGCCACCCTGAAGTGTTTTTCTTTCATTAGTACAGTGGAAATTTTGGGAATCTTGAGAAAGGGTCTCAACTGTGGGAGAGCTTCCCACAGCCCAAGGGAATTGCAGTTCCTGCCAACCCACGCTGGTTCTCTGCTCCAACACCTTACGTCTTGTCTTCCCTACAAAATGTAAATATTAAGTAATAATCAGTGTGAACTGATCTTTTTGGTTTTCCTGCCCCTGAAATTTTAAGGGTACTAATGTGATCTTAATGCTACTCTTCAAGGCAGTAGTTTGAGCCCCTCTTGAAACATGGTCTGTGCTTTTCCGGGCCAGACCATCCGCAGGTACCAGATCCCAAATTAGACAAATCCCGAACCTGATTATTCTGAGAGGTGTTACTCGGCCGCATTCTTAGCATGTCGACGTAAACATGGTGTCGGAGGGGAGGGAGCTGTGAGGTGCAGCTCTCAGGAGGCAGCGTGGGGAGGAAGGAAGTCCTGCAGCGTGTGGTGGGACCGGCAGCAGCTCGAGCTCTTCCCCGAGTCACAGCAGCGTCACGGGCTGCTGCCACCCCAGTGCCCCGGAGCAGCACACCCTCTCTGCGCTCAGCAAGGCAGCGAGCACTCGGCGCTGGAGTTTCCACTGTTGGACTAACTCATTTTCCAGTTTGTGGCTCTATGGATGAGCTGTGGGTTGGTTAGCAGGAGTTTCCACTGCCCACTTACTGCTAGAGAGGCGTGTTTACTGTAGGGGCTTTGGGTAATTATTTACATTACAGGGAGTTGATACAGCTTCCAAATGTATTTGTTATTATCAGTCAAAAGCAAAAGAAAGTATTTGATGGTTGGACACTTTAACTTTAGTTTTCTCAGCTGCTGCAGGGCACCATGTTCCAAGAATCCAATGTATGGGAATGGCTCTGGTGATGGCAACTTGCCTGACAGAAATCTGCCTCGAGGGTTCAAATAATTACTGCACTTGAATAACTTTTTTTTTTAGTTGCTGGATGTATCGGTTCCTGAGAACCAAGCTTATTCTTTTTAGGCACTTAAAAACAGTGTGGTTGAAATTCTTAGCTGGACAAATACCTTGATGTTTCAAGTATTTATGGTGGACCTTTTTCCCTTCAAAAGAGGCTATGTTCTGCATATATGTGAAACTGCAGAATCAACACTCTGATTTTTAAGGTGCGTAACCACTTCTAAGTGTTTGATTTATGGTGATGTTGCATTCTACACCTCTGAAAATGTAGGTGTTGAGTTGGAGAGTTATTTTTATATTTTTGCACTAATAAATATCACAGTGATAGCAGATGACTTGTTTAGAAGCAGAATTAACTCTCTGCCTTTTCTTAACTGTAGAGCTGTCTCTTTCTAGCTTTTTAATTTTAACACCACCTCCACCACTCCCACTCCAAAAAATCATATTGTGCCTTGAAAATAAGCTGCTTGAAGATGATCAGTCATTCTCTGAAATCTCCTGAAGTTCAGGTAGAACAGACCTGGAATAGATCTGTAGTTAATTTATGTACGCCTCAAGGCACTCCTGACCAGGATAATTTCATGTTACTTTCTTGTATGTTGCACAAAGGACTGTCCTTTAATTGTCCTTTTTGACAAATAAGACAAAAATTTGACAAAAAGAAAATTTTAATACAGAGCTACACATGGAAGCAGTGTTCAGAAGTAAGAATTCACAGCATTTCTTGAAATAACTGAAATAACATCTAGCTTTAACAGAAAAATGTCTTGTCCTGAGTTTTCTCTTTTCTTTGGGCTATCAAATAAGTCATGTATGTAATCTCTTAAAAAAAAAACCAACCCCAAAACAGTGGCGGTTGCTGGTTTAACACCTAAAACTCTAAATGTGCAATTTACTGTTAATCACAATATTATTTAGTTTTCACTGCACTCATTGTCAATAAGCTTTGTGAAAGACTGAAACAACCAAACATGAAATAAATGTCCTTGGGTGAATAATAAGCCTTAGCCCTTGATCGTAGACAGCTGGGTGTGCAATTCAAATGAGGTTTCCTGTTAATTGCAACCTGTAAGTACACACAGCATGTCTGATAACAAATGCTTGTGGCCTCCTGGCATCGGGCTTTGTAACCTGGGGGAGCAGAGGCTCTGGGGGACATGAGAGCCCACCCTGAGGTAGGTCGGTCTTGTAAGACCTGCCTTCCTCATGTGCCTGTTCATGGACTTGCTCCCATTCCACTGAACAGAGCGATGGCCACTGGGGACTGGAGGGCTCAGCGGCGCAGGCAAGCTCAAGCCCTGCCAAGTTGTATGTTCATAGTGGTCAGGCACAAAGTCACAAGTCAAACAAAACTCCAAACAATGGGCACAGGTAATTTGTGTTGAATTTTGTTTGTGTGTGTTCTCATCTGTGGTGACCAGAGTTTTACTTTGGGCTGTTTTGGCGTTTGTCATAGGGCTCAAACATCTGTTCCCTTGAGCAGCAGCAGTGGAAGCGGGTCGCTCACCGGCTGCGGTGGCGTTGCTGTTCAGTGCTAAGTGTAGTTGAGCATCGCTCTGAGGACAGTTGAGTAACAGGCTGATATTCTTGGCTTAGAACCTCAGGCAGCATCTGAAGGAAATACTGCTACATGTGCACATGCATATGTATACCTCAGTGTCTGTCTGCGTGCCGGCAATGTTTGCACAGTGTGTGTAGTCCTTGGAGGAAAAGCACCCTCGTTTCTCTCAAGTGGAAAATAAGTGAAAGCCAAAAACACTGGCTGTTTTTCTTCTATGATTTGACATTTCCCAAAACAGCTTAAGCCCTTCTCTTTAGGCCAGGGCAAAAAAGTTTTACAACCATTTTTTCCTTTCGAAGTTCTCCGTGTAAGTCTTCCTTTCGAAGTTCTCCGTGTAAGTCTTCCTTTCGAAGTTCTCCGTGTAAGTCTTCCTTTACATGTCTCTTGCCAGGACTTCCCTCTCTGAGTTTGCCCCAGCACTGACCTTTTGGTGTTACTGCCTGGTTGCCCCACCTCTTCAAGGCTTTCCTCCGTTACTTTGGTTGTAGGAGCATCACTCGCTCTTTGCTTGAGAAGACAACCTGCTCAGCTGTTCTATGAGAGATGCTGTTCTCTCTGTGTGAGGAAGAGGGCGAGGGAGGTCCTGTGTTGCCGCAGGATGCGACGCAGCGGGGTGCAGCTTCAGGGGACGGTGACCTGACACGCTTTGCTCTGAGTTGATGCCTCCCGCTTGAGATGCGGAAGGGCTCAATTTTGTTGGTGTGGTTTCCCTTGTTAGCAGGAACAGAAAGAAGTCAGTGTGAAGATCAGACTCTTTCAGTGTTCTGCATTGCCTTCAAAAAACAATAAAAATAAGTATCCGTACTTGTGTTTTTAGCTGCCTGCACCTAACCACAGCAGTGGTGACATTACCATGTCATTTCATTTGGGTAAGAAAAAACATTTTCCCCTCTTTCCTCCACTCCTCCCCCCCCCCAATTGCTTAGTATCTCTTGCTCACCCGTTGAAGCAAATTTACAGGAAACTTCTCTGACGTGTGCACCAGCCTTGTTTAGCATACTGTTGTTTTTTGTATTTTGGGGGACGACGCTTGGAATAGCTTTGAAGCAGTAACTTTTGTGCTTGTGGGTCTGTAATCACTCTGGAAAGATATTAGCTTTGTGAGGGTGCTGTGCTTTACTCTGGCCCTTCTAATGTTTACTCGTAAGTGTAGTTTCCATGAATCTTTGGGAAAGAAGAAAAATCACATCTACTTAATTTGCAGGTTGGTCTTATGGTTAAGTGCTCAGAGATGGTAGCCAGCTTGGGCAGGAGTGAGGAAGTTCAGCAGATCCAGTTCAGAAGCCCACAAGAAAAAAAAATACTTCCAAAATGTGTGTGGTTAATGGAAACAGATGTTGGATAAATACTTAATAGATATAAGCAGACTATATCCCATTGCTATTCTGTAAATACAGATTTTCTAAAGACATACACTGTTTCCTAAAAATGTCTATGTTGGGTCAGAAATAAATTGAGCTCGTTGGGAGGTTTTTAACTTTGGTTATCTAAGAGATACACCTTTAGAGGTTAGGGTGTTTTGGTTTGTTTTTCAGTGTGTTGGTGGGATGCAAGTAATGGTCTGGAAACAGACAAAGGAGGTTTGGAAGAATTAATGTAAGGGAAGAGTAAATTCTGTGTGGTTAATTGTGTTGAGAGGCTCTGTATGGTGTGCTTTTCCTGTTTCTCTTGCTTATAAAGCAAGTCACCCTTTTCTGGATTTGTGAAGCAACATTATGATATAGGAAAACTTTGATTTGAGTATCAGCAATGTGAAAATTGAGGTTTTTCTCTTTGGCTTCCAGATTACATTTCATTTGAACACACTACGAATAAAGCAAACGTGAATCTCTCAGTTACAAAGAACGAAGAGCAGATTTTGTCTTCATCCCCCAGAACACTGGTTGTTGCAAGCTGTCTTCTCGGAAATAAGCCTGTTGTCTGTGTGGGTAAAATGGTTTTCTGTCTTTGTTCTTGCCCTGAACAGGTAGCCCCGAATGACGAAGCTGTAGTAACGCTGCTTTGTGAATGGGCTGTGAGCTGTAAAAGGTCTGGTAAGCACAGGGCCATGGCTGTAGCCAAACTCCTGGAAAAGAGGCAAGCAGAAATTGAAGCAGAAGTAAGTTTTTTCTACTTCTAGACTAGCGTGAACAGTATGCTTAAAAAGTAAGATATTTCTAAGGAAACATCACTTTAATCTCTACTCATTACAAAACAAGTAAGTTTGATGGCACTTGGAGCAGTGGGGATTTTTGTCATCAATTTACGGTTTTAAAGTTCTAGATAAATTTAAAACGAAAAAGCTGCCTTTTTGAAATAAAAAGAAATTGCAACGTAACTCGGAATGGTCTAAGTTAGCTGATTTATATGTTTGTTTGAAGTGTTTTACTTCTGTGAACTACTTCCCCAAATAATGAGTGCTCACAGTATCTGGAGTCCCTTAAAAAGAGGGGGGGTTGGTCTGGCTGGTGGGGCAGGGCGGTTCAGCTGCTGGGGGGTCTCTGTGAAGGTTCCAAACCTAAGATCCATTTTAAGGCAAAATTTGAGTGTAACTTTAAATCTTGCATTCTGTAGAACTCCTTTGTTTTCAGGGGAAATGAAACATTTGACCAGAGAAGCAGGACACTGTAGTGACATCTTTGATGTAAACTGCTGGCTGCCTGTTGTGACAAATGCTCCTACTCCATCTTGCATAAACTGACACTTCTTAAAACTTCAGTGACAATCAATCTGCTCTCTAGTGGGGATTAAAGAGAGGTAGTGTCTTTGCTGTGGCCTCTCTGCAGTTTTCTGGACCAGCGATATTCCCTGTAGCCCAGAGCACCACTGCCTTGGCCTCACCTGCATCCCAGCAGCACCAGCAGCTGCTTTTCCTAGAAAAGGGTCCCCAGGAAAGCGCTGTCTCTTCAGCTTGGGTGCAGGGACAGACAGATGAGAGCATTCTCAGAAGTGCAGGTGGGCAGGCAGCCTGAGGTGCAAAAGTACTTTCACTTTCCAAAGCCTCTCTGCTTTGTCTGCCATTCACCACAAACCATTCATTAGGGGGATGGGAGCTTATGGCTTTGCTTCTGCCTCACTAGCACTGAAATCCACTCTGAAATACACTAATTATACTTAGTGTAATTTATGCAAACAAGAGGAGTTACCTTTTGTATTCACATTGGTCCTGGAAGTTCTGTATCTTAAATTTTTGCTTTTACATGAAAATGTGTCGTTGCAGATGATGGTACGTGTCTCAGGCATTCCTTTTCGATAAGCAATCCAAAGTGATTAAATAAAACACCTTAGAAATAACTAAACTAGGTAGGGGGAAAAACCTGTTGTTCTAGAGCAAGTTGGATTTTATGAAGAGGTAGAAAACAATCACAGGCATAGTTGCATCAGATGTAAATTGTGGGAATATTATTTGTGTTTGTATGTAGATACATGCTTTTTTATTTATTTAACTGTGCAGAGATGTGGTGAATCTGAAGTCCTAGATGAAAAGGAATCTCTGTCTTCAGCCTCCTTGACAGGTTCCAGTCTTCCTGTTTTTCAGAATGTCCTGCTAAGGTTTTTAGATACACAAGCTCCCTCATTATGTGAGTATTAACTAATCTATATTCCAAAGTAGGTCAGAAGCAACTGGTCTGCTGTTTGGCTGCTGAACTTTTTGTTTTGCTGGAGTGAGTGTTTCAGTTTCCATGATTATCTGCTGTATTTTAATACACCCACATTTATTTTTTTTAAAATCTCCTTCCGTCCTGTGATTTTTTTTTTTTTTTTTTTTTTTTTCACAAAAGGAAAATTGGCAGAAACTATGCTTGTTTTTGTTTAAGCTGTAAGAGATTTGGGGAAATTACTTGCACTCTATGCATATTTAACATCAAACACTTGCCTCTTTTTGACACATCCACATTTGAGGTGACTGACTTGGAAATTACACCCAAGTGTTAAAGTCGAAAGCTGTTCACTGACAAATAGGTGGATTGAAAAAAGAAACTTCGTTCATTGTAGTTTGCTCTATGAAATCTCTTGATCTAATAAAACTGTCTGATACTGTAGCATGTGTTTCTGCTATCTTATATACTGCTAGTTAGTGATTTTTATTTTTTTTTTTCCTTCTGGGGCCTGTAAAGTAAAGGGGATTTTAAGTGGTTTGAAACACGATGCTGAAAACTCTCAACATCCGAAAAAGGAGAAACTTCTTAAAAATTTGTTACAGACTCTGAGGTATTGGCAGTGCTCTATTTTTGTGACAGTTGTGACCCTGGCTTTAATAAACCATCCAAACTATTTGTGTTATTTAGGCTTGTGTTTCTGATGCATTTGTTTCAAATGCAGCATCTCCTTCACCCAGGTAGCTCTGCAAAGCTGAGTAGGGAGAGCCCCTGGGGAATGTTTTCCTTGCTTGAAATATTCTTTGGGATTTTCAAGCATTGGACAAGTCTTGTGGTATTGTATTGTTTTTACGGTGCTTGAGCTTCTGTGTCTCCAAAAATGCAAAGCATGTAACCACTATGTTTTGAAGGCGAGCCCACCGCCTGATCTGCAGGTGTGTTTTTATGGTGCTCATCCTCATGGCATCCCGTGGACCCCCTTGTTTTGTGGGGGTGGGTCCCTGCAGGTAGTTTTAGGTGCAAGGGACTTGGGGGCTGCAGAGAAGTCCTGACCCCGAGCTGGTGTGCTCTTGGTCTCACTGGTACAGCTTCTGTCCTGCAGGGTAATGAGAATTTCTAAATAGATATAGTGTTATCTATTGAACTAATTTGAATTTATAAAGCATAATTTGCTTTTAAATAAATGATAATTCAGATTTAGTAGTTCTGTAGCTGGAGGTTTTGGTGCCCAATGGAGTTGGTGTGGTATGAAGCTATTTTCTGTTAATTGCAGTGTTGCAAACCTTTCTGTGGTATAGAACAAGTCAAATTAAATATAGCTGTGACAAATGAAAACTTAATAGCAGGATTTTATATGTTGTATTTTTCTAGTGTGTGCTTTGACACTGGCAAAATAACATGCATTTATTTTAATAAACTTTTTCGTGATGTGTGTGAGCACAGTTAATAGATAAAATACACTATACTATCAAGAATTAATAAAATATTGCTTTTATATCTCAGAGGCCTGGCATGCAGAGATCGTGAGTTCTTTAAAAATATTTTTAAAGGTTTTCTGTTATGAATTCAAAAGTACTATAGATAAGACAGTAACATTTACTATAGTAATATAATTTGTGAGGAAAGGACAACCATTGTATGGTTTATTATAATCCAAAGCTTCAGCTTTAATTTTTCTTCACATAGGGAATGTCCTTGCTTTTTTTCTCCCTATTTTGTCATTTTTAGAAGCATTTGAACATTGTACTTAACTGCTGACGCACACCCACCCAACTGGGGCAGATGTGTATGGGGTAGCATGCTCTGGAATCCAGTGCCGTCTGGAGCTGACAGCAAAGCAAAAGCATGTAAATTAGATGGAAAATGGTTTGGTTTGTAGAGACAAAGAGAAACCTGTGCAGGATGCCAGAGACATTTTTAGTAGGCCTTTAAAATTAATTTGCTGGGGTTTGCAGTTTGGATAGTCGAAACCCAAATATTTAGAAGTTGAAACTGCAGTCTAAATTTTTTTTTTTTTTTTTTGGAGGGTAGCTGACCCAAATAGTGACCATGAGAAGACAGAGTTTGTGAATTTGGTGCTGCTCTTTTCTGAATTCACTCGGCATGATGTTTTCTCCCATGATGCGTACATGTGCACTTTAATATCCCGTGGAGACTTGTCAATCACTGCAACTACTAGACCTAATGGGGAAACTGTGGATGAACAGTATTCTAAGGATCATGACGTGAAACTGGAGGTAACGCTTCATGCTATTTCTCCCATCTTTGGTGCTCTGTTTCATTAAATGTAGATTTTCACTGAAGCGTTAATATTTTAGATATAAGATATTAAGTTTTTAAATCTGTGTCTCCCTCTCTCTTTCTCTGTCTTTGAGAAGACTGACAGTAATCCATTAGTTTCATTCCTGTACGTAGGTGTAAATATTACCATTTTGGTGTCAATATACTGAACCGACAGTTTTCTGGTGATCTAAATAACTTGGGACAAATAAGAAGCCACAATGTAGACTTCTAAATGTACTTGTGGAAAAGCTTAATTGCAGATGGACTTCAGTGAAGACACTGTGAAGCCAAACCTCATGACTCATATGTGCACAGTCCAGGTGCAATCCTGAGTCTTCCCTCAGATGAGCAGTTCATAAGCTTTGCTAAAACTAGAGCAAGGGGAAGGCAATTTTAAACTTGGGACCATGGGTCACATTTGTACTCCTGTGATGAGATGTAGCCTGTTCTGCTGCACGTGGATCCTGTGGGCAGCTAAAGCATCCTTTGAAATTTCTTTTTAATTTCTTTTATATATCTCTTATGTCAGTCTCCTGGCCAAATTTGCCCTGAAATACAGGGGATTTCTACAAGTTGCCTTTCTTGGTACAGCAAAGTAGGAAATAGACCCTGGGACGTTACCAGAGTCAGGTTCCTGTTCTGTAGGTGTCTCTGGAGCAGAATTGCTCATGGGAATATACTGTAAAGTTTTGTTTCCTTCCTTGGCTCCTCCCCTTTTCTGTACTGCTGTGGATTTAGGCTTGAGAAATACTTTTGTGAATGAAGGCTTACCGTAAAGATTTAAAAGTCAGTGTCTGAGAACTTCCTACCATCAGTATTTTTTCTTAATTTTTAAATAGGTTGGATGTTTGGGTTTACCTGTGATCAATGAAATGGGTCTTTGAGAAAATGTGACTGATGTTTGTCTTTCTTTTCTCTCTGGCAATTATTAGGATCATAGTATTATGGAACAAATGGGCATTGACTCAGGAACTGCTAGTATTTTTGATGATGTAGACAAGAGTGACTTTAAGGCAGATTTTGGTTCGGAATTTCCAGTAGGTTTAACTTTCCATTTTCTGCATGCCTTTGATGCCTGTGTCTGCTGCTTGCTGTTGTCACTCCATGACATGTCACTCCATGTCTCTCCATGCCCTAGCACCACCTTGCTTCTTACATTGACAGCCCATGTCCTTTGGCATCTGGCCCCTGCTGTCTTCTGTCAGTGCATTGCCTCCTTTCTCTGCATCTCTGCTCTATGACAGTTTACTGCTCTTCTCTACTTCCCCTAGTTGTCCACCCACACACACCCACGCACACTCCTCTCTCCCTCTTCCCCTTCCTCCCCCTTACCTCCAGCATATTCAGAGTGCTGAGTAGTGCAGTTAAGCATGAATAAATATGTAGATTTACCCATTTCTTTAACATTGAGGAACCCCAAATTGATACCACATGCTTTTCAAGTGACTGTTCTATGTCTTGGCTCTGTTTTCCAAATCTGCTTCCCTCTCTCTTTCTCCTTACTGTTAGCCTGATTCTGCATTACTCTTCAATCTCCTAATTTCTTCCTTTGGACTGGTCCTTCTTCTGCACCTGCATGGATTCTTGTGCCCAAATCTTATCAGTGCAGATACACTTGTAGGGTATCAGGACGCTTGTTTCTTCCTGAAGTCTGTCATAGTGGTGGTTTCAAGCATATTCATGCCTGCCTACAGTGTCTCCTGTCACCTCCCACTTCACCCTTTCCATTATTTTTCTCTCAGTCACTGAGAGAAAATCTCAGTTTCCATGTCACAGCAGCATAAGAAATGTGGAGATTGCTCTGAATCATAATGCTTTTTTTCCTAACTGAGTACTGCTAGTTTAAAACTTGTCTAGTAATAATGGAGATGTGCATAGAGATAAAATGTGTATATGTATCTTAAATTTCAGGCTTGATTACGATTGCACTTACTTTGTCTATCTTTGAAAAACCTCAGATGTTAAAAAAGTAACCGTAAGCAAGAACAAAATCTCATCTCTGAATGCAGTTGCTGAATTTTGAAAGCTAGAGGTTACACTTACCTTAAACATTTGTTTTACATGACTTAGATTTTCTCTCCGATGCCTGGGGAGTCTTGTGAGAATGTGAACTCTTCTTTAGACAGAAGAATTTCAGTTACCAGCGAGAAGTCAGTCAAGAGGGACAGACTGAGAGAGCTGATTTTCCCGTCCAATTATGACCTCCTTCGCCATTTGCAATACGCGACACATTTCCCTATACCTCTGGTGAGTGACCTCCGTGCTCGTGCGCGTAACGGTGCTGCCTGATGTGACAGCAAAGCATTTAAAGGAAGAAATGGTCGCTGTCTGAAAAGATTTGGGCTGTGTGACTCCTGCCCAAGGGCTCCTGGCCAGTTCACGTGCCACTGTTGCTGCCAGCGTGCACACACTGTGAGCTGCGGGGTGGCTTTAGCGCCCCGTGGGTTTTATTGGAAAGGGGATAGTTGGAAGAGCACATGAGAGATATAACAGTGTGTGATGGCTAACTCGAGTAAGGAGACAGGCACCACAGTAAACCCACCACATTCCAGGGTCTAATAGAAGTTTGTGAAGTAGAAAAATTTGGTATTGTAGTTGGCCAGATGCATGAATACCAAAATATCTGAAAGAAATAGTTCTGAAATGTAAGGGACAGAACAGTGTTATTTCCTCCCACCCACTCCTTGCTGTTTCTACCATGGATTTTTCGTTGCTGCTGCTGTTGTGTTTGTCTGTAGGTTCATGGGAACTGAAAAAAGCCCCATAATAACATTCCAGGTCCCAAGCCCTCATTCAGTTGGCTTCTTATGTTTTCTACTGTGCTGGAAGAAAGGTGCAAATACTGAACAAGCCTCGATTGGGAGTGTAGCTATTCTTTTGTTTGTTTTTTTCAAACAATGATAAGATTTAATGTTGTTTAAAAGTTATCAATACAGGAAGTGTCATGTGAGAGTATGATGTGATAACCACAGTTTTCTTTACATTAAATTTCTTCTCCACAGATTTGGGGTTCTGATTTATTGCAGGTGAATTGTTATGAGAATACTGAATGAGCTGTTTCTGTTCAGGACAGTTTTGAACTCTTGCTTAAAGTTTGATTTATATTTTGTCCATTTTAAGTACTAGCAAAGAGATAACTTGATTTGGTTTTGTTTCTGAAACATTTTTGATTTACAGATGGAGCTAATCCAGGTATCTTGATTTTGCTTATGCAAATTGATTTTTAAAAAAAATCCTAATTATTGACTATTCTACAAATGCATTATTTTTTGAAGTAATTGTAAATTAGAATATGAATAAACTTAGTTACTGTTTTCCAAATTTCTATAAATAAAACAAGCAAAGAGAACATACTGGGTATTTACACTTACTCTTTGTCTTAGTTTTAAAATTTCCTTGAATTTTCTTTAATAACATGTTAACTTTTTTTCATACTTATTGAAGTAGCATCAAGGAAAGGCAATAGAACTTGCAAGGCC